>CAJQUW010008412.1:0-264050 GCA_907163375.1 Prostheceraeus crozeri
ATTTGGAATGTCCGAAGGCTATCATCGGAGCTCAGAGAGACGACTTACCGTTGGCAATCTTCTCCTCTAAATGAAAAGTCTCTGTCGGTTCCCAGCTTATATAGTGTGTGGCGATCAGCTGATGACGTAATACCCATCATCCAAACACTAAAAACCCGTCTATCTCCGGTTCTAGTGCTCCGATTGAGCTGGAAATACACCATTTCCATGTAGAATTTGACGCTGAATCCGAATCTGGCCTCCGTTTTCCCATCCGATGCTTCGTTTTGGCTCTACAGTAGGCAGCCATCGCAAAAATTCTAACTCTGTCGTTTTTTCGAAAAAGGTTGAAAATTTTTTCTCTCCGATTGACTTGAAACTCACCATACAGATAGAGAATTTCACGCTGATTCCAAATCTGAAATCCGTTTTCCAATCCGATGCTTCGTTTTGAAGCTACAGCCCAAAACGTCCCAAATTCTAACTCTGTCGTTTTTCGCCAATGTCCCAAAATCTTAAATGGCGTCTCACATCTAAACGAAGACAGATAGGAACAAGCCGATTCTTTCAGTGAATTTGTCTCACTCTTAGCTTTCAAACGAGCTATGGCACGACAAAATCCGTCCACTGGAAGCCAAAATCGAAGCGAGCTGTCCAGAGGGGGGGGACGTCAGCGAAAATTTTTTCTCTCCGATTGCGTTCAAATTCACCATACCGATGCAGAATTTCACGCTGAATCCGAATCTGGCCTCCGTTTTCCCATCCGATGCTTCGTTTGGGCGCTACACACACCAAAACGTCCCAAATTCTAACTCTGTCGTTTTTTCGAAAAATGTTGAAAATTTTTTCTCTCGTCCGATTGACTTGAAACTCACCATACAGATAGAGAATTTCACGCTGATTCCAAATCTGAAATCCGTTTTCCAATCCGATGCTTCGTTTTGAAGCTACAGCCCAAAACGTCCCAAATTCTAACTCTGTCGTTTTTCGCCAATGTCCCAAAATCTTAAATGGCGTCTCACATCTAAACGAAGACAGATATGAACAAGCCGATTCTTTCAGTGAATTTGTCTCACTCTTAGCTTTCAAACGAGCTATGGCACGACAAAATCCGTCCACTGGAAGCCAAAATCGAAGCGAGCTGTCCAGAGGGGGGGGACGTCAGCGAAAATTTTTTCTCTCCGATTGCGTTCAAATTCACCATACCGATGCAGAATTTCACGCTGAATCCGAATCTGGCCTCCGTTTTCCCATCCGATGCTTCGTTTGGGCGCTACACACCAAAACGTCCCAAATTCTAACTCTGTCGTTTTTTCGAAAAATGTTGAAAATTTTTTCTCGCCGATTGACTTGAAACTCACCAATCCGAATGAGGATGAATTTGCATCGGGTCTCGTATATAAAACATACCAACAGATAGAATAGTTCGTGTCGCTACATACCAATCACATACGAATGTAAGTGAGATTTCGTATGAAAAACATACCTGATCTCTGTAAGCATACGAGAATCTCGTATCAGATGTTACATGTAGGGTAAGTTCGGGTAATACGGGACACCTACGGGAATATTGAATTTTTCACTAAATTCTGCTTACTCAATAACTTTTTTACGATACACATACCTTCAGTACATCTTCAACTCACTTTATCGAAAATTTCTAACGAAACAAACATTTTTTTCATAAGTAAATATTTGAAAAGTGAGACCTAGCAAATGTCCCGTATTACCCGACATGTCGAGTAATATGGGACAGTTCATATTTATTCAATTCATCATGTCAAGTATCAATAAAGATGCTTTTTGTTATTCCTATAACCACTAGAAATAATAAGATAGGCATAGGACTATTTAGTTCCCTTAAAGTCAGCTAAATAAAATAAATGCTTAATGTAGAAATATGCTATTTTCAAAATTCTAAAATTACTTTGAAAAATCCCCATTTTCAATAAGACAATTAAAATCATGTCATGTAACTGAATTATTACTTTATTTGAACAGTGAATGAAACGAATTGAAATATCAGAAATTCTAGAAAAGAGTAAGATGAATTTATGCAGTCCTGTTAATGCTAGTCCTCCTTACAGTCATAACAAATATAATGTACTTTTCCGATTGCACCTGCACAATCTTCATGCGCCCATGACCCACACTGAGTACACTTTATCCAGTCAACTTGGATACCACATCTTTCATCGTCACTGTATTCTCCATCACAGAACTGGCAGATGTTGTCACTAATTGTTGATGGTTGAGGTTGTGTATCAGGGTTGGAAACATTTCGAGATTTTGTTTTGTTCATCTTTGTTTTCTCACGCCCATTTTCTTTAACTTTGTTTCGAGGAATACATTATTTTTTCTTCTCTGTTTGCTTAACTTGGGACGCATAGTTTGAAGTAGTCAAGATTCCGGATATCTTTGGTCTCTCAGCTGCATTTTTTCTGGTCTTTTCCACTCGTCTGATCTTCAGGACAGGACTGATTTCTTCAAATGATGCGTGCAGTAGGCCTACCGGTATTGTCGGTTGATCATCATATGATGTTTTTGGGATATCCGCTTCGTTGCTGCTCGTAGAAGGTTGGAGATTCTCAGCAGGCTTGTATACTGAAACTGTGCTCACTGTTAAAAACGTCTGGTCGTATTCCGAAGTTTCAGCAGGGCAGAATACTTCATCTGGTATCGCATTTGGATTATATGGGTAAATACCAGTTGCCTTGAAACCAGCAATTGCATTTACAGGTTTTGCTGCGTTCATCCATGCTTCCGAGAAGAGACTGCCGAATCTATACTTGTTGATCACAGTTGATGGATTCTGCCATTTGAACGAATTAGTTGTATGATCCCAGAATGTCTTGAGACTTTTGTAAACGGACCGGTCCAATGGCTGCAAATACTTGGTTGTGTGCGACGGCAGGCAAAACAGGATGATATCATTCGAAAGGCAGAAATCGATCACCTCAACGCTCTTTGCGTGGGAGGTATGACCATCAATTATCAACATAATCTTTCCAGATACACAATGTTGCCGAAAGAATTTCAACCAGACAAGAAATGACTCCTTGTTGATGTACGATGCTTTCGACATTTCCAAAATAGAACCAGGTGGGAGATGATCGCTCCATTCGTCCTTTTGTCGAATACCTTTCATGATTACCATCGGTGGTATGAAGTGTCCAACAGCACTGCAACATCCCACAACAGTAACATTTTCACCATGCTCTACACTTGATATATGCGATGACAGATTTGCGTCCTTTCTGAGCAAGTACTGCCAAACCTCATTGCTCATTGCCAAACCGCTTTCATCAACGTTGTATATTCTATGGGGTTGCTGATGAAAATCCTCTTCTGCCATAACGACAGACAACTTCTCGAAATGGTCTTGTACAGTGACTCTATTCATTCCTGTAGCTCTGAATTGCAATAATCCTTCAGCCTTTCTAGGTACAATGGATGGGTGACGTTTGAGAAATGCCGCGAGCCAGTCTTTACCAGCTTTTTGACGAGTGTTATTGAATCTGACGTTGATACCATTTCGCTTGCAGTATTCAAAGGCAAGAGATCGAACGTCTTTCCTCGATAGGCCATATCCTCTACTTTCCGTCAGCTTGATACATTTCACAAGATCATCCTCTTGGGAACTTTCCATACAGGGTTTTCTTCCAAGTCGACATGCTGCACTACCACCTGAAAATTGTGAATTTTAGATTATAAGTTACAATCAGTTTCATTAGGTGGGGGGAAATCCTACCAGTTTTAAGCTTCTTGGCTAGTGTTGATTTAGGTACTTTGTACATCCTTGCAGCTTCACGAACACTTATACGGTTGCTGTTATCACTTTGACAATGTGTAATAGCGGCAGTCATGTTGTTGATAGACCACGACAACTTCTTCGACATGATTGCGAGAAAGTGAATTAAAATTCCTATGTCATACAAGTTTAGCTACCTTCTCAAACATTGATTGGATGGTTAAACAATAAACTCGAATGCTTGTGTCCTCAACTCCTTGCTAATAGGTGAGAAATGTGCATCAGGGAATATGCACGTGATTGTCTGAGAAGCTCAGATCAGCTCCCCACTCAGCCTTGTCACTCGAACAATACGGTTTATTAAGTTTAAGAGACTTAACGCTTAGGGTGTCCCATATTACCCGCCACGCATATCTTATTTTAAAAGCTACAAAAATATTTGATAGAATTCTTGAAATGAAAAAGTGAAACATTGTGAATGTAGCACAAGACCCCAGCTTTTCTATCAGATGCATTACAATTGAATAGAAAACTTGATTATTGATGTAATATTAGCTTTACTGAAATCAGAATTTTAGATCAGCCCTATTTTTGACATAAAAAAATTCGTATATCAATTATGCTTCAATCACAGAAGCTTAAGGAGGCAGCCGATTTTGCTGACATTTTTTGATTTTGTAACTAACGATCATATCATTGAATAACTACCTTCAGTATTCAAAAATATTTTTAGGAAGTATCATTTTTGAAAGGAAATAGTCAAGTGTCCCGTATTACCCGCTGTCCCGTATTACCCGAACTTACCCTAGTTTCAAATTGTATGTGACTTTGGTATATGTTTGTATGTAATCGTCGTATGCAGCGATTTACAGTGTAGTGATCAATCGCCAGATAGAAAGCATGCCTTTTTGGATTCGATGAAGTGATTGAACTTTCCGATGAGGTTGAGAAATATATGTAAACACCAGTGAACCTAACACTGGCCCTATTAAGGGACAAGTGCCTCTACAGAGGCATTGAACAACAATGAAAATTTTATTTCATCCTTTATTTTATTTATCTGCCAAATGTGTACCTATTATTGATAGAACTTCATTGAAGATTTAGGTTTGCAAAAGACAAAATTAGGTGGACAAAATCTATGTGGTCCACTTTTTATGATCATCACTGTAGTAAATATAAGCTTACTTTCGCATATGTTTGAATATGGCTCACTTCCGATATTTAGCTGAAAATTGAGAATAAATATTTTTGAAATCTTCATGCAAGGTGGGAATTTGCTTTTTAGAAATATCAGCTCAATGAATTAACTGGAGGAGGTGGAATTTATTATGTTGGTCGAATGGGATTTGAATCATCACATCATCAATTCACTTTCAATAACAAAAATGAGAGCTGTGTTGCAATCAATTATCTCGCAATACCTTCAAGTTCTTCCAAACATTGGCCATCACGCTCTGTGGCTTTTGGCATTCGGTCATGTTTTAGTTATCGATTTATATGCCAAGGTGAAATGAAAATCAAAATACAAACTCGCATGAAATAATCACTTTCAATAATTCTCTTTTCCAGATTCAGATTCTGGTTCAGAATCAGATGCATATTTGAAGCCGGAGATGACTCCCTATCTAAACTGTAAGTATATCTCACCCATTTATTCGCAGATATCTTGCATACATTGTTAAGTTTAACCCATTAAGCGCGGCTGGCATCATATGAGATCGCTATCATAAATGCTTTTCACATCTTCTACTTGATACTTTTCTTGCATATTTTTTGTAATGAGGTAATCAGAGAATGATCAAATTTAGTTATCAATATCTAAAAAAATTTTGCGTTCACTTCTCATAATGCAATTATGATATTGAAATATGCTAATTTTACTAATGAGTAGTATGTTTTACAAAATTCTGTCTAGTTACTCATCTACATTGTAATGAAAAATTTTAATTGGCATCGTAAATTCTATTATTTTACATTGCATTTACCAAATTCGTCACCACCGATATAAGGTGACGTAGTCACAAATGACAGCGTTATAAAGTCAGGTAATCTCATGTGATGCCAGCCGCCGAAAGTATGTGCATTTTCAACATAAAATTAGAATTCATCTCTTGCACTTCTGTCGATAAATTTGAATGTTCCTCCGCTGCGTCTGTCAATGCAGCATCACGTGACAATTGTTTACGACTGCTGCAAAGTTTTTCGAGGCACGGTGTGTGTTGAGGTGCGTGTGTGAGCCTGCTTGAAAGCATAGAAATTAACAATACCATAGAAAGTTAACCATCTACTTATGTGCTTAAAAGGCTATATACTTGCCATGACTTACTGTGATGAGCGGTAGTATGAAGTCTGTGTGAACGGTTATTGTCACCTTGGTGACTCCCCACTGTGTTATTCGCCAGTCAGTATCCTCTTATGAAAAGCAATAGCATAAGTTTTGCTTCTCATTTCCCTGTAAGCGTGCAAGCACTCAGTCTGTCGAAATGCCGCGTTATATAACTCTTGAACAAGCTGTTGCACAAATCGAAGCTTCCAACGACGAAAAATATCGACGACGACCTAGTTATCATTCCATCCGACCCCGACCATCTAAGTGATGATGATGAAATCAATGAAGAGCACCCTGCTCATCATTTATCTAACGATGTCCCTGGAACTATTGAAGTTATCAGTCATCAGGATAACGACGCCGACGAAGTTCAGGAGCAACCATCTAGTGGTCGATGGGTTTCTGAGGAATCTCCAAACTATTCGAGATTTCAAGACCCACCAAACGGCCTGTCCGCTGCTCAACTGCAAGCAAGGATGGCGGCATTATCTCAACTAGACGAGGTTGGTGTATTTGAGACAATTTTCAATGACGACTTCATTGACTTTATCGTGCTTGAAATAAACCGCTATGCTGCAATTGATAAGAATGACCATACTTTCTCGACGAACCGCGATGAAATCAGAACATTCTGTGCTATTCTTATCATCAGTGGATATCATACACTTCCTCAACAAGACTTGTACTGAACAGTGGCCCCGGATCTCTCTATCGATCTCGTCCGAAACGCCATGTCACGAGATCGCTTCCGACTCTTGAAGGCATATTTTCATGTATGTAACAACGAACTGGGTGAAGTTGGAGATAAGACTTTCAAAGTGAAAAAATTTCTAGAGCTACTCAACAACCACTTCATGCAGAGGGGCATCTGTGATCAAGATATTTCCATCCACGAGACTATTGTCCCATACTTTGGGATATCTCCACTGAAGCAATTTATACGGGGTAAGCCCATCCGCTTTGGGTCTAAGCACTGGGTATCGCTGACAAATTAGGATACTGTTACCGTCTGCAGCTGTATGTTGGTCGGGACCCTCTCCAACCCCGGAATAATGTTCCCCTTGGTACACATGTTGTGAACCAACTATAAACTGCTTGCGTCAGTGATCCAGACTCTGTCGAACTGTACCTGGATAACTTCTTTACGTCCGTGAAGCTATTGGATGAGCTGACTGATCAGGGCATGCGCACTACCGGCACACTGCGAAGGAACAGGACAGAGCGTGCGCCTCTCAAGAGTGATCATGAAATGAAACGACAAGACAGAGGATTCCATCATTCTCGCTTTCACACCTCGCGGGAAGTACTGCTTGTACGCTGGAATGACAATGCCATCGTTACAGTTGGTACCAACGTCGATTCGGTGACACCACTGGGAGTGGTTCAGCGCCGCGGCAGGGGTGTTCGAACTACAGTCGCACAGTCCGCAATGATCGCAGAGTACAATAGCACTATGGGAGGTGTAGACCTCTTCGATCAACATGTCACTACCTATCGCATTGCATTCCGGTCGAAGAAATGGTACTGGCCACTGATCATTCACGGAATTGATGCTGTTGTTTCCAACAGCTGGGTTATGTTCCGGTCATCAAGTGCACGAGCTGGCAGTCAGCTTGACTTTCGACGATGTCTGGTCACAACATACCTGATGCGAGCTGCGGCAAGCAACGTCGCGAAGGTACTTCCAGCGCGAGTCCCTGGAAACGTGAGATTCGACAATATGAATCATTTTGTTTCTTCTCGTCCAAATCAACGACGTTGTCAATTGGCAACATGCTCAGCGAGGCCTCGAACATTTTGCATCAAATGCGATAAAACTCTCTGCGTGGACTGTTTCATTACTTATCATACGAAATAGCTTCAAGGACAAGCTCAAGTGTATTTTAGTTATTTCTTCAGTTATTTTTCATTTGTTGAATAGCAAGTTGTGTTAACCTTTTTCTTTGTTTATATTGTTTAGACCATTTAGAAAATCAAGTTTTGCAGTGAAATAACAAATAGCCATTTTTCTCGAAATTCGTGTTCTTTTTGTTAATGTTAACCGCGGTTGGTATCATATGAGATCACAGTGAAAAATGACCTTCCTGCCCTTTCTCAACAATTATATTTTACATGTATCTTAGTTGACATAAACATAGTTTACTGACCAAAAATCACTTGTTTCCTGCATTCGCATCATGGTGCCGCTTCTAATGGGTTAAAAACGATGTGTAAAGCTGCTAAATTCTACTTCAAAATTATCATGGAAGCCGTTCATTTCGATTAGCATAAATTCTTTTGGGCGATGTGTATGGTGATGTCTTCTTTAACGTTGTACCTTTTGCGGTATCATTAATTTTTCATGAAGTATCCGATTTACATCGTCAGACAGATGCTTCATGAAATATATCACGAATCTCAAAAGTGATATATTTTTTCACCTTGGTCTTCCCAAGCCAGAATCAACGACTGACGACCCAGCCTCGTGCGCAGACATTGGTTCGCTGTGCTATATTTCCTCCTCCTCGTATATCAAAATAGCATCTGTCATTCTTCTTTAGCTTCACCATCGAGCAACACATCTCTGCAAATTTTCCTTCACTTACTGGTACTCAGTTCGCTTAAGACTAATCTAGGTGATTATTTCTTGCGCTGGTTACGGAATCACATCCACACTTTCAAGATGAAACATTCCGACATTTAATAATTGAGTATTTTGGCCTCCAAGTTTTAACAAATGCATTTTTTCTCTTTATGTTTTTCAACACTACTACTATTACTACTAGTATCTACTATCTGAGCTCAGTAGTAGGTAAAGCAATCCATTTTCAGTTCTCTAAAAATTCTGTTATTATTCTAACTAAACCCTGCATTATTCAAAATATGTATTTACTATCATATAACTAAATGGATTGATCAGAATAAGTGTCTTGTATTTGTATCAAGGCGTGAGAGACCACAAAGCACACTTTCATATACTTTATAGGCCGTGTCTACATGCATGCTGTATGCTAAAGCATGCGCATTAGTGAGGAATGTATAAAAAATAGGCACATGTTTTGGTATGTAATAAAAACCTGATAGATGCGTGCAACATTCTACATACGTGTATAGTGGGCGCTTAATGATTTTCAGAAGTCTGTCAAGCACAACGTATATCAGCTTTAATCGACTTCCAAAAGTCGCAGAATTCCACTCCCTGAAAACTTAGGCAATATAAATAGGTTGCCATGCAAAATTTCAGGAATTGCTCTACACGACCGGATTACTCGATTAAAACACCTTCTAAGACATTGAAACCAAGATCATCTGTTATTTATTTTCGTTGCGAAAAATGTTAATCCAGACTTATACGGTCTTGCAAAAGTTCCCGCACAGTTGAACAATCATATATCATTGCCATGTGTTGCGTGGATATAGATGGCTATGCAAACTTGACCACAATGTCTATGACGATTGGATTTGCATAGTATTCCAATCATACAATAATGAAGACATTCATTGTAATTTGAAAACAAATTTAGTAACAGAAAATGCTTGATATAATTGCAAAATACAAACTATAGAAAACTGGTGTGAAAAAAAAGGAAAAAGTTATTATCAGGTTGCTCCTCCGGAAGCAGCAATCATTTGCTCACAACGTGACCGCATCGATCGAATGGGCCTTCTTACACGTGTTTGTGGTATTACAGACCATTCCTCCATCGCTGCAGGCGCCAAGTCTTTCAGATTTCGGATCGATCGCCTGGAAATGGCTCCTTCAAGTTGATCCCACAACTGCTCAATAGGATTGATATCCGGACTTTTGCTTGGCCACTCCATGTGGGTGCAATCTGTCCGCCCTTCATGGAAAGCATTGACATATGTATTGCGGTGTGGTGTGGCATGATCGTCTTGGAAGATGAAGCCAGGGCCAATGCCTTCCCAGCCGAACGGAATTGAGACTGTTTCCAAAATTTCATCCCGATATTTCTGACCATTTAAAGTATCTTCTATGAGCACCATGGCATATTGTGTTTCCAACTTATGGCGGCCCACACCATTATGCAACCTCCTCCACCTCCTGCTCTGTCACACCATTGTACTACAGTCTGATTAGTCAGTCTCGTTCCTCGAAGCCTCCGTACTCAATTCTTCCATCAGTCCAACGTAAGGAAAAACGACTCTCATCACTAAAAACAACTTGCCGCCATTGATCCACAGACCATGGAAGATGCTGCCGAGTCCACTCTAGTCGGTCGACTTTGTGCCCTTCGGTCAGCAGCGGAAACTTAAGTGGACGGTAGCTGTTGAGTCCACGAGCACGGAGGCGACGACAAATCGTTGACTGTGAGACTGTCACAAGATTATTGCGGAGTTCTTTTTGAAGTTCAGGCAAGGTGGCGAATGAATTGCTTTCAACAGTCGCTATGACACGATGTGTATCGTCAGAATTAATTGCTTGAGGCTTGTCCTGATCTGAGCCTGTCTTTAACGCTACCAGCTTTAGCATAGCGCTTCACCTGGTCTCGGACAGTATACCTTGCAATTCCAAAATGAGATGTGCAATTCCCCATACAACCCCCCTGCGTCTTCTTTTTTGAGTGATAATTCTCCAACGCACTGATTCAGACATCCGATTCGTTTTTCAAATGAATGCAAAAATGGGCAGCATACATTAAAAAGAATAACTGATATCGTCATTTCACGCAAAAATTTGAACTCATGGCAATCGATATCTCCATTACTTCATCTCCCCATAATGTCATTATGCATTTCATCAGAAAGATTTCATGGTAAGACAATGTCAAAGACATCGATCGATCGATATCATTGACTTCAATCGCTACTGAAATTGTTTCTGCCTTTTTTGAAACTGTTCTCAGTGAACCATCGCATGACTCTCACAAATAATTTTATGATAGTCCTATTCGTCTTTCCATGAAGTTTAACCGACAGTTAACGTGAACTTCATACGCAGTGTAGAACGACCGCTAGCTGAGATTTCCTCAAAGTGTGCGGGAACTTTTGCAAGACCGTATAGTTACATGCATGTACATGTATTGAGGACAAAAGATTACAATGATTATTTTTATGTCCATACTGTATTTATCTAAATAGGGAAATTATAGACAGGATATCAATCGAGGACGAAAGAGACACTGAAAGGGCAGATCTGATAGCCATTGGATGGAAAAAGGGGCATTTGAAAGGGACGGTATGGCAGACAAAGACACGACAAGCAGTGGCGTCGCGTGCTCCCAGACCATAGGCCTTCACTCGGCATTGGAATACTATTTCTATACCAAACACTTTTATGTTACAACATTAATTTTCATGAATTTAAATGAATTTTTGATAACAACATCCCGAACATTATTTGAGGCCAAGTGAATGTGCACATGAGAAGTGATTGCTCATGTCGCTTAACCGCCTTACTCAAGGAGCTGAGACCACATTATCTCGAGAAAAAAAAGAGGCTAGGCCAACAGTTTCCTGTGTTTCTCACGGCCGGTCAGCCACTCACATGTTCGAAATTTTGATACATAAAAATGTCTTGTGTAGTGCTTCTTACTTCTTTGTCAGTGACTACTTTCATTTTATATCAGGTGTTGACCTACCTTGCTTGACGACTGTCATCTTTTCAGTATATTCCCTTCGGACGAAAGGCGTGGTTATGATCTCATCTGCAATACTCAAAATAGCCTCACATCAATCACGTAAAAGCAAATTATGGAATTCTACCGAATCTGGGTTTTCGAGTCAGATGCATTACTATGCATTCATTGGAGAACGCTCATCATCTGATCACAGTCTTGTCTGAACGTCAGCCATCTGCTACTGTCGACGTAGTGCCTCTCTGACATTAAGCGCATCTGGGAACAATTGGATTGCACTTCCCTTACTATATTTAGGTACCGCGCCTCGATCAAGGATCGTGTAGAATTTCATTGCAAAAATTGGAGAAGGCAAAGCATTATGTCTATCGGGAAAGCCAATATTGTCGCGGGCGCGTGCGCTTACTGTCTCACACACACACAACTCTCTTTCGCTGTCTGACCATCAGTGCTCCGTCTGGACACACGACTAGCTTGTGTGTCTAATTGTTCGAAGAAAACAGCTGTGATTCGAGCACGTGCTGCAAAACTGTTAGCTCTGAGATTAAGCGTCTGATTTTGAGACGAAAAGCTGTGCACAGCTCACGAGAAGCAATCGAATTTAAATGAATGATGACATTTTTCATTTTTATAATTGTTCGAAAACTATTTTTGAGGATGCGCCGAAGGCCTCACAGGTACGGAGAAGACGCCACTGACGACACGTGTGACCAGCACGTCACCATCGTGTCAAAAGCTGTGTCACACGCCTCGTTGGTGACAAATGTAAGACATATTTAAAGAACAACGATAGGTTTCACTCCTTCTTTGTATTTTGTTGACCAAAGTAAAAATAATTTTAAAAGGCGTTCGAGAACGGCCGGCGCTTCGTGCCACAGACACTTCAAGGCCAATTACTGAAGCGGCAGCATGATGCAATGCGTTAAATATACATGTATGGCAATGAAATGGAGCTCCAACAATTCCGGAGTTGTTGAATGCAACTAAAACTGTGGGAGCTCATATTTTCAGTTAATGGCAGGTCGAAGTGTCTTTATGAGAGGAGTTTCTGTCAATCTGGAATCGATAGCACTTTTACTTCTGTCAGTAATTTCTACATTAAAATTAGACATGCTAATGTCACAGGTATCGTGATTCTTCAAACCATGTTCATAGAGGGCGTTTATTTTGCTCTTATTATCTAAATCACGCCTGTGTTCATTATATCTCTTATAAAACGGACGGTTAGTTTGACCAATACAAAAAACTGCAAAAATTTCATTGAAAATTAAAAGAAATATCTTTGATATATATATATATATATATATATATATATAAATATATATATATATATATATATATATATATATATATATATATATATATCCAAAATAGTAAACTCAAGGAAATGTCATTTCAATCCCGACCGGTTTCCCCTGCTATGACAGGCTACTCATGGGAAGTGAATTATATTGAAAATCAGAAAATGACAGATTATAAATTTCCATTGAAATGAGACACATAAAAACATAAGAGAAATGATTAACGATCATTAAGAGGAGGATTGGGCAATCTAATCATAGATTCCTCCTTCAACTCGCTCTATGCGGCTGCAATCGGGATGAAGTTGATAAATAGGGGCTGCGTCAAGTTTTGGACTCACACTTTTAGCACAGTCTGCAATATGCTTGCTCACAGTTAAAATCACGTACTGACAATGAGATACCCGTAATTGTACAATTGTAACCATGCACATTTTGGTCTAGAAAAGATAAGAACATTTTGTCTAGACAGATTTCTCTGAGTTGAATAGAATCCAATGATGCTACAGTATGACAAGAACATGTCTTGAAAATAATAATCATGGAGATAATCGCACCAACATAGCTGTGAAGTCGACGACCAATTTTTCTAATCGATTTACACTGCATCTTCGATTATCCGCATATCGACTATCCGTACGGAATTTTAGAATCCGTTCGATTCTTTGTGATTCCATCAGAACATGCAACTTCTCTCGGTAATATCATCAAATATGTATTCTGAATGCGAAAATATCATCTATTGACAAAAATATGGACTTCCTATGGGCACAAATGTATCAAGGATCCTCGCGATATTGTTCATGGATAACCTTGAGAAACAAGTTATTCATCATCATTCAGTTGGATATATGACAGATATGTTGATGACATTTTTATACATTGTAAACCGTAAACCGCCAATAGTCCTACAAAATTATTAACAAAATCAACCGACGATTGTCACCTCCAATATCCTGTGATATCCGACGAATTTGTAGGTTCTCCACCGACATCGAAACAGATGCTTTGTATGCAAATTAACTGTTGAATATTGATTGATTTTTTCGATTACTGATTGACTGACTTTTGGGCAATCTGTATTATTGTGCGGTAAAACCATGATTTATTTTGACACAATTTAATTAATTACCTAAACTTTTGATAAAATTTAAGCTATAATTCATTGCTATTTATTTTATCGCTTTTGTCAGATATTGTAGGTGATCAGTGGCAATCATCCTACAAGAACTAACAATGACCGACAAAATAGATTTTGTAGGATAAATGTTTGTCAATTGTCAGCCAACGGTTTGCAGTGTACTTACATCGAATAGTAAAGAGGCATCCAACATACTTAGGTCTTTCAATAATATTCATGAAAGTATCAGATTTAGCATTGAGCATCCAGAGACTTTGTCATTACTCGATTTTAAGCTCCGCTTTAACTGCGAGGTAATCACAAGTACATACTATCAGAAAGATGCGAAGAAACCCCTACTTATAAATTATTTTTCAGCTTTACCAACAGAAATTAAACTGAACATTGTGAAAAATGAAAGAAAACGACGACTTGAGCGGTGCTCAGTTATCAACAAAAGAAACAGTGTGGACGCGAATTTGAAAATATTTTACAACTAAATGATAATCCTCCTAATTTTATGAGTCGTAAAGTGCCTAAAGTCTCACACATCCGTAATAAAGTACAACATAAGAACGAATTCTTCTACTTCCATATCCCACATATTTCAGATAGTGTTAATCTCAAAATCAAAGCAATCTTTCAAAAATTAGAATTGCCTGTCCGACTTTATTATCGATCTAACACATTACAAAAGATGCTACAAAATTCCAAAAAAGTGAAACAATGTGTTTCCATCGATTGCAGAAATCCAAAGAAGAGTATATTATGCTATAGTGAATTAGTAATTTAGAGAATTGAATGTAAAGATTGTAAACATTTTTACATGGGAAGCACAGTCAGATGTCTGCACACGCGAATCAATGAACATCTTACTCACCATCATTCCTCTGTTTACAAACACCTCCAACTGTGCAAATCCGATATTGATGTAACAGTGATTGACAGAGATATCAATGCCATCAACTTACGCCTTCGAGAATCTGTGCTAATCAAGAGACTATGTCCTTCATTAAATAACAGAGAGGAATGCACAGAATATCAATCACTGATTTTTGAATTTTGATGTCTTCCTTTTCAACATTGCTTGATAAGGCCGTCTTAACGGTGAAAATTTGCAATAAAAGATCACTTTGCCACATTTTTGATCTTAGCAGTCTGGCTTAACACCTTCAAATAAATGTAAGAAATGTTGATTAAAATAAAGTACAACATCTTGCTAAATATGATTTACAGTGCATCTTCGATTATCCGCATATCGACTATCCGGACGGAATTTTAGAATCCTTTTGATTCTCTGTGATGCCATAAAAACATGTAAATGTACTCGAATGTTCATCTTTGCATTGCTCTCCTCTTTAGGTGATGCATAGTCGAAGTACTCTTGTTATACATGTACCTTCATCTCCTTGACTGAATTTACAGTTCTCCCCCTTCTCTCAGCCAATAATAGGCAAGTAACTAACTTTTCATGCTAATTGTGTCAAGATTGTTTGCATATGTTTGCGCATGTGCTTTAATAGTAACGGCAGTGAAAACCTATAGCAAAACATATAAAATTGATGCTCATATTTTCTTTAAACAGTCGAACTGTCGAAACAAAGATACCAAATATTATATTCTAGGTAAATACACACAATGGATACACCTGTAGATTCTACAGAAGGATGTAGATTATAATTTGATTAATACATCAGACATTTTTGATATGAGTCCACAAGCTTTTGCAAGCATAGGATTTGAAAATTCGGCTATCTGGATCTTTCACTGATCTGTTGGGTTTTTAACATCCGGATAATTGAAGAATGCCTTTTAATGGCAACTTCAATGTGCTCGTACTTAAAGACATGCAAAATGTAGGCTCCAGTCAAAATGTTTGAGCATTGAAATGCCATACAAGTGTTTCTCTAACCGCAGACAACGCTAGCAAATATCGATGGGGCGGAAATTCGAACATTGTCTTTCACCGTGCGAAATCAATATAGTCTGATGCATATGCATATAGTGCAATGACAAATGCGTGATCATTGGATGTTGATGCTTTAGAATATTTCCCGTTCAATCGGTAATAAGGCCTGCTGTATTTAAACTGTCGAAATTGCATTATCATAGGTGCTAAATACCATTCCATGAATAGTATTATGAGTGATGCTCTATAATCTCATTGTTCTCTTTTAGATAATTTGGTGAAATGCGAGACTGCGTACGAGGCTGAACACGAGGCTGCATACGAGGCTGAGGAAAACCAATTTCTAGTTGTCAACCAAATTATGCATCCTATACAACCGCTAATTTCGAAAATTACCCATCCTATAGGTACGGTGACGGTAAGGTGACGGGTAGAAATTTAAAATGTACACGTTTGACTCTTAGTTCTTACTGAAAGCTCTTCTTGGTCTTAGCACTCTCGTGTGCTGTTGGGTCACGTTCCTGAAACTGATCGGAAAAGGGCTTGTTTGAAAAATGGCTTTGTTCTCGAAATCAATAGGTATAAAATGATGCAATTAAATTAAAGATGTTTATTTTTGTATGACAGGGTGTGATGAACTCTTGCCAAAATTACCTCAGGGTTATCCCGGCAACGTCAGTTTATAGTTACAAAATCAAGATGTCGAAATGTTTGTCAAAATAAGCTGTCCCAAGAAGTTGTGCGCCTGAACAAGGTCAGCGCCAAGTAAAGCGAAGGGAAAACAATTGTGCTATCTTCTTATTGGGAAGCACTTAGTCTTGCTGTTATATTCAACGTCAAATACATGCACGTAGTACATAGTTTCCGTGATTAATTGCAGCATGCGTGTGCTGATTGTCTGCTCTATGACTACAGTAGTGCAATCATCAATAAACGTCAAAGAATGTGCAGCTGCACATTGACACACAGAAGCTACCATTAGCCGCATTAAACAGTAGAAATGTAAGCACAGAGCTCTGGAAAATGTGCTCTAAAAATATGAAGATGCTTCCCAAAACATTACTTAAAACTAACGTTAATGGGTTTTTCGATATCTTGTTTTTTTTAACATCATGTCACATCGTGACTTTCCTGAAACTTTCAAATAATTTTCTAACCCTGGAGATGCACCTTTCAATCAAATGCTTCCACTACTCAACTCGGTTTCACATTCCTCGCTCGAGATGTTTCTACACGTTGTTAGAAAGCATCAATGCCGTTGAACTTGTGAGAATTGTCCTTAGTGTTATTCTTAGTTATGAGGAAAATACAACATGAGATGATGCGAGGTTTGGTGAACTGGAGTGATGATAATGAATGGCGCAATCGTCTAATCCGTCAGAAATCAACCAACTCACGAGTATTGAGTGCTGCGTGTGCCAGATCGGTGTCAAGCTACATATCCATTCCGCAAAAGATCGGACATCTTCGAAGCACAGCTTTCTCTATGGGGATTTCGAGGTTTCTTGATTGTATTAACTGTCGAGCCCTGCTACGCGAATTTGTGATGCACAATCGCATGAATACGGAGAAAATAGTCTCAATTACCTTGACTTGAGAACGTGACATTCGGAGATGAGGGATATCGATCTCCGAATGTCCGATGTGGATTGAGGTCGGACTTGAAATAACTGCATAAACGGAAAACGGTTCCCCTGCTTTATGGATATTAACTCTTTCCAAACCGGAGGGGGCGATGATACGCTCCCTATCGCATTTACGTTGTGGACTTCTTAGAATTATGCCACCTGACCAGTGCGCATTTGCCTTTTAGTTTTAACATATTTTCAAGGTTTTCCTTTGAATTCGGCCCAAGGGAAGAAATTGTTGACTTAACTTAAAAGAAACATGTCTACAACAAGTCAAGAATTCATTCTATGGTTATCTACTGCTAGCACCACAGTCATCGAACACAGTATTGGAAGAATAAATGTTATGTAAATGCTTGTTGGCACTCTAAATAGTCAGTTTTATGCTTTTCTCATAGAGGTCCGAATTCATTAGGTAATTTCAAGTCGTCCTTCTCCTATATTTGAAGTCACATTTGAAGTTATTTAGAACTGAAGAAAATGCCGTCTTGATTTTGACAGACGTAACTTTCGGGACCTACTGTTCGAATTGGGTTAATTTCTGCACAATATAAGGCAGGTAGTAGGCTAAATACTTCTCATTCAAACGTGGTTTGTGGAACACAAAAGATTGTGCAAATAATGTCAATCAAAAGGCGATTAAAGAGAACTCATGCATCTGTGCTTTGTCTCTTTTTCATCTGCTCACTTAAATCCATTATTGGTAAAGAACTTTTCTGACAGTTAGCAAGGAAACTCGATATGATATTGGCGGAAACTATTACAAACAAGACGAAGGAATCATATGCAGACGTGATGGGACATATAAGATCGAAATTCTTATGCATAGTCATCAGAAACATTGCAACTGGGTTGCGAGGGTTTGGTGGAAACAAAAGTGCAGACATTCCTATATGAGACGTCCGTGTTAATTTAGTTCCACAAATTCGGGATTATGAGCATTTTTCAGATTTTGTATTTTACGAATGCCAAATTTTCCATAAGGGTTGTCTCTGCAATTCGCATGTAGAGGATATTGTGTAAAGCCTGTTTGATCGTTCTTGTTCAGAAATTTGCTTTCTTCCGACATGGTTTGCATCACTAATTTTTAAGCATCTGGAAATGAGTGACATGCGATTGCGCATTTGTTGAGGTGGTAATCATCTATGTTTTGTATTGAATGATTGATTCTAATACAAGTAAACATGTCTCGTTACATCTGTTGAAATTTGATAGATTGATTTTATTTCTAACATGATAAATCATTCCCGTATTTGAAAGTGAACTAATTTTCAATAACATTTCTATCAGTCAGTTCCTATAAAAACTTAAATCCATCGCCAATGAAACGGTGCTATTCACTGATCTGAATCGCATCGAAATCCCGGTGATTCGCTTCGTCTCCTCCTTCGCTTCTAAAGTGCTCCTCTCAATCACATGAAATTTACCATGCCTCACATATAGTCAGGCAACATTTTTTATGAATATGCTCATTCTCTCTAACTCTCTCATCCTTGTAGGCCTAATATAAATAGAGATTCAAAACTTGATTTCGCCAATTGTGAGAATTTTCATAATTTTTGAAATTTTACAGAAATTTGACAATAAATCTTGATTTTTATAACAACTATACTTACGATGCCATAGGCATTGAAAGTGTTGAAGTGCTAGCAAGCTACTTGTGAATATTAAAATGATTCAAATTTCGGTCAAAGGCAACCATTCCAATTTATCTGTGCAAAGGCATTCTTCGGGTCCAATCAACTCGAAATGTGATTATAAAGATGTAGGACGATTGGCAGATGCCGATAGAATTGACATTATTCGAAGAGAACAATCAACATGACAACTTGAATAGGCCATTACTACTTGAGTATTTAGCAGATAGCATTTGCGTGACATGTGTACTTCCAATATTCTACTCTATTCAATGTCTGCTGTGTAACAGATAATTGTGAATTATAGACATTGTCATGTAATTCTGTGCGCATATAGAAATTGAAGTGATTTTTCGAAATTCATCATAGAAAGTCCTTAAAAATAGCCACTTTCAGAACTTCGAAAAAGTACTTTCAGAGCACGACACAAATGTAATGTTCCAGCTGTCCAAGGCCAGCGGTTTTTGATAATGAAAACACCCAATCAACAAAGAAAAGAAAATTCTACTGAATCATAAGTCACTTGGCCTAGGTTTAAGAGGTCCACAGAAAATGTGAGGGTTGAAACGTGAGACTAGAGTCAAGAAATCAGAAGACAGAATGCAAAGAAGGAAGCGAATTGAAGGTTGCACCAATCGGCTGCTCCAACTTAGTAAATCTAATGCTTTTTATCACAACCTTAGAAAAAATGATGCATTTGATGTTTTCAGTTGAAATTACGTGATGTAGTGCAACAGGTTATAATGTTCACCTTCATATTGCTTTCAGTTCGACTTTACGAAACGGTTGTTCGATTATCTGGAGTGACCAACACAGGAAATTACATCACAAATTTGAATGGATTTGATGTACAGACTTTTCCTAACAACAGAATCATTTCACTGAGAGATCAAGTAAGACATCAGTAAACATGCCTTTTTACCGGGACAGGAGCTTTAATGATAGTAATCTCTTCGGGGCTTTACTCTTCAATTGTCTAATTTCTATATCATTAATGCACATGCATGCATGCTATTTGAATAAATTCATACTTATGCGCGCAAAGATGCTGCACTTCAGCTGCCATGTCATACGCGCTTGAATGCCTGATTTTGATATCATGCTATAGGCCCTAAGGCATGCACAACAAAACTGAAGCATTCCTTGATATCATAATTTAACAGTAAGACAACTCTCTACCTACATTGTAAATCGCTAGCTACCAATCACATACGAAGAATGCATGCCAAAATAGTTTTTGCATCCATTTGTGTGCTTTTCGCATGTTATTTCAGCTCTGGTAGATTTTACTAAAGCCATACCAGCACAATGTTAAAGGAAAGCATGAATGATGTTTATACTTCTGTGACTGTTACATTGGATTTCTCTTCACAACGGCATCTAATGCTGCGTCCAATCTGAAATGCAGCTATCGATCTTTCCATCTATATAAAGTATACCAGATTATTACATAGTTGTAGAATCGTATTTCAGAATCCCTTCTATATCTGATAAAATTTGTTCCCAGAGAAAATCTTGATAGAGAGGGATTCTATCGCCGCGGGGATCTATGGTCCTAATAATCTGACATACTTTATAACAGATAGAGGATGGCTATACGATTCTCTGACATAGCTCGTGAAATTATTTGATAGTAATACCATAAATTAAAACCCTCGGGATTCATCAAATAATTTACCTCTCTATCTCCCAGAAAATCGCATAGCCATCCTCTATCCATTATCTAAAGAAATATCTTTGCATCTATGAGTCAAATATGTGGCAATGTGATGCCATCGGGAATTCTTCATCCGATTGTCATCTGAATTCTCAATGATCGATTTCAATTAAGTTTCATTTCAAGTTTAGCTTTGTTGATGCCATGTGGTCGTGCTCAGACTGCGGTGGATTCCTCTCTGCCCGAGGTAAAATGTGAGGAAAAATACTTTTGAAAATGTCACGAAATACATGTACATTGACTTTGGCAATATTCCATGCTTTGTCAGGATTTATATGGTAATTTGTAAGGTTAGCATTGGAATGATTCATGGTGCACTTCAAATTAAGACTTTGATTTCTAATAATTTGCATTATTTATTTTCATGACGATTCAACAGCCGTACATCCAATGACTTTAAAAGTTTTAAGTTTTTCATGCTGCAAATTTTTGAAGCACCTTTCTCTGTTTCTTCTAAAATCTAGTTGTGTTTTGTCATGATACACATGACAATTTATGAAGCACACATTGCGAATTATTTCAGGTCCTTTTGCAAGTGATAGACCTACCTACGTCATCAATGTGACAGTCTCAAAGATGATGTTTACTACAGGCGCATGCATATATTAAAATAAACAAGTAGGCATTCCAAAATGAAAGGGTTACAACGGGACATTGTGTGATAAATTAATGAGTGGTCACTCAACAACATCCTAATGATCTGCAGTCTGCACCGTACGTAACGCTCTGATATCTTGATTGTTCAAAAGCATCTTTCAAAAAACTGATATAAACTTTTGATAAAAACTTAATTTTCAGAGGTGCTAGCAATAATGAGCAGCAGGCAGTATATATTTGACCATTCCGAAAATCTTTACAGCATGAAAAAGATATCGGGGAAATTCTCACTGTCAGCCAATTTTTATCAATTAATTCTGTCGTCTCGATGTTGAAATTCTTCTTCACATTCAATATTATTTCGTGATACAGTATTATTTCGAGATTCAGAAAGTGGCATGCATATCAAAATAACCTATGAAACATCAGGATTATCTTGGTATAAGGTTTATAAGAACTGAATTACAAATTCCGAATTTGCATTCAAAATATGCTGATTTAAGGCCCTTTGTCAATAAAGATAGCTCTAATGTTGCATGACACTTACTGCTGCTTCGTAAGTAGTGAGATGACTACATTTAAGAGTCAAACTTATTGAATTCAATTTTAATACACTTAAGTCTAGGGCATTTCATAAATAATCAATTAGTATTCAACAATCAACGATTATGCATCATGTAATTTTGAAATTTAGCATATAGTCAATCCGAAATAAAAACACATTACAATTCATGGAAGGAAACATGGGGAAACATGGTTATATTTGAGTTATATAAGTCAACAAGGTTTCATAAAAGATGAAGCTTGCTAGAAATGAACTTTGTCAACTGAATCATATAGTGAGGCTAAATAAGATCCGCTTTAATATTGCTAGGCGAGTAATAACGACGACACAAAAACCTTAATTAGTCAATAACTCTTATGTAGCTCATGTGCTCTAAATACCACGCTATCCATAAGAATGCACATGATGGATACTATTGACAGAAGTTGTTTGAAAGTAGAATGTAATACATATAATCTGTCTGCTAGGTGACGTAAGGCTCTACATGCGAGAGCTATACAAATGAGAAACAATTTGCAAATGGCATCGTACATATAACTTGCCAACAACTCGTATTTCATCGTGAAGCATCGATGCAAACCAGTCACATACGAAAGTAAGTGAGCTTTCGCATGAAAAACATACCAGGTCTCTTTAAACATACGAGAATCTCGTATCAAATGCTGGTTTAAAATTGTATGTGAATTTGATATATGCTTTTATGTAATTTTCGTGTCCAGCGATTTACAGTATAATGGAAACAAAATATTATTCGGCACATTAATGAACCATTACCGGTTCTAGGATGAGGTTCTACGGTCTCGTGCTGAACTGAACTAGATTTCCTTTCTAATCTGTTATTTCTGGACTCTCGATTTTTGCGCTTCAGACGATATTAAGTCAAATTTAAGAAAGTCACCAGTTTTTCCCATTTCTTGTTTAATTGTCATTTTCATCCGAGGAGGGTAATAGTAGTGACCATGTCTGCAATATCAACGACGTGATTCAGCTGTACAGCCTCTAGGTCTGTTCCGCAGGAACTACAAGCACATGAAGTATCAGAAGGAAAAGTCCAATGCTTGCAGAACTTGATTTTTGCTATCTCTCCAACTGGAAACGTGTTATTTTTTTAATTTGTAAAGACTAGTCAGCATATAATTTCATTTTAAGATAACATGATTATTCATCGAAAGACTATCCGGCAAAAATTTAGATAACAAAGTCCACCGTGCATGCACACTGCACAGTACATGTATGTACAAATATGCTAGCAAATTTGTGATAATTTATATAATGCATATTAATTCGTGTTACTAGTGAGGTATATAATAAGAAAAATGTTGCAGCAGTCGACATGTAACGAATACAAAAGCATTCTAAGTATTGTCAGGTTTTGGCTTAATAGAGCATCGGATATTAGCATAATTTGGCAACTTATCTTTCGGTGAATTCTACTATTGGTTATCCTCATTTTGAACGTTGACTTTGTGAGAAGCCTTTGCATCGTGCAGTTGACGTTGCAGGAAGGAGTGGGTGACCCTCTAGAAATCACACATGATGCTCGAATTTTCTTCAATAGTTCGCGTTTTGCATTGACAATGAAGCACTCACAATCACATCTTATTCAAAGTTATTGCGATGAAGTCATCAGACGGCCAAAGTACATTTAGATTGAATACACTTTAGATTGAGATGCATGTAGCCTACTGTATTCTTTCTATAATCGACAAATGAGAATAACAGCTGAATCACAGTGTTTGCAGCATAGTAACAGCATAAAGAGAACATAAAAAATCTAAGGTACAATAAAGCACTCAAGGAAACTGCCCTCCGAGCATTGGATTGAGAAAGATAGAAGTTTGTGATTATTCTCAAGTGTCATTCACTTCGTGTATATTAAAGTGGTGATTCAGATCTTTGTTTATAACGCCGTAATAACTTCAATCCTAAATTTCTTTTGTAGATATGTCTAAAATCATTTAAGATTGATATTCTTCAATTCATCCATTTCACGAAAATAGATATATGTGTGAATTTCACCGTTGTTCGTGATTGGGGACATTGGACGTCTTGGACTATTTCATCCAATCTCAGTCTAGAAAGTCGCAGCCGTGTCTGCTGTCTAACTGATTGCCCTGTGGATACTGAAACACGCTTCGTAGCATCTGAAGGAATACGTAAGTTATATACCTTTTTGTAGCAGAGATGGAAGCCGACGTCCGTCTCTACAGGCCTTTCCTGTCACAGTGCTAAATTTTTCCATAGAACGCACTGTTATTCATAAAGTCCCAAATGAGTTCTAGAAAGAGCACTGAACGGGAGTTCTAACTACGACTAAGAAATGAGTCCCAGAATCAGGCACTCTTTGAGTTCGAAAACACTAGCACTCATTTTAGAACTCTTTGGGTTCGACAGCACAGCACTTAATCCGTTCTCATTTTAGTACTCATTCAATGAGTTGCATAGGACTAGCACCTCCACTAAAACGAAAAATGCCATACGGCATATCTAACCCGCTACATCGCATACACACATTCATCGAAGAACTGCTTTGGCAATGAAACACAAATGTATTTGGATCAATAAAATATGTACATGAATGAAAGGGCAGTCGGTGAAATAAGTAAACGTCAGCAGGACCCAAGTCTCAGTAGGAGAGGATGGCAAACGCTGAAAGGACTGAAAGTGCAGTCGATGAGGATGCTTTTGATCCAAATTAATTTCTTAGGTTCATAAAAGGATATCGATAAAATGTGGATATTGGTGCTTGCAGGATCGCATCTTGTTTCACTGCACCCACTTCGATATTCAGGTACACAGCAAGCTGTCATTTCCAGTTAGTTTCTTCTTAACTGAGACAGAAGCGACCCGATTGATAATTTTGCTGAAGGAACTATGAACAACTATGTTGATTGTTTGATAGGCGTCACTTGTTCCTAATGTCACTGCTCGTCAACAAGGCACATTTGTGTCTGACCTGGGAATTGACAAATAGTCTATTATATCAAAGCGCACGACCTCAAAGCTGCAGATTGACTTACTGAATTCCTCCTCGTGTGCGTCATTTATTGATATTGATGTTTCGTCATATTAGTGCTCAACAAACATTTCAATACTTCTGTGAATTTAAGTTCGGTAGTTCTAGTACACTTCTGTTTAGTACTCATACTCACATTTGAATAGAGCTTGATGATCTATAGTGAATGGCTCACTTTCCAACTGGACTTTCTTCCCCTGACGAAAAATTGCTCTGGTTTTATGAAAACCATACTACTTGGAATATCTTTTTACAACTTGCTTCCTGCATATTTCTCATAAGAAGTTGAAACTTTTGATTTCGAACCACTGATATATCAGATGAATGACTTTTTCCAAATGTATCAGGCCTCAGCCACACTGCGAGCTTATTCCAAGCGTTTCCGAGGAAAGCGTTTTGCAACAAATATAAAGTCATCATTACAGCAGTTGTAGACTGCCACACTGCGAGCAAAGCAAACGAGAGCGATTAATAGCTTGCGGCCATACGTTTGCTCGAGTCGCTCGGGAAGCTCGTGTTTGCTTTGCTTTCAGTGTGGCTGAGGCCTTAAACTTTCAACATATTCAGTGTCGACTAATCTAATTTGAAGTGAAATATCTCGATCATGTGACGTCACAATAATAACATCTAATGATCTACAGCTATGGACAAAAGTCACCGGACACATTTTACTCCGTTATTTCAATGTATAATGTAGACTCGTCATCTTTTATTGCAGAAACACAATATAATACACAGATAAACATAGTCATATGATGTAGTTACTGAAGCTGACGTTTTATCCCTATTTAGAGGACATAATAGCGCAAATGTTCGAATTAGACAAAAGTCACTGGACACCTTATACTTCATAGTTTTTTACTTGCAAATTTCCTTAATAAGCACAGACACGAACAGTAAAGTCAGATATCTATGATGGGAAACTTTCTGAATCATTTCACATTCACTTGCCTTGTGTTAAGCAGGCAGCCTTGAATCGGCAGATTTGAAATTCAAATTCAAATGCTGTGACTCAATGTTGTTTCCGATATTCACCTGAAGACTGACGCTATGCTATCATTTTTATCTCACACTCGCATCTCATCGGTCGCAATTTGCTTGCGATCTCAATCTGGAAGATAAGAAAAGAAGTATCGCCGAAGAAGAGATCAGAGATCATAACTCTCGTAAAGGAGGGATATCGTGTTCAGAAGGTGTCCCAGAAGACCGGTGTTCCCAAATCGACGGTATCAGACATACGGCGACGTTGGCAAAAGAATCTTTCCGGTTGCGGGTCACCTACGAAGAAAAGGACTGGCCGTCCACGTAAAACAAGTGAAAGATTTGACCGTCAAATTGTTCGCGTGTGTGAAACTAACCGTTTCTTGTCAGCAAGGATGATTCGAGCATCTCTTGGTCCTATGGGAGCTTCCTTCACTGACCGCACCCTCAGTCGACGATTGCGTGCTGCAGGCTTCTATGCCAGATGACCTGCTAGAAAACCCTTCGTAAATGCTTTCCAACGACGACGCCGTGTGATATTCACAACTAAGTATTCTCAAAAGTCAATGGACTATTTTGGGAACGGACTTTATTCTCTGATGAGTCTTACTTTGATTTATTTGGCAATCGGGGAGTGACTACAGTCCGACGACGCACTGGTGAGCGCTTTGATCCGAGATGCACGATGGCGACGATGAAGCACACCACCAGCGTGGGGGTGCTTCTCATTCAATGGTGTGGGACGACTTCGAGTGTTGGAGAATGGACAAAGAGTGAACCAAAAAAGTGTATCTGGACATTCTGAATCACGAAATGCTGCAAACTCTTGCCGCGCAGTTCCCCAATGGTCACGCTGTATTTCAGGACGACAATGCCCCCTGCCACCGAGCAAAGACGGTCAACGACTGGACAGGGCAAAGTCCCGATATAAACCCAACTGAAAATTTGTGGACGGAAGTTGGTCGAGTAATAAACGAAAGAGCTCCAACTACGCGAAGTGGAATCATCCCATCAATAATTCATGCATGGTACCGTGTTATAACCCCAGAAAAGTGTCAGGAGCTGATCATCAGCATGCCACGCCGCTTGAATTCTGTGATTCGTGCAAAAGGATTTCCTACAAAGTAGACTACTAAAAAATCATGTTTTTTATCAAAATCACCCGATTTTAGGTGTCCGGTCACTTTTGTCTAAAACGAGAATCTGGAATAAATAAACATCAAAAACGAGAACATTTTTTCAACACCTTCTGTATAAAAAGGAAACATATTTATGCTAATTAGATGTATTAAACTGTATCACAATATTTTCTTATAGACAATAGAAAGAATCTTAGCAAAAAACTTTGCTGTCCGGTGACTTTTGTCTATAGCTGTATGACATGCAAATGATCCTTATCGATACTGCTCATATCAAGTATCAGAAGTCATTGAAGTCTATCCGGCGCTGTGGCCTTGTGGTAGAATGCTCGCTCTGTGTCCGGGAGACATTGATCCAATCCATCCTTGGTCGGGTCAAACCTAAGAGTTTTAAAATAGTTACAGTCCGCATTCTTGGTAAACACTCAGCACAAAAAGAATGGGAGTGGGACATGTGACAACTCGGGCACAGGGAAGAAAGGCTCCGCATCTAATGTATTGTACTTCCGAGTATAAACATGGTTAATTAATTAATTTTATTTTCATTTGTCTGCTGGAAATCAATTCTACCATTTTTGTGAAGCGCACCAAGGTGCTATTTTGTTGCCATTGCGCAAAGACCAAATTGCCAATATAATCATCAAAATATAGTGTTGAAGTCATTTTCGTCCGTTTGCAGTGGACGGTGAGAAACTGGATTTCGCATTTTGATGTATTAGACCGAATGAGGATGAATCTGCGCGTAATTTGAGTTGATTTGAATGAATAGCTTGAGTTGTTCTCAGACAGCAAGCATCAGTTGAATGTCCAGATTTATCTAAAATGGTATAAATCAACAATAATTACACAGTTCAAGTTAAAGCAAAAATAGAACTTTCTTTACTGTCAAGCGTCACAATGTTGCCAAAGAAAAGGAAACTTTCCAAAGAGTATCAATTGTCAAACTTTGAAATTCTATTTATAGCTATTCTATTCTGCAGTCCCAAAGCACGAGATTTTGGTATTAACTCATCATCGAGTTTGTATTTATAGGTTGTCAAAATCCTGGAAAAGATTTTAACCGGAAGGCTTTCGAAGAATTAGCCAATGGTCCCTTAGTTCTTGAACGAGTGATAGAAGTGAACGGAACATGCATTTTCTCATTCACAGGAGCATATCGAGATGTAAGTGACTCCATCAATTGATCTACCATAAATCACCCTCAATTTCATAAATGGTAATAAAATAAATGTACTCGCAAATAAAAAACATAAATGACTGTAAAATTTCAACTTGTAATCATTGCATACACCTAGATATCACTGCCTTTTGTCGAATATTGTGCATGAATTGATAGTTCTTGTATTACGACTCTTACTCACTCTCTGCCACTCAGATATGAGACTGGGTAGCATCAAATCAATGGCGAATTTAACAATTTTACTTGCTTTGAAATAATGCAATCCTAAGTGGCAAATATTCTACATCTAAGAGCATATTTCTGTTTTCGGCGTATACACACAAGCAACTTTGTCAACGTCTACAATAGTGTCTCATGATAATTCGCATGCCCTTATCCAACAAAATGTAAGAATACTGTGATATTTACAATTGGTATGATAAATTGCTACCTAGATCTAATCAGAGTGAGCCTGAAATTTGCTTCGGTATCCGGATTCAATCGGACACATATACAATGCACCTGAAGCAACTGTCTATCACTTTGTCATCATAAACATCATCAATCATCCAGACAAAAGCATATTCAATTATACAGCGTCTGCAAAAACATGAATTTTCAAAGTGAGCGAATGCGAAAAATTGACTCTGAATTAAATTGTTTTGATTAAGCGGTCCTCCAGTATCAGAACAGTAACGCTGGAATAAGCAGCACGATCTTCATCGATTTGTGAATTTATGTGGTGTATTTATTTTTCGAAGTAGTCTCACCCAGATTTGATGAATTTGTAAACTTATTGCTTCTTTTTGTTGCAGATTCACGAAATGCAAAATTTATGTGCAGCAATGGGACTGAATTTGTACTACACTGTAGACGGAGAATTCACAAAAGGTGATTTTATTTCTATGCATGACTAATTTGCAGAATGATTTGAAGTTATTCACTGAAGACCTCATCAAGCTATGTGCATTGAGTCATGAGCCGAGGCAATACTTCTGTCATTTGCATTGATTGCTGACATGTGCTACATACTGCAAACTACTAAAATGAGAGAAAAGTTCACAGAGAAGCAGGTCTGGAAACAGTAATTAAGAGTAACAAACCTTAACAAGTAAGTTATGAAAAAATTCTGTCATCCATGCTAAAGACACAACAGGATAAACCAACTTTAATGATTTTGTTTTAAGTGTTCAGAAATGTCGCGGAAACTTTTAGTCTTCATTAGTAATCGACCCAGGTAACTGCTATTCTACACTGTATGCGGTATACACTTCATAGTACACTACATGATCACTGTAATGAGCATATGACTAATGTTCCTTTTTTTACAAAAATAGCTTTTACTCAAATTGTTTACTGCAACAAGTCCAAAGCGTAATGTGCATCTCAAAGAAAGCAGCATTGGGTTAGAAGACAAATTGTACAGCGGCGGGATGACTAGCATCACTCACCTTGTTTACATGAAATCACAATAATACACAGAAATGCACCCATAAAAATACATTGTATTATGATATACATGCAGACTATATATAGCTATTCCAATCACATTTAACACTATCATGCCGGAGTGTGTCAAAATGACATATTCGTATTTTGAAATCAGCATGGCTCATAGAGTCTTTGTCATTTGAGAGCCAAACTTACTGACTTTTATTATTCTACAAGCATCATCAGTTTTCAATTTTTTATGCCGATAGCATGTATATCAGAACACAGCCCATTATTATGTGAGTTCCTCATACGATGATGGAATCATCTCAGCAGCCATTCATAATAGAATACAATTCTTACTAATTTGAATAATAATTGAAGTAGTCCTGATAAAGACTGTTGGCGTTCTAAATTCCGTAGGTTTATAAATACAATGCTGTTGGAACCATTGGAACCAAATGTTCTTAAAACCTTAATTGCCACATGGTTGATAGTGACCGCAATATTCATTTTTGAGTTCTGACCATTTGAAGTCTAAAACATAGCCAGTTCAGTAGCAGTGGTGACCGGTAGCAAGTGATTACATAGTGGTTATGAGTGTCATGGTTATGATAGTAATGAGTATCATGACGGTGGCCATGGTTTCAAGGAGAGAGGAGGAGAGTATCAGAATCCTCAACTTATTCCTTATAAATACTCAGGCTCATTTATGAACGACTTAGTCCTCTGTACAAAGTAATTACGGAAGGGCGATTCACATCTCACCATATGCACAAGCATATATGCATTAGGACTATCTAGATTGAATACCTGCTGCTGAACCGTGAGAGTAAAGGTTTGATAAATGACTGCATAACTAAAAGTGTAGCAAAGGACTGTCAAAAGTGAAGCAGCAGCCAAATAGCACATACCAGTCTCCTCCTGATCAAGGGAAAGAACTTGAATTCAAGTGCTGCCATTAATGAGGCGATATGGTCGACTCTTAACCCTAAACTTGACCCGAGGGGAGCGAGGCTCCGCCCGTCATATGCATTTCTGATGTTGCTCCAAAAATACAGCAGCTGCGAATCTAATGTTTTGTGACTTTTAGTGCTGTCGCATTTCTGATAACTAATCAAAATTGGTTGAATTCGACTCATCAGAGCAACAAAGTTTTGAAAAATAAAGGAAGAAATTACAGACATGCAGGCAATACACAAGAGGCTCTCATATTTTCTAAAGAAACAATTTCAGTCTTAAAGAAACTTTCAGCAAAAACAGTCGAGTCGAAATTTGTGGTTGAAAGAATGCTGCTTTGACCTTCACCATCTTTTATGAAATTAAACTTTTAATAGTAGAAAATTTTATAAGCGTATAACGTAAGTCCATTGCTGTCACATTTCATTAAGATTCACTTACTTAGAAAATGGAGGTTATTATTCATGTCTCAATTTCATTTCAAATTTATAGAAGCTATTTCTACAATCGCCAATGGTGATGAAAATGACAGGATAGATGGATATTTGACTGGTTTTATCCGAATGAAGGATGGCTTCTTTTCACTTATCGATAAAAAGGTAAATTTGCTGAATAAAATAATATCCTACAAAACTGATTTAATCACATCATCCTAATCCATGTGAGCCTATACTGTCCAGTGTACATCAATGCGTGCCACGAAGCAGCCATACAGAAAAAGCTTGTTTTGGAAAACTTATATTCGATAAAGCAATTATACGCTGGGCTGTGGTAGGTCTAACTTATCAAACCTTCTATTAGGCACATATGGACATAGTGTCCCATGATTATATTTTGCTTTGAGATGATTGATGTCTAGCTATTGCACCTGAAATGCTCGATTGTGTTAGTGGGAAATTATTTTCAACATTAACAATATTTTTTATTCAATATTAGAAGAGATAATTACAAAATTAACATGCATATATGCAACAATGCTTTATGAAGATTTTACCAACCTGTGTTGTCAGCAACAGTCATCACACACAGTTTTGGTTGGTGAATGATTTTTGCACACAAACATGTGACAAAAACTGCATTTTTGTCATACTCGAGTGCGCTCAGTACAAAGAGAGCACCTACCTCGATCTCCCGCTTCCAATGTTTGTGAGACAAATTGGGCTTGCTCCATTTCAGCCGCGTGCATAACTTTGCACGCTACCACGAAGTTGGGGTATTTCGGCTCTAATTATTGCAAATGAGGATCAATGAGTCTTTCAGCAGCTTCTCGAATGTACATTCGTAAGCGGTGATTCTTCCCAGGGTTTCACTGTGGATGCTGCAGAATCCAAATGATGTCACGCTGATGTCAGGGACATCACGCTGAGAGCAAGACCATATTCGCACAAATTACTTTGTCTTCCAATTTACACTTGTGCATTGAAACAATAGCCGGTCCGAACATCCGCATGAACCCACAATTTGATTCCGTACTATTGTGGCTTCGATGACATGTATGCACGAAAATGCACATCTACCCCTAAAACCAATTAATCATTCGTCGACGGTTGCATCTAATAAAGTCGATGTAAAACTAAAAGTAAAATATATAGCAACTTTATAATTAACAGAAACGTTCAAAATATTGATAAAATAAAAGACACTGAAGGATTTTACTTAAACTTTGGTATTCCTTAAGAGAAATGACATTTAGTGCTGAGTGGGACACTGTGTCACTATGTGCGCAACAGAAGGGTTCATCGCTTTGGCGGATCACCCAAAAGCTATTTTATGTATACTGTTGTTATTGAGGCCGCATGCAGCCGTATAGTGCAACAGAGTGCAATAATTAACAATGATATTGTAGTATATTTAAGGAAAGCGATAACATAATGTACATGTTTGTGTCGTACTGGACATGATCTTTTTAGAATTCAACTTGCATTGATCTGCATGACAATTTTCTGATTTCTGAACTATTGCAGCAGAAAGTCTCATATACAGAATGGGTATAATGAACGCCTTTTCAATTGAGTTATGAATATAATGAATAATTTTGAAAATCGTGAACTGTTGACTACCCCACCCCTCCCCGTTTTCGCTAATGAAGAATATTTGAACACCAATTTTTAAAGCAATTTGGCTTTTTTCGGTTTAGTCTATGCCCTGAAGTGTGTCAAGTAGAACATACACGTTCATTGTACGTATATACATGCATGTACATGCATGACTATATAGCATGGACGCTTTTATAGCTTCATATATTTTGCATTTTTCATAGAACTTGAAATACCTACTCACCTTTCAAAATATATGATTTTTAGATATATTCACTTCATGATCTTCTTGGAAATGAGTCAGTTCTGTACATGGGAAGACTTGATTTTGTATTATATGTTCCTAAGAACAGCTACATTTCGAATTACGTGTCCCAATGCGTTTCTCTTCATTATCTGCCAAATACACAGCGACTTGGAGATGGAATTTATCCATGGATGTGGCCAAGACCTTCCGTTGGCTTGAGCATTGGAGAGTGTGTTAAGCATCGATTTCTTTGTCAAGGTAGAACATTGTGATATTCTTGTCCATCGTTTCAGAAATGGCAATATAACATTAACATGGATTTTTGAGGGCTACAATATAGGACATTTGAGGGCGCGTCATCACCTGAAAATGTCCTACATTGTTGCCTTCAAAAATCCATGTTAATGCTATTGTGCGTCATTGAAATGGACTGGACAGCAAAGTAGGAAAACAGCAGGCAGCAATGCTGTGAGTACACTTGTAGATATACGCTCATTCAGATTTCATAATTGTCTTTCATATGTACACTTTTCACTGTAAACTGTACGCTGCCAAACCGATGAAATGCTTGCTACCATAGACTGACAAGCATTTCAAAATGAAAAGATTACAAAGGGAAATTGTGCAATAAATTTAACAATATATGAATGGTTACTCAACAACATGCCTTTACGCTGTACTGTGAATGAGGAAAAGCTTGATAGCTTTAAATATATCATTCAAATTATATTTATAGGCCTATAGAATTATAAGTTTATTTTTCTGAGATAAATCAAATCTGTCACCCTATTTGACATATTAACGCCCATGAATGGCAAGCTTCTTAGCGGAAATTTGTATGTTCTTTTGTAGTTTCATCGAAAAAGCATTGCTACTTCTTGAAATTTGATGTTTTTCATTCACAAGTATAATGGAACAAGGACAGTAACTGAAATTAGAACTTTGATTTCTTTAAAATCAACTCATATTGAAATACTGATAACTAAATTTTCAGAGGTGTTAGCAATAATTTGAAGTAGAATGTGTATTTTTGTCCATTCAAACAATCATAAAATCCTTGCATTACGAAAAAGATGTCGGGACGTTCATGCTGTCAGCCAATTTTCATCAAAAATCGTATCTTTCTTGAAACTCTCATGGGTCACATTCATTTGTTTACGTGAGGACTAACGGTCAAAGCTAACACCACAAAGGAAAATGACATACATGTACATGCCAACTTAATCTATGAAACATCAGGTTTCTCATGATACATGTATAATCTTCATAAACATTGAGTTACAACTCCAACGCGAATTTTGCAATTTAAAATATGGTGATTTGATGCATTTTGTCTATGTATATAAGTACATATATTACAGTTATTCATGCATGGTACTCATTACTGCGTTATAAGTAGTAAGCTATTGAAACTTACAATATTAAATTCGATCATACTACACGGAAGATTTTGTAAATAATTAATAAATTTTAAATAAAGATAACAATCAATTCAAAATGACAATACATGCTAATTCATAAAATAACAAATACAATTCTGCTTAAGATATATAAATTATTGTGATTGTCGGGAAGTTACGGTTCAATCCAAATGAATTTAGTCATTGCACTACATGGAGTTAAGCATTTGCGGATCTGTGTTTCAGGGAAGGCTTGAGATGAGTTGGATCGGAAAGAAGTGATCAGATGCGAATTTTTTCCACACGACTTAAGAAAGGGTTTTCATCCTTTATGTTTAATAGAAAATCCTATAATACAATACTGCCGCTTAAACATTTGTAATATCTCAACTTCTGTTAATTTATAAGCAGTATAAAGTCAACATAAGCTTAATATGAGAAGCACCAGTAAAATTCAACATCATGGCTACCAGATGATCAGATATTTGATGCGAAATAAAGACAATAGAAATTAGATAGCAACCAATAAAATTCAAGAAGATTTGGCAGCCGCATAAAGGTGTGGCAGCAAATTGCATACCAGACCGTCGGATTTCACCCAGGTGGCCGCTACCAAAAAATGAAGACGGTCTGTTAACCAAAAAAGCCAAACCGTCTTCATTTAAGAAGAAATGTTCGTTTTTTTGATGAGTTGGTTTAGCAGCGAAATGTTGACAGTTTCGTAAATATCCGTTAAAATTAGCTGCAGAAATTAGTTTCACGGTTTTTTGCAATCTGAACTGTAGATATCCGTAAATTCAGTCGCTGTTTTATCCCATGTGAACGAATTTTGACCGTTGCGTCATCCCTCATCATGTTGTCACGTCGTCATTTTAACAGATATTTTCGGATATTTTGTGTGAAGCTTTTCTGTGAAGTTTAAAAGTTATTTTAGCTGTTTTTAACGGTGTACAGTTTACAGTGCATAGACGCAGAAATCATAATTTCGAGAAGTATTGTTGCCCTCTCTTTTCCACATTGCACCATAGCTAAATTATGCGAATAGCTACATGTGTGTCTTTTCATATTAGGGCCAGATGAAGATAGGAACATTGCAACCCTGAAAATTCAGCAAGAACCGCAGGAAGGTGAGAGAGACAGATTATATTCAGCATATATTTTGAAAATGGTCCAATTCCGCTTGCGGACAATGAATTATTTATTCGTTGGTGCTGCCAAAGCACGATCTAAATAAAACCGACAATTCATGATAACTGTATGCCTCCGCAAAACAAAGTAAACTGGCATTTTTGAATCATAGTGAACATTACGTTGAACAAATCAACTTTGATAGCTCTGCAGACTTTCAGACAATAAATTCTGAGTTTCCGAAAATTTGCCTTATGTATTACCGCAGTCGACATTTCTTAGCTTAATAGCAGGATTCCTGTCAGAATAAGGTCTTCCTTCAGAAACTCTGATCAGTCAATTTTGATTCAACTCTAATTTCAAAATTAATCAATTCAGCTATTATGAATCCTATGATCTAATTACGCGACTTTCACTACACTATGATTCGCTGGATACGAATTAATTACATTGTAAATCGATCGATACCAATCACATACGAAGGATGCATACCAAGATATATTTTGTATATTTTTGTATATGTTTGTATGCATTTCGCATGATTTAGGGCCTTTTGTCAATAAAGATCACACCAATGTTGCATGGTTTTTCATACTGCTTTGTAAGTTGTGGGATAATGACATTTAATTGTCAAACTTACAATACGAAATTCGATTTTAATACACGTAATGAGTATTCAACCATCAACAATTACGTATTATGCAGTTTTGGAATTAAGCATATTATCAATCTGAAATAAAACACATTATAATTTGTGAACGTAAAAATAGTTATGTTTGAGATATGTAAGTCAACATGGTAGATCGAAAGTCATCGTTTGACTGAAATGATGTAATTCAAGTTAGTTTCTTAAGAAGAGCGAACAAAGAGGCCTGTGAATGTTACTAGACAAGTAGCGACGATGACATACAACATAATGTTCACAATAGATCTAATGTAGCTGAATTCCACACTATCAAAAAGAAATATTTGCGACTAGTATTACTGAAAAAAGTTATTTGACAGTAGTATATATATATATACATATACAATTTTTTGCTATGTGACTCAAAGCTGTACATACGAAAGTCATACGAATGCGGAAAAATGTGCATAAGGTCTCGTATATAAACATGCCAACAACTCGTATTTCATCGTAAAGCCGACAATCACAGATTGAATAGTTCGCATGGCTACATACCAATCATATACGAAAGCAAGTGAGCTTTGTTTTAGAAACATACCAGATCTCTGTAAACAAACGAGAATTTGGAATCAAATGTAAGTTTCAAATTGTATGTGAATTTCATCTATGTTTGTATGTAATTTTCGTATCCAGCGATTTACAGTGTACATACAAACATATATCAAATTCACATACAATTTGAAAATAACATTTGATTCCAGATTCTCGTATGATTACAGAGATCTGATATGCTTTTCATACGAAACCTCACTTACTTTCGCAAGTGAGTGATATGAAGCGATGTAGCGAGTATGTAGCGATACGAATTATTCTATCCGTGATTGGCTGTTTCACGATGAAACACGAGTTGTTGGTTGGTTTTATATACGAGACCCTCTGCAAATTTGTCCTCAATTGTATATGATTAGTATGTAGAGCAGTAAGTCACCTAGCAGAAATATTATTTGTAATACACACTACGTTCAAATAACTTCCGTCATTAATATCAGTCATAACCATACTTATGGATAGGTATGTAGAATACATGATCTAGATTTGATTTATTGCGAAATTAATGCTATATTTCGTTTCTACTTACCTAGTATTATGGACAAGACTCAACTCCATGAACTAATTCGATCAACATCATTTCAATCAGTCGATGTCTTTTGTGCAGCCATGTTAACTTATATATCTCAAGCATAACTACATTTGATATCATGAATTATAATGTTTTTTTTTATTTCGGATTGATAATAAGCTTGATTTCAAAATTGCATGATGCACGGTTGTTGATGGTTGAATACTGATTGATAATTTATCAAATGCCTCAGACTAACGTGTATTGTAATCAAATTCAGCGAAGTATGCTTGACACTTGAACGTCATTATCTCACAGCTTACAAAGCAGTATTAAGAACCACGCAACATTGGTGTGATCTTTGTTGACAAAAGCCTAAATGAGCATATTTCAGATGTAAAATTCACGTTGATTTTGTAATTTAATTTTTAGAAGCATTATAACCAGAGAATTGATGATTTTGATATGAATGACACTTTCTTCGGTGGGTAGTTTTGACCAATAGTTCAGAGCATAAGTATATATATATATATATATATATATATATATATATATATATATACATATATAAATTATCAATTCTCAAAATATGCAAAACTTTTAACTATAGCACTAGTGCCATATTTTGAGAATTGATAATATATTTATATTTTACCGAATATTGAGTTGATCCATTATTGTTGATAGTTATATGTATACCGGTATATATATATATATATATACAGTATATATGAATACATATATAAATTTTTATGCGAAAATATTCACTTTTTGAGGAGACTACGCTCCGGTTCTCCAAAAAAATATTTGATAAAAATTTGCAACTTCACATGCTATGGATATGAAGCCCTTTACAAGTAGTATGAAGCAAGTTGGATATCAAAAAGAATGAACATTCGCTCACAAGCATCTAAATTAAGCGGAAATTAAGCTGATGATCTAGGAAATTGTATGGACCACATCTTCAAGTCTTCAAGGAAAAGTTGAGATCTCACTGTGTTTCTTACATGTAGTTGAGATGCTATGTTTTAAATTAAATTTTCAGCGACTTGATTTTGTGATTCAAAAGGCGTCATTTATTGCTTTATGATGTGCTCTTTCAGTGACACTTTGTGATATGATCACGCTTAAGAAAATAATCTTATTATAATATAGCTGAGCATTAATGGCAACCCATCGAATTGGTATTTTAACAAACTATATTACCTCTCCCGGTTGTCATGACATGGAGGAATTGTGAAATACTATTTCTCATGTTATTCCTTATTCTGTATTGCTACACCTATAGGACAAATGCGTTTACATTTCTCCAAAAGTGTTAGAACTGAATATCTCACAGGTGGTATGTATTGGATCTCGAACTGGTCTCGACATATGTTCATTTAATGAAATCGAAAGTGTATGCACATTGGGGATTTAATTAACGGTTAGACACCGTTGCGGGGTGCTCAGGCACCCGAATCATGTTCGAAGTTAAAATTATAATTTAAGAAATTGAGTTAAGATCTCAAAATTTCGTGACTTTTCATCAATTTTTACCTAGTTTCCATACATAAAAGCCACTTTATCACTATTTGATTAGTTAATAGAGATAGTGAAACCACCTAGCTAAACACCGCTCTGGGGTGCCTGAGCACCCCAGATTCAATCAATCGGTATTTGTCGAATGACTCTTTAGTCTTGAATTTTTAACGGTGTATATTACTTTCGTCATCATAAAGTAAGCTTGCTGCAGTCAGAACTTTCTGTTTACACATAGGGTGACTTAATTAACGGTTGGATTATGTTTGGGGTGTTTGAGACACCCCATACAATTTGTGCACAATTTGACTGCTATTGTATATGTTGAAACTTAGCTGAGAGAAACGGTCTACCTGTCTTCAGAGCGGCAATGTCTCGAGAACGATTTTTATTCACAAGGAGATTCCCCAGATTTGATGACTGAACCCGACGCGATTCAAACGACCCTCTGTCTCCAGTTCGTGATGTATGGATGTATTCACGCCAGCTACATACACTTAGAGTTCAGTGTGCATCGATCAATACGTCAGCTAGCTGCGATGAACTAAGAAAGTTTGTTACTCATCAGTCATCATTCATCGGGAAGGCTTCGCGGGAACTGCCGACGCGACATGCTCGTTCGATTGCACTAAGACGACTTGAAGGATACGAGGAGGCTGGTGATAATATTGACCCACTCGTAGAGGACGATGATGTCTCCTATAACTTACCTGACTCTCACGGCGACGTAGATCTAAACTTAGTAGATCGTGATCAAGATGAAACTGTGCATGACGCAGAAGATTGGTTGTACTTTGAAGAAGAATCTGATGACAGTGATTCCGACGACATTGATTCAACGGTCACAGCGACGTCATTCTTTTCTAAAGATGGTAGTAAGTGGAAAGAAAACTATAACGAAGAAACATCGAGAGGTAGGCTGCCACACAGAAATATCGTCAGGGAGCACAGTGGTTTTCGTCAAGGACTTCATCCGGAAACAGAATGTGAATCTTTTTTCATTTTGTTTGATAATATATTAGAATCTGTTGTGACTTATACTAACATTCACGGACGGCGAATGACAGCTGCTTATGGATTTCCATGGAAACAGACAAGTCGTGATGAAATCAATGCATTCATCGGTCTGCACGAAATTGCTGGTGCATTCAAGGCGCATCATCGAGATGTAAGAGAGCTATACGACGAAAACGACGGCATACCTCTATTTCGAGCTTCCATGAGCCAAATACGATTTGAATAACTAAAGGCCACTCTTCGGTTTGATGATCCCGTTCGAAGAAATTGAGAAGACAAGTTATCACCTGTTCGATATCCAGTGCAAAAGTTCAATGAAGTGATGCGTGAAATCTACAAGCCTGGTGTGTTTCTAACCATTGATGAAATGCTGGTTGAATTTCACGGAAAGGTTGCATTCCGACAGTATATACCTACAAAGCCGGGTAAATTCGGCATAAAGATCTTCTGGATTGATGAATCAAGAACTGCGATACCTTTACAGCTTGTGATATACGTTGGTGATCAGACACTGACCACAGATGAGAAAAAGGAATGCGGCGGTTATGTTCCTGCTTTGATGATGAGACTTCCCGTCCTTATTTGAATGCTGGCAGAAACATCACCTGTGATAATTATTTCATGGACCTTCCTATCGCCAAGAAATTGGCTGAAAACAACACGACTGTAGTGGGAACTCTGAGATCAAATAAGAGGTGTCTTCCAAAATATAGCAAAGGATCTTACACAACGAGCTCGAGGTGATGCCAAACAGTACTATGCAGATGTTGCCACCATTTGTTCATTTTGGGACAAAGGGAAAAGTACCGTCAATGTTCTGTCTACAATGCATGGTCGTCAGCGAAACATTGATGCTGAAGATGGTAAGCCAGAAATAATCCAATGCTGCAACGAAACCAAGTCAGGCGTTGACACGCTTGACAAATTGGTACGTACTTACAGTTCCAAAAGAAAGTATCGCAGGTGGCCAGTTCATGTTTTTTTTACTTTGGTTGACAGTGCCATTTACGTGGCATATCAAATGCAAAAGCAGTCTGGACTCAGCAGCCACAGTCAGATGGTAAGCCACTACGACTTCAAGAAGAAGTTAACATATGGCCTTTGTCGTCCGTTTGTTGAGAAGAGAGCCAGCTTGCCTAAGTTGATACAGTCGGTGCGTGATGCCATGATTCGTGTCGGAGTTGACGCAGCAGTCAAAACTTCGGTCATCACCATTTCTTCTAATCAACCCACACAAGGTCGTTGCAAATTCTGTCCGAGAAACAAAGACAGAAAATCAAAGACATCTTGTGTGAAATGCAAATGTTTTGTTTGCTCTCAGCATCAAATAGTGCTGTGTAGAGACTGCAACGTCTGAGTTATCACTTTTGAGAAATTGAATTTTCGTATTGCAATTATAAAATTTCTAAAACATGCCTGTAGCTTTTGATGTGATCTTTATACACTGTAGTTACATGAGTAGGCCAACACACTGCTTGAATTGAGCTAAGTTGATTTTCCTGAATAAAAAAACAGAAATAAAGAATTGAATTAGTTATTTAAAAATATCATTTATTCACTAGCTAATTACTTTTATTTGTAATTACTTTTCAAATCTAATGTACATGTAGGTTGATTTTGTTTACTTTTTGTTCTTACTTAACTTCATAGTTTGTTAGCTTTATCTCGAGTTGCACAGGAATATAATTATTTGTAAATATAAAATGATTTATTTAAATTAATTAATTAATTAATTATTCTAAACTAATTCAAAGGATATTGCTTTGAAAAGGTCAATGACAGTTATTTTGAGAGTTTCAACATAGGCATAAGATAAACAGTTGAACTTAAGACGAAATGGATGAATTAACTACTATATTGCATTGTGGGGTGCTGTGGCACCCCACAACGGTGTTTACCTAGTAAAAAAGTGAGCGGTGCTTAACCGTTAATGCTGAGTATCTAATATACTTATTCTATGCAGTTGTCCTCCTAAAATACAATTGCACATGCAGAGTTTTAACATTAAGACGACAGAATTTCTTTAATGAAAGCTGTCTGACAATATGAATTTCCCCGATATCTTTCTCATGGTGTAAAGATTTTAGGATTTTTTGATGACCAAAAATATATAGTCTGTTTCTCGTTATTGCTAGCACCTCTGAAAATTAAGTTTTTATCACTAATTTAACATCAGTTATTTGAATAGTATTTCAGATCAATCAAGATATCAGAGCGTTGCGGTACAGCTCACTAGGCTGTTGTTGAGCAACCGCTCATTAATTTATCAGACAATTTCCAGTTGTGACCTTTATATTTTGGAATGCCTATTTGTCTATTATAGATGCATGCGTCTATTGGAAGCATCATTTTTGACATTTTAGTTTTGTTGAAAAAATCAAGTATTTGCTGATCATATTTTAAATGTATGATAACATTTATTTTCGGCTATACTCCATGGCCATTCTCAAGTTTTTTACTTACATATGGCGATATATAGAGCATATCCGAAATTAATTGTTGTCATCTAATAAAAAATAAGACCATCAAAGAATTGATTTTCCAAACAATAATGAATAATTCAATCAGTCAAGGCATATTTCAAATTTTTTTGACTTTCATTTGTGACGTGAGTAGGTCTATAGCCTGCCAAAAGACCTTAAATATTTCGCAATGTGTACTTTGAAGAAGTTTGATCCCTTTGATATTGTTAAAATAAGGTCGGCTTTCATTTTTCTAGTCAATTTGTCAGCACAATATGTTTCACCAGCTCTTCCCAAGTGCTGCGCTTGAATGAATCTACAACAAGGGTGGACGTTGAAATGACCAATATTCATAACGTTGCTCACAAATGTGACGTAGCTGACATATAATTCGCAGATACCGTAAGATAAAGGAATGCTATGTTGGTACTGTACAATTGGAATAAGTAGTTAGAGGTAAAAGGAAATATACAAAGAGGGAAAATATCACCAGGCTAAAACGATAGCGATGATATGCTCCTTTTGAACACACAAATCTGCAGTTGAATGCCTTTTACAAAGAGCCTCCATAATGCTAAAATGAAATCTTGATTAGAGCGCTATACAACTCCAAAGTACAGACACTGTCATGTGATGGACGTGTACACGAATCGTCTAAGAAAGGTTACGAACGTGCTCTTGCTTTCTTGATGGCATCAATTCAAAATTTTCAGAACCTCATCAGCATTGTGATCTTTATTTATAAAGACAAAGCAATCGTCAACGTATCTTACAAGCAAGTGTGTGTACAATTGTTCAGTTCAGTTATAATTTTTAACTCAAGAAATCCCATAAAAATTTCTGCAAAAATTGGACCAGGTCAAGAGACCATATTAATTGACGGTAATATTCACCATTGAACAGAAACTGAACATTACGAGTGCGCAGTTCCAGAAGACTGCGTAATGTTTCGACTTTTATATCATGAAATTCGTCTATGCAAACTTAGTTACCGTATCACAAATAGTAGACAAAATGATATTAATTATTTCACTGACTGGTACAGAAGTGAATAGCGATTTGATGTCGAATGATATCATAGAAAATCTCTCAAATTACAATTCTTTATTCCGTTGACAAATCAAAGGAATCTTTTAAAGAATCTGCACCAAAAAATTATTTTAAAGGAAGCAGCACTTTTGCTTGTATGTATGTGAACCACTCATAGATAAGATCGGATGAACAGGGCACTCAAGTTTATGAGTCTTTGGTAAGCCGTATAAGCGAGGAAGAGAATAACCAGAAGGTAAAAGAAGGGTACGAAACTGTTTTGTGATAACCTCTTGGTCAACTAACTCACTGAGCAAAGTATCAAAAGTCGCTTCCAATTTCTTTGTTATATAAGTTTGTTTGGGGTCGATCAGGAACTTCGTAGGATCATTCAGGACGTAAAACGCAACCACTTCCTTCATCTGGTAGAAGGATTATTAAATTATCGAGTTTCTTCAAAGCACAAAGGGCTTGAATGTGCAGTTGTTGTAGAGCACCCTTCTCATTGCGATACGCATTGGACAAATGCACTAAAGCGCTCTTAAATGAGTTCAGTTCTTCAGGATTGGAAGGCTTCAGATCTTGAAACTGATGAAAGATGTTCTCGACTTCGGCTTCAAAGGGCACGCGTTTGATTTTTCTTGAAAATTAGACTGCATTTCGCTGATTTCCGGAGAGTGAAGTGTACTTCGCAAATTGTCTTGTGTATCATGACAAAACACAACCAAATATAAGAAGTAATAGGGTTAAGTGCTTCAAAAACGTGCACGAATTTATAGGATGAAGAACTTTGAACTTTTCAAGTCATTGGATGTAAATGCGTTTATGAAGAGAAATCCAATCCAACAAAGACAGAAATATAGATATCATTGATGCTTTCTTTTAGCATTGTCCTGGCATGGCTTTCGTATGTATGTAAATCATGCCACAATTGAAATGACATTCGAAAGGCATGCAAATAGATACAGAAATATAGCAAAAATTATATTGGTTTATTTCCTTCATATGCGATTGGTAGCGATCGATATGCAGTGTAGATAAATTGCAGAAAATGTCAACAGTCAGTCTTGTCAATCAGCTTTCATTTTTTCTGCTGAGAAATCAGCTTTTTCATTTTCCGTTCATCTTTCCAGGTTGCTTGGAAGATCATTTAGGCTACTCTTACAATGGAACTGAATCTTTTTCAGCAAGTGGAAAGAAATGCTTCATTTGGGAAAATGTTGAGAAGCTCAGTGGAGTATTCACTTGGATGCAGCGCTCAGGTATGTTAAGTATGATATGTGATGAAGCTTCTTTGTAGATAAAGGTAATTCGAAGGAAATCTCCGGGATTCTGATAGTGCGTTGTCAATCATCGAACTTCTGCCTTTCATTCCTCACTTTTTTCAGACGGCAATGATAGCAAGCAATCTAATTCACAGCTGATCATTGGATATATAAAGAAAAATATATATTTCTCTGGCGATTTTTTTCAATACGAAATCAATGATCCAAAAGATTATTGTCGGAACAACCCAAAATGGCCATTTCGAGTTTCCGATCCAGTCTGCATTGTTAAAGATCCAAAATTCGGTGGAAAAACAATAGAAATTTGTGCTGTTCCATTTTGTGCTAGAAAAAGTGAGTTCCATCGTTTCTTTACAAACAAATAACTGCACATTGAGTATTCAAGTTCATCAGACTGGATTGGTTTGAGATGTTGGACTTCATATACTTAGGCTCTCATCATCCTACATCTTCACGGACCGATTGCTTGCGTGCGTGGGAGAGGCAGAAGATGAGAAGCCTTTCACAGAATGATGTTCACTCTATGCCTATTGCGATTCTACACCTGACTCTTCTACTTGTCAGAAAGGAAAAAATTAAAGCACTTGCATATAGGAAGTAGATTGAAGTTTTCGATAGAAAGCAGATTTTCTTTGTTTTATCTGAAAAGCACAAATTCTAGATCCATCACTTACATCCTATTCCCTTGCTTTTTAGGTGCCCATTTATAAATGAAAAACATTCTTCTTTGCTCGGATCTTCGTTCATTCTTATTGAAGAGCATACACGGAACTGAATAGCTTTACCTCAGACACAAGTTCTACACCTGCTGATATACAGGGTGGCGCACGAGTGTATTAACAGTGAAGCACCCTCTAAATCTGATGCATTGATTATTCTTCATACTAAGTTAGCTGCGTGTGCATTGAGCACAGGCAGCTGCCAATCTTTATCGATCATTTGCAGGAATCACTTCTACAAGCTAGACTTCGCATGTGAGTCAAACTCACACGCCATTCAAACCAGCAGAGGTCGTACATAAATTAAAAAAACAGATAAAATATTAAAAATTTTGCACTACAATCTGCTGCTAAAAATCCTAAATTATCAACAAGACGTCGCAGTAATGAATTGGGAATAAGCCGAAGATCACCGCAAAGAATTTTACATGAACTAAAGATGAAGCCCTACAGACTACATTTGGTACATGGTTTATTAGGCAACATACAGGCGCTTACAATTTTGCCAGTTGTTTGTAAATGATTGTCATAGCAATCCTGAATTCATGGATTTGATATTTTGGAGTGAGGAAGCACTTTAAATTATTTGGTGGAGTAAACAGACAACTGTGTTTATTGGGACACAGTGAATCCTTCTAACAAACTTGAATCAAAGTTAAACCAACTTGGTATTACAGAGTTGGCCGGGATAACTTCAAGTTGAATAGTTTGACCAGAATTTTTCGAAGGCATAGTAAATGGACAAAATTATCTAGATCGACTGTAGACAGCAATTGTTTCAAACTTGAGGAACCGACACGATTTTAATAGGATATTTTTTTGTGCGAGATGGTACACCACCCTTCGCTAGAGCAGTTCGTGTATACCTTGATCAGTGCTTCCCTAACAGATGGATAGGTAGGCGTGGAGTCATTGAATACCCACCACATTCACCAGATCTGACGCCTATGGATATTAGTGCATCGGGAATCATTAGATGATGTGTTTCAAGAAGACCCAAAAATATCGCTGACCTTCGACAATTTATCACTCAATCGTATTAGTCAAGCGCCTTTTACTTGGCTGTTAATGCACTCGTGCGCCACCCTGATAGTTCTGTAAAAGTGGCAGTAGATCGACAGATGCACACAGAAGATAATCAATAAAAGACTGATATGTCATAAATAAGAAGGAAAAAAGGACATGAAGTTAAAGAAAAGTTAAATGTACTAAAAGCACGCTCGTACACCACACTGTCGAGATAATCAAGTAATACTGAAAATGAAAGACCTATGAAAGACATACTCGGTGATTCTTCTAAGTTCTGTAAAGCCAGGGATTCTGTTGAATGGGATGACTTAGAAACACGAGACTGAATTATTTGACTCATTAAGAGACTCGTTGGCAGTGGAGAATTAGACTCCCGATTTCTAGCATCCATGCCACCCGTCCACACCATGTCCACACCATGCCAGTTGCAGTATGAGCGATTTTACTTCAAAAAGTGCAACACACAGTATAAACTTTTCATCTCAGAAGGTGTGGGTATAGAATGGTTCAATCAATTTCTGTGCATTCAGAAAGAGCATATATTTTGCAAAACGATTTTGTAGCCTTTTCATTTGTGTTTTTCAAGCTTTGTTCTTTTGCCATTCAATTATCATGTCATGTACTGGTACTTTATTATCTCGACAGTGTAGTGTACGAGCGTACTTTTCATACATTTAACCTTTCTTTAACTTCATGTCACTTTTTTACTTCTTATTTATGACATATCAGTCTGTTATTGATTATCTTGTGTGTGTATCTGTCGATCTACTGCCACTTTTACAGAACAGATATCAACAGTTGTAAAACCTGTGTCTGAGGTAAAGCTAACCAGTGCCGTGTTTGCTCTTCAATAAGAACGGACAAAGCGCCGAGCAAAGAAGAATGTCTTTTCCATTGTTACCTAGCATTTCCTTGTTATTGTCATTCTTCTGATCCTTGATGCATGTGCGAATGAGATTTAATAGGACTTTAAATGGGCCCAAATGCGATGTCCGATCATCGATGTTTTCACCATGTACTATTCCAAATTATTATTTACAGTAATTTTTATATAAATGTCTCACTCTTTACAGTGCTAAATATCATTAGTATAGCCATACTTACACAAAAAACCCATTTTCCTTAATAAGGAACGATATTTCTTGATAGGATTTATCCATGATAGTGCATCATGCATGTTTTATTGAAAAACGGGCGTCTAGGGTATCTTCGAATAATGTCCTTTGCAATCTTTCCATTCGGGAGATAGAGTCTCCTCATAATATTCAGACCAGTCATTCTTTTTGTCTACTCTAGATAAAAATGGGGTAGAATTATCAACAGAAATCGCAATATCTGTGAGTTTCTCTTCAGTGTCATTAAAACTTCCGATATGAATTTCAACTAGGCCCATCATTCACTAATATTTCATTTCAACTTCATCATCATTTTCGTCCATGTCACTATCGGTTTTTTTATCCGGTGGGAGGATAACAACATCAGGTTCATCCTTGGAGTCACTGTTTTCTTCTCGGGTAAGGCAGCAGCTCTTTTCACTGTCAACAGACGACGTCGAAGCATATCTGGTAATTGAATGAATGAGCATCAGTTTGTCATGCTGCTATATAAGCACACAGCGAAATTCAATTTCATTCAAAGTGCACAAGCAAATCACAGATATGCGAAAAATTCATACATACGATAGACGTCGATGAGACGGAAACAATGTTGAATCGCAAAGAATCGTCAGAATCGCAAACTTTGTGCGTAGTATATTATAATTACATGTACAACCCAGTAAACATGATGATCCACAACTTCTTGTTAACATTGTAGATACTTGGTAAGGTACAATGTTTCAGAATAATATAACCTTTAACGCTCGTAGCAATGAAATAGATTGTGTTTCTTCTATTCATCATTTCAGACCGAACATTTTTCTAAAAAATAATATCTTTTTCCGGTAGTGTCCTTTTTTATAGAACGGTCACAAATACCGGAACAATTACCATTAATTTTCAAATAAATCAGCTTTTCTTTCAATTTATTGGATTACTGAATGAAATTTTTCAAAGAATATTCCTTTCTATTATGTTGCCGGTAAACGGGTTAAAATCAACTTTTCTAATGTTTCGATATCGATTTAAGCAAACTAAGAGTTTGTAAATGAGATGCACAGGATCCTCCCCCCGTCAAGTATCAGAGGGTGTGAAAAATCTCAGGGCCCGGTGCCACGAAGAACTGTTAGTTAGAGGCGTAACAGCAATCGGAAAATGTTAAGAAACTGTAGTGTTACTTTCGCTGCCTCAATTCACTGTTACAACGATGTCAGCTGCTTTTAATGTTAAGTGCGAATGCTGTCAAAGGAGAGGATGAATAGGACGTCATTCAAGTGTGAACCAATAGAGGCGCTACATCGAATGAGCTGGAAGAATCGTCGGGGCATTACTTGTATTATTCATTTACCAGCGTGTGTGCATTAAGTCTCTTCATCTTCTATTTCTGCTAAGCGATGACGTCCGATCCTAAACGCCCACGAAACAAAGACTTTTCATCCATCGAGTGTGAAATTTTGATTGAGAAATTTGCTGATAACTACGATATCCTCAGCAGCAAGCATTCGAATGAGAATACTGAACGAAAAAATCTATCTTACAAGAGATAATTACGTCTGTTAACTCTCTTGGAGGAAATGGTCGCACTTTAAATGCTATTAAGGAAAAATGGCAAAACGAGAGGAGACGAGTAAAGAAAAAGGTTTCTGCTTTCTTAAATGCTCAAAAGAAGAGTATTTGTAAAACAGGTGGTGGAATGGGTGAAGTTGATCCAAACGCAGACGCAAGCTCAATACTGAATGAAATGGAACTGAAAATATACAGCATATCCCTCCTGAAACGACTGTTGGTAAAGAAGACGGCGTATCCTCAAAGTTTGAAGGATGCAGGCCTTCAAGTAATCATCCAATAGTCGACATTACAAATCAGTCTCAACCTACCGCAAGTATTTCACGAGAGAACGAAGACGACAACTTTTTGTGGAGCAATTCTACAAGAATTCTAAACCCTTCCACGGTGTCTAAGCGTAAACTGGAAGTAACAAAAACACCCGACTACTACGACGAAATGATTCGTATCGAAAAAAGAAAGCTAGAGATAGCAGAGAAAGAGCACGAGGCGAAACTAAAATACTACGAATACAAGAGAATGTACTACGATCAACTATTGTTGGAACGACAACAATTTCAATATACCGGTAATGCAAATCAGAAAATGTGGCCGTATTCTACGCTGCCGAATGATGCAAATTCTTCATATAGTACATCATTCCAGTGAGTATGTGGAACTGATTTTGTTTACTTTATTTTGGCATTGATATTGATTATCAAGAAGTTATCATTTGTTTCGATTATTAATTATTATCGATTATCGATTATCATTTATCGATTATTACTTCGATTATTTGTTTATTGAAATAAATTTTTTCTATATTAAATCATGATATTTTCTTATACATTTTTATATTCTATGATGATAGACAGGGCTCCATTTAGTTGCTCCCATTATATATTGCTTCACTTATTCAGAATTTGAAAACGATGCAATATGTATTAACGACAGTTTTATTGCTCATATATAGATACATGTAGCTAATAAAGTTAACAAGGATGCAAAATTTTCCATTCAAACACTCATTTGACCGAAGTTTGCTAGTACAATTTGATTTCTTACTGCCCTCCCTCTCACAGAGTTTTCCACCGCTTCACTTCCACTGAATTGTTCATTTATGTGATGATTCTCCTCTGGATCTACACTTTCGTTAGGAAGTTTAATCCTGATGGCGTAATTATGAGGACATGCACCTATTATGTTGGAGGCTTTCTTAGGATTAAATGTAATTTTTGTTGTAAGGCATCGAAATCTGGATTTCAGTATTCCATTACAACGTTCAACAATATTGCGTGTACGTTTGTGAGACACATTATAACTTTCCTCCATTGTGGAAGTCGGTCTCAATATTGGGGTCATTAACCATGGCAGCAGAGGGTAACCAGAGTCCCCAAGAAGCAATCCATCCACCGAGTTAGACTGAAATCGATCATATACAGAGGACTGTCGTAGAATAAACGAATCATGATTTGATCCCGGAAAAAGAGCATTAAATTCTATGATTCTAAAATCACAGTCACACACGGTTTGCGTATTTAAGGAATGGCAGCCTTTTCGATTGACAAAGGCAACCTCCGTGTAAGGTGATGATGGTGCTAGGATAGGAATGTGACATCCGTCAATAATTCCCACTATTCTTGGAAATCCATTGGATAAAGTGTAAAATCTTTCTTGCATTTTGCGAATGCCAGAGGACGATGGCCATGAAATAAATTGTTCAAATATATTCGATAACGAGGATGATACGCTATGTACGCATCGTCCTGCGGATTTTTCGGAGATTTCATACAAATCACCAATTTCCCTCATAAAACCGCCAACACCGTAATATCGCACAGAAACACAGAGCTGTGTTTCTACAGACAAACTTAGTGATCGATGAGTAAATCGTTCCAAATTACTTCTTAGTATGTCACAAATATCCATAACTGCATCTTTTGGAAATCGATGTCTATCGATGAAATCTGCGTCGCTGATATCAAAGATATCCACTCTTTCAGGATAGTTCCTTACGCTGGTTCGAAAGTTAGCGTCGAATTCCACACGCCACATATTGCGATGATTTCTAGTATCTGTTATTCGTCTTATTCTTTAGTCAAAACGATTAATTAAGTTCAAGACCTTGACACTGAAGTTTGGTGAGAACAAGATGCACGGGTGCTGTTCAATAGCAGAGAGCAGAAATTGTAAACAGTAACACTAACGCTGCCCAACAGCACTGTTGAGATTTCAGGTTACATTACATTAACATTTAACTAACAGTAGATCGTGACAGTGACACTAACAGTCATCTAATAGTTATGGTTACATTAAATTTTCGAATCAGTCATTTTAACAACCAAGTTACAGTAAAAGCTGACAATGAGCTAACAATGCTTCGTGGCACCGGGCCCAGGTCTCTGGGGGTTAATCCATTCAATGCCTCATATTGCAGTCTGTATAATCAATAAAAGAAAATCTACCAACTCCATTAATTGACTTAAGTTGAATTATCAGGGCTCACTCCGTGTTCTCTCCTGCTTAACCCTTATGCTACGGGAATGGGGTGGAATCCACCCCACGCATGTTCAATTGGATTTGATTGAAATTAATAATGCTAGTTGGTTATCCACTTGAAAACTGATTATAGACTATCTATCGAGCAATACAAGAAGCTTCAATTCCTAGTCTTAAGTGTCACATTGTGTCCTGTATATTAAAAATTAGAAGCGTGGGGTGGAATCCACCCCATTCCCGTGACTTCCGTAGTGAAAATTTGAAAACCTGTACTTTTCTAAAATCTAAGTTAGCGACAATTTACGCCATTTCAAATGCCTGTGTATCTCAGCATTGGCTAATATTAGAAATACTACAGCATTAATACAGTGTTATCATCAATATTATTATTATTATTATTATTTTCACAGATGTCTTCTAACTACATAGGAATATCATGAAGCCTTTGCCCTTTGCATTGCTTCTCTCCATTTCTGATATTTGTATGAAAGAAAACGCAAGCATCGCACAGATATCAGCCACGCACGCTCACACACACGCACACAAACCGACGGACTACAATCAAGGCGGCAGTCGCTTGAATGCGTCAGCATTGATGTCACGATCTGATTAATGATCAATTGTCACCTGCAGCGCTTGCGAGGTGACTCATTTGCAAGCGGTCGCTAGCACGCTCTAACTTCATTTTCTCTTCTGTGTTCAACATGAAGCGAAGTACTGCGCGTCAGATAGCAAAACAAATTGAAGAATTATCCGACGACGAAGACCATTTGAGTGATGGCGAGGCAAGTGATTCATAGGATGACTTTGTACCTGTTTTATTTGACATCGATAGCGATTCTGAAGATGACTATATTTCTGACGCCGACTCCGACAATGATGAATCTGCGTATTCTCACAATGTTGTATACAAAGCAAAAGATGGAACAGAATGGTCGAACGAAGCACTCGTCCAGCTACGTATAGAAAAACCAACACCGTGCGCACAATATCTGGCCTCACTCTCATGACAAGAAATTTAACTGAACCAGAAGAATTCTTTCGATTTTTGTTTCGTGAAATGACCACTGAATCTATTGCCTGTCATACGAACAATCGAATTGAGCAGGATGGTAAGCAAGTTCGACGAAGTCACTTATACATCGACAACGATGTAACCAAGGATGAAGTATATGCTTACTGTGGGGCACTCTAATACTTCTCGGGGTCCTCAGAAAGAGAAATATTGACACGATTGATTTATGTAAAAGTGACAATGACAATATTCATCGCGTTCATCAGATTGTCACTACGTTTTCAAGAGAACGATTTCGCTTGTTATCACGCTATCTTACTTTTGATGATATAAACAACCGAAAAGCAAGAGCAAAGGACGACCGAAAATATTTTAAAATATCCGACGTATTCTACAGTTTTGCAAGTCAAACGAAGATGGCATATGAACCTGGATCTCATCTTTGTGTCGATGAATGCCTTTATTCCTTTCGAGGGCGCTGCTCATTCGTTCAATACCTTCCTAACAAGCCGGCAAAGTACGGCTTGAAGTTTTGGATAATTTGCGATTGTGAGACGAGAATCATTCTCAACATTATTCCTTACATCGGAAAGGAAGGTGACACAATCCAAAGAGGACTGGCTAGGTCTGTTGTTATGAAACTAAGCAGACCTTTCGCCAATGCTTGGCGCAACATAACTACAGACAACTATTATACGTCTGTGGCTCTTGCTGACGAACTTTGGGACAATCAATTTACACTCCTTGGTACTTTGAAGCGAAACAGTAGAGGTATTCCAGAAAATGCAAAACAAGTTACTGGAAGAGAGCCATTGTCATCGAAATTCTATTTCAATGGAAAACTCTCAGTGGCATCATACTGTCCCAAAAGAAACAAAGTTGTTTTGCTACTCTCAACACGGCATCATGACAAGGCAATCGACAAAGACTCAAAGAAGCCTGATATGGTTGAATGCTACAATAGCACGAAAGGAACAGTTGATTGCAACGATCAAGCAATCGGCTACTATTCAGCCCGTCGAAAGACACATCGGTGGACGAAATCACCACAGACCGACGCAACACCCTTCGAAACAGTTTCCGCATCTGTGGCCTCCATGGAGAAGAAACCTCGCCTCAACCACCTCCAGGAACACCACAACGATGCACGCTTTGTGGTCGCACCCGCGATCGAAAGGTCAAGACTATTTGTTGTGAATGCCGGCAGCCGACTTGCGCCGAGCACGGCAAACTGTTATGTAGTCGACATTGATTACTTTTTTAGTTATTATGATACACCCTGTAATTGTGTATCGAGCAATGTACATCGCATCACTCAAGAAAGTTTTGATTTAGTAACTTGCGGCTTTTGAGTTGATATGCTTAGAGAAATTTTGTCTTATTGATGCAATTAACTTAAATTACTATCTGGGGTGGAATCCACCCCATTCCCGTATGTAACGTAAGTAAAAATATTCCCGTAGCATAAGGGTTAATGGAGGTGCAATTTCCAAATGTGATGTATTTGTTTGGAATACAGTGAACTTTCATTCTCAGAATAAGTCAAATTACTATAACTAATCAAGCAATATACATGCAGACAGACAGATAGTCCAAAGTAACTGTATTTGGAAAATGTTTTCAAACTTTCTCATTGGAATGTATACATGTACGTTCATGCGCAAATGGCGATGCAAACTTGTCTACAGCTCATTGTATCTTTCACTTTCAGGAGGTGTTAAACAACCAGGTTTGAAACCAATTGGAAAAACGAACATTGAAATATTTCTATGTACTACGCCGCTCTTAATAAGCGCAGGCCCGTATCGATTTATAATAACAACAGATGACAATGGGTTTTATAAGGCCAACTTGTCTTGTCACTATATGGTCGTTACATTCAGCATGTTCTTTGCTGTTTCATCTTCTAGCATTTTTTTGAATATATTTTGCGCATTGTTCTTATACTCAAGCGGAATGCATAGGAAAAGAAAATTTATGCATCTTCTATACATGAATATAACTAACACAATATCACTGGTAGGCCTATTTTACTTCATATTTTATCGCCAAGTTTTACCCAACACAAGGTTTGTTTGCCTTTTGGGATTTCAGATTGGCTCATTTAGTTCCACCATATTCTATCTCTCATTGATTGGAATGTCATTGGATTCTATTATTGCGGTTTATTATCCGCTGCAATATAGAGTGATATCGACCAAAGAAAGGTGGATAAAATTGAATCTAATTATAATTGTGTTGGTCTTGGGATTTTATGTTATACTTCCTGTATTATCCTACGGATTGCGTGATTTTGGCTATCGCATTATTGTTTGCAATTTATTCGGTGTCCTAGGCAAAGCATTCCTGTCGGCATCAGCTATAATTAGCGTCATACTTGCAGCAGTTTTGATTGTTGAAAATGTCCTCATTTTTATTGGCGTTCTAAAAGCTCGTCATCAACGAAAAAAATTTTGCAAGCAGGATCAAAACCTCATAAATAACAACCTTAAATTAGTCCTTCGACTGGGTGGCATTGTATTTCTAAATCTTCTTTGCGCTTCACCAACCATTGCGATAACACTGGAAATGTTCCAGGATTATCATAAGTTTACCCCAATAGCACTCATAATTCTTTCATCGTCAGGCATATGGAATGTCCTCATATTTTTTGTGGCGGATAAAGAAATCATTGCAAAGTTTCGAAATTAAAATGAAAACGTCCGTCGTCCGGAAAACAGTCGTCCGTCTTAGTGGCAGTCGGCACGTTTGGAGGAGTTTAAGATCGGCTTGATGTTTAAGTTATTCTTCAGCAAATTGATAATTCCATAGAAATTAGACATATCGCTTTGTTTCAGTTAGTGAGACCAGACCTAACAGCAGCTGTTCAATGTTGATAGACCTTAAGAAGAATCTAATGACTGAAAGCTGTGATATATTGAAAGCAAGAGAAATGATTATCATCCTGAATCTTAACAAAGTACACTAACAAGGTAATGGTACTCAGCCTATGGAAGCAACCTTCGTAGGCATCGTTTGTCATCAACATGCATATCTGTTCCAGTCTTTTGCTCGGGTTTCTATGGTAACTATGCACAGTTGCTCCTATTTAAGTGTTTTCCATAAATATAACACAAATTATAATTTTTGTATCCCGGAAAATGAATTGATTGAAGAAAAATACTTTAGAAAAGAGTAAAGAAATAATGAAAATAATGACTGAAATTTCTTCTTACTATTTACTAATATTAAATAGGGCCTAAGCTGACATTTTGTGAAAAACGTTGAATCCTGCCACCATTGCCAATGATTGCCTGCATCATCCTGGAAAGTCTTTCTCGGTTTAAAGTGTACAATTAGATGTTCATCAAAGGTGTCATTTATTCATAAAATGGAATTAAATGCATCAATAGTGAACAATGACAATTTCCTGTCGTTGCATCATTCATGCATATTCATTGACACATTCTTCAGTTGCAAAGATTTTATAAAATAGCAACGCAATATTGTTCCGATATGATTTCAATGCTGTTTTGCTTTTGTCAATGCAAAAACTCACTGTAATTTAACTAAGTGCCGATTCGTGCTTATGTGATGCGAATTGTATATTAATGGCACCTAAATATACATTTCAATTTCAATACTCTTCGTGTTTTCAGTTGACAAAAGAGCCATTGCTTTGTGATTGAATCATGTTTTAATGATGGATTGTGGAGGATGAAGAAGAAAAATGATTATACGACCAAGTTGACTTCCAACTTCCGGCAATCATTTATCAGTACACTGTATTCTCTATATATCACATGACCAGCTTTTGACTAGAATCAAAAATATTCTTCTTAAAGGTGGTATTTAAGCAACACGTAGGCTACTTTATGGAAAAGGATCAAGTCTATAAGTGGTGACTGCATTTCGACAAATAGAAAATAAATCGAGCTAATCAGATTGAATGTTTGTATAATGCAGCAGGCCTATATAGCTAAGCATAAACCAAAGTCATGCAATGTACGGTAATATGCATTAATTCTGAATAATGAATGCAAAAATCGGTATGCGGTTGCTCATTTGCTCAGTAGAAAAATCATTAGCTATTTCGGATCTTCAAATTGGCAGCATACATGTATGCTGCGAAGAGCAATACGGATAATGAATGAATTAATATAGGCTTACAGATGACAGCCGTTGGGCAGGGGGATAGATAGCGATTAGGAATCCGCAACGCCCTAATTCACCTTAGAGACACGTTGTTTGGAGGTTCTATCTGCTCAGTGAAGATAATACGTCGTCAATAAACATCATACCCAAAACTTTCATTTATACAGCTCTATCTTGTAAATTAAGCCTTTCATTAAATCAAAAGGAAGTTTTTCAAATATCAGAATATTGCATATGATAGCATGCAATAAGCCATGCGACAGATCAAACTAGATGAAGTAGCTTCATCCTCATCCGAATACGCTTTCTGGTAGCATCAGCAGCATACACTGTTGCATTTTGGACAATGGAAAATTTGGACGTTAACTTAGCAGTTGAGTTTTATTATGATTGCAACTTACAACGTTCAAATTTTTATGTTCAAAGAAGTGTAAAACTATTAAGAATGCAAACACACTTATATAAGTTGAAGTTCGTGAATCTTGGCAGCAAATTATTTGATGAGCAGGAATCATTAAATAGAATATCGCAGGCAATGTAATGAAATTTAAAATAAGTTCTCTAATTTTCGATAAGCTAATTTTGTCTCATTGTTGGAAAATTTAGATGCAGTTCTCACAAACCATTTTATAATTGCACAGCCAGCGCTCCGGATGCCCACAGCATCCATCTTCAGGGCAAACAAGTGAAATTATATTATAGGGATAATAGTCATTTATATAGGGCTTTAACTAAAGTGCCTTTAACTATTATTGCAATTATAAACCTTTTTCATTTATTGGGCATTAATGACATCTTTTGCATTAAGGCCTACTAAATTTCCACACTCTAAACTTACAATTGGTACATTGTACAAGTACAATTGACATATTTGTGAACCTGTATATACCCTTTACAGCGAACCAATCATGGAAATGTACCGAATATAGATTGTATGGACCAAATGTAGATTGCAGAAAATATAGCAATTTGGCAATGCTTCTCCCAAGCTTTAACAGTAGATTATTACGCTCATAAATGTAAGAGCAGTAGATGTTTAAACACTGGAAAAGGAACCTTATGCTTAGCTTTATCGTGTAACGAATTATCACGACTTAGCTGCTCCCACAAGGCCGTTTGAATAAAAGGAAACAACTCAATCAATACATATAATAATGCAATCAGAAATTGCAAAAGTGCATCAGTAAAATTGTAGAACAGTTGCTAACTATACCTTAAACTCATAAAAAGTAGAAAATATCTTCTTGAAATGACAAAGTGACGAACAGAAATGTTGCAAAACATATAATATATTGCAAATGTCACTGTCAATATGTGATGATCAGCTCTGACCTCGGGAGAACTACGGAAATTTAAAAATGTCAGAATTTTAACATGACATGGCACTTTCGATTTTTCTAATCATCGACAATCTGGTAGTTCCAGATAAAACACCCTATGAAAGTGTTTTCATCCTAATTAACGACATTATTGCAATAAGATAACATTGCATAATTAACAGTGAAACATCTGAAAAATCTCCATACCAACTTAGAGGCATCATTTTGCACAGTGACGTAATAACAGAATTTTAAAAGGATGAAATTTTAGTAATATTTGGAAACAACAGATAGCAATTATAATGATTTTGAATGTTTTTCAGTATAGATATTATACGGGTCTACATGTATGTAGATCTAAATTGAAATAGAAGAATAGATTTACATCAAGCAGAAAGGCACATTGATTAAGCACAATTTCAAATCAAGAACTTCTGTCGAACAAAATTCACCATGAAATAAAAAACAAGCGATCTAAAAGTAATACTTGTGGCATTAAAATGCAATAAGTGTACTTGTGAGTCCTTTGAGTGTACTTTTCACCGGTTGCAATCTCAGAACCAAACCAATAATTAATGAAATGATAATGGTCCCACGTTTTGCGCGAAATTACATAACGCATACAAGTACGTCGAGCATTACTCACTCGTCACGCATTCACCTGATTTACGTTCAATTCAAACTGAACACTATAAAAGGACACTAAGTGCAATGATACATCCACTACGTGTTGAACCAGATATATTCGCACATGAATGAAATGAAATTGATCATGCTGCTAGTAGAAAAATATAACAACTTACACATACCTTTACAATTTCAATGTAACAATAATTAAATTTCAGCTCATATTTTCTTCAGTCCCATCTAGGCCTGATGAAGTATGTGATGCAAATAATTTTATACGAAATATTCGTCGTAGACAAAAATGATCTGAAAGACCACAAAAGGATTCACTAATAATTTGAAAATCACCGATATGTTTGCGGTAGGCCTGCGCACAATTTGGTGGGAAGAAACTGCAGAAATTCATTCAATGGCCATAATATCCGGCTATCTTAATGCAGGAATCCATAATATAATAATAATAATAATAAACGTATATATTTTGCAAATGCCTCAATAATAGAAATCGTGAGGCTACAGAATGGCATACATAATGAGAATATTAAACACATACAGAGATAACAAAGAACAAAATATAACAAAAAAAAAACAAGAAAAAACTTATGAATTTGAAACAGATGTGTCAGAGGAAAAGCTAATGTGTAATAAAAATGTATAAAAATGTGTAAATAAAAATTCTGATAAATATGCAGTTTCACATGTCACACAGCTGCAGAGTCGCCGCAGAGTTATGCTTGAACTTGAAACAGCGAAAGTACGCCTACCGGTACTATGTCGATCACTTTCACAATGGTAACGTTATCACAGATGAACATAGTTAGGGACTTTGGAATGCAGTCACTAACTGAACCGCAATTATTCCTGATGATAAACTCATGCCTGCATTGTGATAGTTAATCAAATATTTCTGTGAATTTCTTTACAAAGAATAGAATAATTCATGAAATGATAAAGAATATTATTGGAATTACATTGAACAAAAGAAGGAAAAACATAAATAGCGAAATTCATTCATTTGCTCTTGGAACAGCGTCTGAGTCATAATGATTTTGTTATGGTTGGAACTGTCGAAGTAGATACCATAATCGTGTAAAAATAAACCTTTTGAATTGAAAGAAACCCAGTCCTCTATAGGCTGGTGCACATGAGCAAATTCAATCGGAGTCACAGCAAACTGAATGCAGACAAGCTTCGTGATATAATTCAAAACCTACATTAGTGTACACATTTACACATGCAGTCAAAGCAGTCACTATTACCCACAATAAAAATTATATTCAACTGTTTAATAAAGTCCTGAATTTGCTTTTATGTAATTCCATACAGCGACCAGATATTTACAAATATATATACAGATATTACAAATATTACAAATATATTGATTCACCGTTCATATAATCCTTTGCATGTTTCGTACAGTGCCTGTGAAAAGGGCTGCGGAATTAGTCTCGGTGGCTCACATCCTACCTAGTCTTAGTCTAGAAAAATCCATTTGATTTTTTTTACCATTTTTACTAATGGGATGATATCCTTCATATCAATAGTACAAACGATAAGCAGGATTCAGATTAGCAAAGTTATAGCAGATTTAGAGAATATTAGAGTGGATAGACATGTAGATACATAACTTCCCTCAGTTTACAAACAGGGTTGGTGAGCATTAAAATAGGAAATCCAGTAGCTGTATGCACAATACTGATGACAATAAGTCGACATCAGGTCATATTTTCCACTTGTAAACTCATGTACCTTTTGTACCAGACGACCGACAAATTTCATTTGTGAGATACAGATGATTTATGGTAGGAGGATCATTTCGTCTTTATTAGCCATAGGCCAAATCTCAGCAGGAAAAATTTAGTCAGCGAACGAAAACAGTTCAATACCTAAAATTTTGACAAATCTTCATTGTTTGTTGTACACTGTAAATCGCTCAATGCCAATCACATACGAAGGATGCATATCAAAATATTTTTTGTTATATATCTGTATTCTCTTGGTATATATTTGTATGCTTTTCGTATGCTCCCGATTAACCAAAATCTATGGCACTCCTATAGGAAACGTCCTACGGAATTATTGTAATTTTCCTATAGCGGGTAGTGCTATTGCTATGGAACTCTATTCTATGACACTGTTGGAAAGTTTTGTCTCATTGAATTTTGGGGAACTTTGATCCTATTGCCTCTGGGACTGATTTGTCCCATAGACTTGTGGGAAATCCTGTCCTATCGGATTTCTGGAAATCCAATCCTATCGATCTTCTGGAAATCCTGTCCCATAGAATTTTGGGAAATTCAGTGTTTATGCCATCTCCTAATGCTACAGCGTGTCTAACCCTTTCCGCGACATACCCACGCTTTATGTGATCATGATTGTAAAGAATAATCAGTTTAGTTTAGCAATTGTGATAATGTCAATATAAAGACAACAGCATGCATGAGGTATTTGCACTATTTGCTTTCGATCCCCTTGACATGTCGGTGAAAGTCAAGCCCAGATTTCAAAAAAATTAATTCGAGAATCAGTCACACTATGGAGTATTATTTTTTAACTAATTTCATGATCATTCACAAAACGCCATTAATTCAAAAAGAGCCAATGATTTTTAATATCTTTTCTTTTAAGTCTTTTTAACACGTGCTTCGATGAAAAGTTTCTCAGAAATCATTCTCCATATTTCTTTCTCTTCCATTGGGAAATGTAGTAGGAGTTGATCGGCAACAAACAGGAAATAAATGATGAATATGCGATAAATGATAATTTGATGATAGAACATAGACGTTCTGCATATAGGCAGATAAACTTCATTTAAATGAAAAATGATGCAACATATGGCAATTGAAGAATATCTGATCATTGCTATGTTTATTGCATTGGAGATGTATATTATTCATATAGGATTATGGCATAATAAAGCAATTGTGCCCCGCTGTCATCTTGCAGATGAAAAATATCGCCAGAAGTTTAATTTTACTTGTTTTTGTCACAACCCTGTTTCGTCTGCTCTTAGTAGGTGTGACAGGCAGAATGAATCATGATTCCTGCTAGAATAACGATCAAACAATGGTCCTTTCTTTTTATTCAAGTTGTCGATGCACTTCTTCTTCTATTAGTAATTTTTCTGTATATATACTTTTTAGCTACTACTTATTCACTTCGTGATTACTTGTCCAGTGACTGTCCATTGCTTGATCGACATTCTAGCAGGAATCATGTTTCTATCAGTTTGATTCATTCTGCGTGTCACACCTAATGAGAGCAGACAAATAAACTTTCGACAATAAGTAAGTAAAATGAAACTTTATGGAACATTATATTGGCTTCCATGCATGCATGTATGTGTGTATTCAAAGTGTAAGTATGCAAAGTTATTGTCTTTTATAACTTTCTGTGAGCATCTTGCGATGCTGATAGAATTTTAGAATTAAAAGCACTAATTCAAATATGAATTTTAATTTTGATACATCATTAAAATAATTTCAAATATTATGGACCATGGATTCAAGCTTCATAGATAATTAAAATACTGTGGTGGCGGTGATATTAGATTTCTGTCATTACATTTGGTCCATACAAGCTCATTTAGAGAGGAACTCATCATCCTTACCAATATATTCTCTTCTTTGTTTCTTTGAAAAGTCGGTCACCTCAGTTTGATGGGAATTGTAGCATGGGAATAACAAATAAAGGGTAATCATGGCTAGTACATATTTAATCTCAATAATACATTAATGGATAACGCATACTTAATTACATACATGCATAAAGACAAATATAGGAAGCATCACTTATTTGCTGGCGATCGACACACACTCTCAATTGCAGAGTCTCTCGTTTTAACGATCCATTTCTTCACTTATTCAATTAATCAATTAATAAGATTTGATGATGTTAAACCGAAAGATGATTATAAGCGCAAAGTGGGACAGAAGTATCTGTCGAATGTGCTGACTTATAAGCTAAGATAAGCTCGTAGTATTCACTGCTTTGATGTGCTTTATATCATTATCCATCATGTGGTATTCCTGCAATGACCTCCACAGTAGGAAATTTTTAACATCTATTACAAGATCGCATCCCGATTTCCGACAATGCTGTTAATTTCAATTCCGGTCTCACCAAATATAAATAAATACCAATTTTGTAATCTTGCTGTTCGCAGTGCTTGAATCGCAGTGTTTTATCATGAATGCCCACCTCCTGAATGCCAATCTCCCCTGTGTCGGCGCGCTCTGTTCTTATCTTACCTGTTAACTTCTTCATTTTTATCTTTCAGTGACACGTGTAAATGCCTGCTCAATTTGATTCATTTCATGATTATGAAAATCTGAAGGAAGGTGGAAAATCCCACGGTACGTGTAAATCCCACACGTAAAACGCTGCTTGATAGTGATCTATTTCCTATCAGAACAACTAAATGTCGGAATTTACACTCCCTTATTAAAGGCGGCCGTCTAAAATTTCAACAACCAATAGTTAATTTATTTAACTCATCGCTACCTGTCAAGTAGCGATAAATGGTATTAACCTCCGCGATATAACAGGTCTGTAGAAGAGAGAAGAAACGTTCAGCAACCAGTTACCAAAATCAGCGGTTTTTATATTTCTCTTTGCGCTTTGCATGGATTATTAGCAAAAGCAAGAATGCAAATTATGCAATGGATGAAAATTAATAGAGTAATATACACTGTAAATCGCTCAATACCAATCACATACGAAGGATGCATACCAAAATATTTTTTGGTATATTTCTGTATTCTCTTGGTATATATTTGTATGCTTTTCGTATGTTATTTCAAATGTGGTATGCTTTAAATACTAAAGACATAATAGCACAATGTTAAAAGAAAGCATAAATCATGTCCAAAGTATCTTGATTTCAGGCCTTTTGTCAATAAAGATCACACTAATGTTACTACTGTTCTATAAGTATTGAGATAATGACATTCAAGAGTCATACTTTCAATAATGAATTCGATCTTAATGCACGTAAGTCTAAGGCATTTCATGAATAATCGATAAGTATTCAACCATCAACAATTATGCATTATGTAATTTTGAAATTAAGCATATTATCAATCCGAAATAAAAACACATTATAATTCATGAACGCAAAAATAGTCATGTTTGAGATATATAAGTCAACATGATTTCACTAAAGATATCGCTTAGATAAAATGATGTTTATCAACTTGGGTTATAAAGTAGAGTTAAATAAACGTCCTGTTAAGGCTGCCAGACAAGTAGCATCGACGACAACCTCGTGGAGCATTAAATTGACATAAAATAAATCTAATCTAGTTACAGATCACTCTATCAAACAAAGAAATATTCACCACTTGTATTACCGAAAAATGTTATTTGACAGTAGTATGTAATACATACATTTTTTTGCTATGTGACTTAAGGCTGCACATAGCAAATGGATACCAGAGGCATACGAATAAGGATGAATTTCCATCGGGTCTCGTATATAAAACATACCAACAATTCGTATTTCAGTGTAAAACAGCCAATCACAGATAGAATCGTTTGTATCGCTACATACCAATCACATATTAAAGTAAGTGAGATGTGGTATGAAAAACATACCAGATCTCTGTGGACATACCAGAATCTCGTATCAGATGTTAGTTTCAAATTGTATGTAATTTTCGTATCCAGCGATTTACAGTGTACTTAAGTGACCTGTATAGGTAGGCAACGAAACCGGGATGCAGACCGTGTAGCAGCCGCACAAAAATGTCGAAGTCGGGAATTGTTCTCTCTCTCTTCCCTAAATGCTGAAGACGAATTGTGCTTGACCTCTATCCTCAGGTGGGCACCATTGAACATCGATAGAAATACATACCAAAGGATGATGATAAGTAGATTACAGCTAATCAAAGCAATACTCAACTCTACTAATCTAATAAGTAATTGCATATTTTGCATAAATAATTTGCTATGCTAACCTTCGAAATTATGTCACAACACATTGGAAAAGATCCCAGATTTATAGAAAAGTCAAGGTGCATTTCTCAGATAAATCACATATCGAATTAGTTGTAGTAAAAAAGACGGATAGCTTTATCAATTTAAATAAAATTTTAAAAAAATAAGAATATATCACATATTTTTTCTATGTGCCATCTGACGAGACAAGTAGACCGAATATACAATAATATCATAGTCATTCTCAAGGGTACTAAGTCAGATATTTGAAAAAAGTATGGCGTTCGATCAATCATTTCAAGAGCAAGATCTAAAAGATAAATGACAAGTATTAATTTTATAATTGCAGGATCACAGAGCTGAATCCTATTCCTGATCTTATTAGTGATATTCATGCGGAAAGATATCTTTCATCAGACTGTGGGAGCAGGACATTAAATATGAAAATCCGCAAAATCTGAACCATTCAGAAAAGTGCATTAAATCTGAAATTCTTTCAAAATGATGTCTGAAAACAACTAATTGAAACTAAATAATTTTGGATTCCAAAGTCCTGGGAGACTTCAAGCCATGTGCTGCTGACTACGCAACTCTCCCCAACTCCCAGTTAAAATATTGCGTAACACATACTCGCATAAAAAAAGTTCAAGCCCTTCACAATTTATTCGACAGTTGACTACAGGTTTTAATTTTCGAACTAAAATGGATCCGTTTGTCTTCAGTTTTTATAATATTTTTTACAGAGGTCAATATTTTGATGAAGAACATTTTTTTAAAACGTGGATTGATATAGATGTGAATCATTACTTAATCGTAATCACTGTAGGTTCATATATTATTATGTTTTTAACAAGTGGACTGGGCACACAGAACTGATTTTTTAACACATAATTTCCATGCTTGCAAATATTATTTCCTCTTCGTTTTTTCCTTCTTCATTTCTATGAAGAAAAAATGTGATTTTTTCAAAACTTGGATTGGCAGTATAATGCGGCCTCGTTCACATCAGAACAAATAAATTGAAACACTTCTCAATTAGCTATCTACAAGCACCAAACATGTCAAGCAATTAATTTGATCTGAAAAATTAGCTATGGCAAAAACGAGCCAAACTAAATATAACACAAAGATTAATATCTTGACTTGACATTTAAAGCCTGCAGTTAATACCAGAGTCGAAAGTCAAAGCCTTAAGACACTAACCACCTTTTGCATCTAGCTCTTGAAATGATTGATTGATTGATTTTTATGAAATGAAATTAACTCTTGAAAACAAATCGAAATACAAACACACTTTTGAATAATTCTTTTACTATTTGCAATACTCAGTAAAAGTTAATTCTCAGAAAAATACATTAACTTAGCACATTAGATTTGCTGAAACGCACCCGCATTGACAACTCTATCACCGGTGCTTAAAAAAATTTGCTACTTTTATATGAAAGAAAGACATGTCTGATCTTTAATCATGCTATTAAAAAAAGATTGTTGAAAATAGTCGATCTGAGATAAATACATGTACGAATTGCGAACAGCTTATGTTAAAATACTGTTAATGTTGTAACAGAGAAATGTTGAAAATAATTGAAACAGACGTGAATAGCTGCTATTTCATCCAATATCAGGAATCATCAGCAGGCCTAGTTCACATCTCTCAAGATCAACACAACTCCCTATTTAAAGTTGCAGCCTTGCCCGGGTAATTTGAAATTTGCAGTTAGCAAGTTAGTGAAATTTCGAAGGGGATTCATTAAATATCACTTTAAACAAATTGCTGACAAATCGCCTAAGTTAGTGCGCCTGCAATAATTAATAATAACTTCTTGTTGCATACACAATGTAAATAGAACAATTAAATAGGCCTATTTGATTTTTAATATTGAAAACAATGTTTGATTATTCCATTTGCATTGTGTTAGCAAAAAACAGTTTTTATATTAATTATTGCAGGCGCACTAACTTAGGCAATTTGCCAGCATCAGTGTGTTTAAAGTGATATTTTATGAATGCCCGTCGAAATTTCACTAACTTGTAATTTGGAAATCTTAAAATGGGGGAATCTTCAAGATAATGAGCAACGTGAGGCTTGGAAGTGCAATTTCTATAAAAAATAGTGACATCTCTTCTTCGCACCACCTGAGGCAGCAGCTTTCTAAGGCGTTAAGAGCGACATTTTATTCTTTTGTGTTAGGCCTATGTGAGAGAATGGATCAAATGATAAAATTGAACACTGAAACGGACGGATATAGAGACGAGACCAAAGACCTTGATAAAATAAGATGAACAACAATGCAAAAAATGTAAGAAGTTATTGATAGCTAAGCATTTTCACATATGACTATGATAATTGTCGGAGTGCTTACATTAGTTGAGTAATAAGCATACTAAAGATACAAACATTCAATCAACATGCATTCTATCGAGCAATTAATCTATAAAAGGATTACTCAAAGTGGTTCAATTGGTGTTCACCAATTCGTATACTGAAAGAGAATTTCAAAATCTAGAGATTGCTTTGGCATATTGTCTGATTAAGACCAAACATTATAGAAAATTCAGTGACAAAATATGACGTCAGACATTAAAGACCTTTATGCAATGACCCTTGAACTTTCTGACGGGAGAAATGAAGATATGATGAACTCATACATGCAGTTGGTACACAGATTATTTAGAGAAAGTGAACTTCAAAGTCGCCTGCGTGAATCATCCATTATATCCTCTAAATCTGTGAGTTTGTACTAAGATTGCATGCACGTGGGGTCAGACAACGTATTGGTTACATGCTGCCCATGTATCTACCGTAATGAATGAATCACACAAGGTAGGCGTTACAGACAAGCGGGAAAGTTGTGCAGCGGCTACAAAACTGAGTGACTAAAGAAACGTATTGGAATGGAATCCTTGCTACCTAGACTATCTAAAGTTATTACCACATGTATTTTGGAAACATCGTCAATCTGTAGAATAGAGAAAATTTTACAGTGTATCTTAGTCCATTCAATTTTTGGTTTAGACTTTAATATTCTAACGTATAATTTGAAGTATGAGTTTAAAACAACCGAATTGAATATTAATGACGACTTCCAAAGAATTATTTTCTTTTACGACTATGCTTGCGTGTGTGTGTATTAATTTTTCGTGTTAGAGTGCCGTGGTGCACTTATTAAGGTTACTTAATTTTCAAGAAGAACAGCATTATGACACATTATTACGCAGAATATTGCGCACGGTGCATCACGAATGTAATAAAAAAAGTGTAGCTCTACTGTAGTACAACCCTGATAAAGCGCAATAACACTTAATTATAATCGCTAGCATTGAATAATCAACTCGAGAAAATGAAAAATCAAACACAAATTTTCTACAATCAATTAAGAAAAAATATTAAATTATTATTCTGTGTAACGTTTCGCTTTCTGCTTCTGCTGGTGCAATCATAAAAAATAAAGGGAACTTTAAAATCACATTGAACGAATTGTACTAGAGTCCGATGCATGGGAGCTGCTTTCTCTTGTTCCCACAGGCCGACGAATTTCTATGTTCTTTGCTGAGGTGCATAGTTGACCATTGAATCACTTTCATAGAAGAATTGGCACTGTATGTAATTAGCAGTTGATAGACATGTGATGTAGGGACAAGTCCTCACACTCTAGATCTTATTGTGCGAGCCGATTCTCCAACATATGTCGATCTGCAACCTGTACATTATACACTAATGCCATTTTTTATATATCCTCGTCAATACATTGAAAATTGAACTTAGGTAAACTTCAGGAAATGTGAAAAAATGATGCTTTGAAGGATAATGACATGAATATAACGCAAATTCCAAACGGTAATGCAAGGGCGATTATCCAATGAAAATCAGACATGCTATGAAGCAAGTGAGTATATCCAGTGAGAAAGAGGTGAAAGAGAACAGTTGTGGTCATCATTACCAAATACCAATGAAGAGAAATCAAGAGAAATAAGAAGAGTATGGCATGAATGTAGTTTGTCACCTTATTGAATGTCTGTTTCCTTAATAAACCTTTATCTCTTATTTTACTACCCATGTCACAACAGGAGTGTATACATGATAGCTAACTGTATACTGTACGTAGTCTTACAAAGCATCATTTTTTCACATTTCTTGAAGTTCACCTAAGTTCAATTTTCAATGGATTGACGAGGATATATAAAAAATGGCATTAGTGTATATATGATAGCTATCTGTAAATACCGTACAGTCTTAAAAATCTGTAGTGTGATTGCTAAAGTTTTGTATATGTTTCATTGAATGTTCAGGTTGCACATCGTCATATGTTGGAGAATCGGCTCGCACAATAAGATCTAGAGTGTGAGTTCACGTGACTGTCCCTACATCACATGTCTACCAACTGATAATTGCATACAGTGCCAATCCTTCTATGAAAGTGATTCAATGGTCAACTATGCACCTCAGCAAAGAACATAGAAATTCGTCGGCCTGTGGGAACAAGAGAAAGCAGCTCCCATGCATCAGACTCTAGTACAATTCGCTCAGTGTGATTTTAAAGTTCCCTTTATTTTTTATGATTGCACCGGCAGAAGCAGAAAGCGAAACGTTACACAGAATAATAATTTAATATTTTTTCTTAATTGGCTGAAGAAAATTAGTGTTTGATTTTTCAGTATCTTTCCAGCCAGTTATGAAACAGTGGAGTCAACCTAGTAGAATACCTATTAAAGGTTTTTGAAAGTGAAATTAAATAACGATTTTCTTAATGATAGCTAAAAGACCAAAAATAATTGGACTATAATTCAATGATATAGTAGTGTATAAATTGTTAGAACACCGAGGACTTGATAACTTACTTCATAGCTTAAAACACCGATTCGAGGATTTCACCAAACGTGGATTTCTCAGAAGACGCAGCAGACTCGTTGAAAGAACCCGATCAACCCTAATTGAAATTTAAAAACATAATCAAAATTGTTTACTTAAAATCTTTGCGTATAGCATTGGATGATATTTGCACAGCTGTTTGAACTAACTGCTAGACCCCTAGATAACTTACGATAATATGCTTGGGCCAGTGAGAAGGCTATGAAACAAGCGGAATCAAAAGATATACCCAGTATCTAAAATAAGAAAAATTCTGTTATAATTTCGATGTAACTAACTGCTGCATCATTTGAGTGATTACAGCGTATCTTCAGGACTTACAGCATAAATGTATGCCTAGGTCTTCGCTTAGAAAGGTCTACTTTTTTTAATCAATATCCTGAATAATTAAATCTACTTAAAATATTCAAATTTACAATAATTTTTGTGCTGTGATAACACACGTCGCATAGCACTTGAACGTATTGTTGAACTGGCTACTTTACACATACAACAATTGAACGAGGAATATATAAGACTGTCTACATAAATCTTATAATACAGTAGTTCTTATTCCTACCTCGAAAAATCTATATAATTGCATAATTCAATAAAACAGTGCGTGAATGAATTGCTTGAACAATGAGGACTTGATGATTTGACTGATGGACTAATGATAAATTAGTTTCAATTGAACTTACTCCGTTGGTACGTTGGTTGAGACAAACCGGATAAGATGATTAATTCAACAAACGACGGATTTTCATAAAAATACGAGACACTGAGACACGACCAAAGGATGTGATTAACAATAACTGTTGCACATGCCAAAGGCATCTGAAATTATACTGAACATGCAAATGTTGCAATATCATTGGACAAAGTCAGATTACGGAGTCAAAACTGTCGCTGCGCGTTTACTTCTTTTGGATAGCTTCTATGGCACTCATATTTTCCCACTTCAAGTGCAATTGGATCCAATAGAGTTCGATTGAATGTTGAGGTGTGCTATGGCACTCCCATTGTGTGTCATATAATACCATAGAGTGCCATTGAATTTGGTTAATCGGGGCTATTTCAAATGTGGTATGCTTTACATACTAAAGCCATACCAGAACAATGTTAAAAGAAAGCATAAATCATGTCCAAAGTATGTTGATTTCAGGCCTTTTGTCAATAAAGATCACACTAATGTTACTACTGCTCTGTAAGTAGTGAGATAATGACATTCAAGAGTCATTCTTTCAATACTGAATTCGATCTTAATGCACGTAAGTCTAAGGCATTTCATGAATAATCAATAAGTATTCAACCATCAACAATTATGCATTATGTAATTTTGAAATTAGGCATATTATCAATCCGAAATAAAAACACATTATAATTCATGAACGCAAAAATAGTTTTGTTTGCGACAAATAAGTCAACATGATTTCACGAAAGATATCTTTTGAATGAATTGATGTTTATCAGCTTGGTTCATAGAGTAGAACTAACAAAACGTCCTGTTAAAGTTGCTAGATAAGTAACAACGACGACAACCTCGTGGAGCTTAAAATGCACTATAAATCTAATTAAAAACCAATCAAACAATGTTTACGACTGGTATCACTGAAAAATGTTATTTAACAGTAGTATGTAATACATAAATTTTTTTGCTGTGTGACTTAAAGCTGCTCATAATAAACACATACGAGTGAAGACGAATTTGCATCGGGTCTCGTATATAAAACATACCAACAACTCGTATTTCAGTGTAAAACAGCCAATCACAGATAGAATAGTTCTTATCTCTACACTTATCTCTACATACCAATCACATACGAAAGTAAGTGAGATGTCGTATGAAAAACATACCAGATCTCTGTAAGCATACGAGAATCTCGTGTCAGATGCTAGTTTCAAATTGTATGTAATTTTCGTATCCGGCGATTTACAGTGTAGCGGTGATCGACATTTAGTTTTCCTGCTGAGATTTGGTCTATGGTGGAGATGAGGTGCTCATCTCATCTTGAAGCAAACATTTACTCACTCGGGTGTGTGGTTCAGAAGTTGCAAGTTTTAAGAGGTCTACATGGATGGTCGTCGACACCAGAGCGAAGCAGACTGAGTTTCAAACAAGGGAGTATTCCTCTAAATGAAGTCCATAAATTTTCTCGAAATCATATTCTAACCCTCATCAGCCCGGAAAATCTGTCTACAATGTAAACCGCTGGATACGGAAATTACATACAATTTGAAAATAACATCTGATACGAGATTCTCATATGTTTACAGAGATCTAGTATGTTTTTCATACGAAATCTCACTTACTTTCGCATGTGATTGGTATGTAGGGATGCAAAATATTATGTCTGTGATTGGCTGTTTTACGATGAAATACGAGTTCTTGGTTAGCTTTATATACGAGACCCGATGCAAATTGGTCCTCATTCGTATTTGTTTCGTATGAAGAGCTTTAAGTCACATAGCAAAGAATATGTACATATTACATACTACTGTGAAATAATGCCAATCGTGAATATTTCTTTGTCATAGTGTGGTATTTAAGTAGGTTAGATATATTGTGAATTTTATGCTGTATGTCGTCGCTGCTACTTGCCTAGTAACAGGACGCTTGGTTAATTCTTCTTAATGAAGTTGATTAGCATCAATTCATTCAAACGATATCTTTGGCGCAACCATGTTGACTTATTTATCTCAAGCATAGCTATTTTTGCGTTCATGAATTATAATTTCGGATTGATAATATGCCTAATTTCAAAATTACACAATGCATAATTGTTGATGGTTGAACATTGATTATTTATGGAATGCCTTAGACCTACATGTACTAAAATCATTGAATGTCATTATCTCACTACTTTCAAAACAGAAGTAACATTAGTGTGATCTTTATTGACAAAAGGTCTTAAATTAACATATTTTTGACATCACTGATGCTTTGTTTTAGCATTGTGCTGGTATGGCTCTAGTATGTAGAGCATACCACATTTGAAATAACATACGAAAAGTATACAGATGGATACGGAAATATATACTGCATCCTTCGTATGTGATTGTTATTGAGCAATTTACAGTGTACCTACTCCGCCTACCAGAGTAGTTTTGTTTGTTTTCATTGGCTCTTAACTGCTCAAGGGCATTAACGCACAAACATTGATATCCTTGATATATCAGCTCAAATTCTTATGTTCACTTGGACATTGGTACTCGTGCGTACCACTACCTAGTTTTGTAATATTGGCCTGCTGGCATAATGATTACTATTATACGAAATTTATCGAAAATTGCAAAATCAAATATAAGCTTTGATCGAATTGTACGAGAGAAATGTCCATAAGCTGAGATGCTATAGGTTAAAATAAAGTGTACTTGAAAAGGAAGTTTTATTAACTTGGTAGACCAATTTTATTGATATTAGGTGTGTATGTGCCATTAATGGAATCTAAGACATACAGACAACATGACTAACAAATGGGTAGCAAATGTGCTAAGTAATGTTTCAATTGGGATATATAGTGATTAGCACATGCTGCATCTACCTTCTAATCTTTACCTATATCTCTATCTCAACGTTTTGCACCTAGAAGATGATGCTTGGTATTTTTGAGCTCTACTTGGTATCAAGCATGCCGGCACGTAAAAGGGGCAGCATGGGCAAGGATAAAAAAAGGCATTTTGCATATGTACACCTACATACAAGAAATGGACTATTTTATGCGCCTTTATTTATTTAAATTATATAGCCATAGACCAGGAAGCACTTACTAAGTTTCCCTGCCGCGCGAATCGCGCGGATTTCTATACTAGGCGTGGTGTAGAAAGTTGTGGATCGAGCTTGATTTCATTACATCGGAGCATGACAATCATCGCTTTGCAATAGCAATTAGCTGCGGTAGGAATAGTTCCGTAGTCCATAGTATTGCATGTTCACATCGGTATCGATGCTTGTAGCACCTTTATTTGTATCTCAAGTGTGGGAACTTTTATTTGAAAATTTTGACTTTCACTAGTGAAACAAACTATTCGAAACTTGCGTCAAAATTACATTTAGTACCTAACAGAAATTGCGCAATTACCTTGTAAGACTTGCGTAGTATTTGTGCAATTCTCTTATGCAGACTTATGCTTAACTTGTCTAACCACTTTACGAGTCTTACCCGATACTTGCCCAATACTTGCGTTCGTTTCAGTTGATATTTATTTATTTATGAAACTCACGCTATGACCCACTGCATTTATAGGAATTATTGCGGTAAATCTACGTTCAAGCAATATTCAGAATCATACAAAAACAAAAGCATATAAAAACTTAAACTATATATTCCACGACTATAACCGAAGAAGTAAAATTGTAGAAATGCAATTACATGTACGAGAAACTCCTTATTAAGTCTGAAAATGCTTGAACTCTAATGTGACATGTAGAATATTACAGATGAGATACATTTTCTCATGATTCAAAATAATTTGAAATAAGGCAACAAAAATATGATGAACAATTACAGAATCCAAAATTCCTTGCTATACAAAACTCTGATGACATGCAGAATTAAAGGAGACACATTTTCTCATGATTCTCTTTATTTCAATGAGTTGAAAGAAGGCAACAAAAATATCACAATCATAAAATCTGAAAGTCCTTGCTATATAAAACTCACGCAGGACATATACATGTCGAATTACAGAAGAGGTACATTTTTCATGATTTATTAAAACATCCAACAAGTATCGCTAAGAATCACTGATATTGATACTATCTTGAGAGCGAAGAGAGGAATACTTCATATTTTCTCGACTGATCTTACTTGCGAGATGAGTTGTAACAGCAGTTATAGAAGATAAATTTAAATCGCGTGACATTCGTGGCACCTTTTCAATTGGGGTTTGCTTGGTTTATTTTCGAAAGACCATTCCTCATCTGATAAATATACTAGGAGATCATTTGAGTCTATCACATTATTTTCATGTTCGTTGACGAATGTCTCAATATACTCTTGATATTTCTTAGTACGATTGTATGGATCTCTTCGTAAAATCCTGGCAAGTTGATCACCATAAAGTGAAATCGCATCGCCCTGCAACGCAAAGAAGGTATGCTTCCATTTCAGAAAATAAGTTGTGTATAACAAATTAAGTACATATGAGATGTAACCATTAATGAACATAACGGGGTCTAAAATTTTAACTTGCATATACGAGTTTTTAGTGGTAGATTATCATGCATCCGTGTTAAGAGATCAGATGACTTACTTTATTCTATTTATTTCGACTTTATTGTATTTATAGAGTGGTACTCTAAGAAAATTAAGTATTCGCGCATCGTCATCACTTCCAACACTCAAAAAGTAGGAGTGAAAGAATATGATGCAGCTAGACTAGTCTCACTATACAATTCCGTCAAAAGCTAATATAGTAAATCTTGAAATCTAAAAATACAATATTCTATTTGCTAAATTAGTAGACTGTATGGTGTTGTAAATCTCGTGTAATTTTTCTAGATAAACATCCTGTTGTCACAATTGGTAGGCATCTAACTATAGCCATGATTCTTTCCATACCCTTGATTTTGCCCCGACCATACGCTCAGGTTGACTCAATGCAAATATTTTGAAATTAAAAAACTAGACCTACTCCTGTAAGTGTAGACAAAAATCTAGAAAAAACTTCAAACATGAGAAATCTTGAAATCATATTTTAAGAAGGAAACAATTTGTATGGCAATTAAGTCTCTTGGATTGTGGTGGAATATATTAAAGACGAAAATTGAAATTGAATAGTGCAGTGCACCTAAATTTTTAATGACGAGTTTGATGTAGCGTACGTAAGTCTAAGGAAAACCAGTCGTACCACAAAAAATCACATCATTGTATTTATCGAAAATGAAAATCGGGTTAATTTTTGCCGATAAGAAAATATTGGAAAATATGCCAACATCTACTCGTACAGTAATATTAATAAATTCATTATCTGATGCATATCTGACGATCACATTAGATGATCGGCAAATGCAGACAAAGACAATGGACAGACGTCCAAACATTATAAACTTACCGTTTAAAATCTGGTATGTATTCTGAAAAACGTAATATTCAACTCACTTTTTAGAATCCTTGGATATCTGTGTCAGAATAATGCGTCAGCGATGTGTGACTATAGACGCCATTGAAGGTAGAACAGTTAGATCTCGTCAGCCAGACCAAGAACAAATCAGGTTTGCGTGCTTTTTCATTTATAAACCTTGATGCGATGGGCGTTTCTAGTTTCGACATCTGAAATAACAATTAAAATATTCGTCTATTAAACTGATGTATACACTTTATTGGTGCATACTAGGCTTTTCCAATACAAACAATAACCTAGAGTAAATTGAAAATTGAATTTCAATAATCTACAGTTTGGTGCATAATTAGTACGTTCGGCAGGTAGAAATCTCAACTCTGCTTCCCTTAGTATTTTCACTAGATGATTTTAACACAATTAGGTGCATTTAATTGAAGTTGGACAATACAATGAATAAATATTGTAATTTTAGGTTTATAAGGAATGGTTCTATTGCAAAAGGACCACCAGAGGTCACACATCAGCAACCTATTCATCAGAGGAAAATGACCTCTCAAAGTTTGATTGAATGTTATCAATTCCTGCAACTAAAGAGGATTCCAATACGGTATATAAAATAACAAAATGATCAATCGAAAAATTCACGTGTTAAAAAATCTTGCAGACCAAAATCGATGGAAATTGCTCATGTTTTACTTCTACTAGTAGATTTAAAAACTATCACAGCCACTGGTGAGTAAAATAGGAATATTTGGGTTACGTCGGACAAAAACTTTACTTGCATTAAATAAGACAAATCAAATGTGTTAAATAAAATACAAATCAAAACTGCAACAAATGCATCACACTGCGTGCACAATTTAATCGGTAGAAGGCGTCCGATCAAACACCGATTATTTTTTTAAATCATCTGAAGTCGACATTTTCACTAAACTGAAAGAACTGATTTGCCTATGATTAACTTAAAGATATAGCAAGCTATTCCAAATAATAAAATGCCCTGAATGTTCCATACAAAAGCCTTATGATACTAGTCTAATCTCACTTCGAGTTGTCGATGTCAGTACTTGGTTTTATCTTTATTGTAACTTTGTCCTGCTGATCTATCCAATAATTTTATGAAATCGATCGACCAACAATTGTCGTTTTTATTTTAAAGTGACTTCGAGTTGAATAATATTAAATGTTGACTAATTGATTAGATTTAGCCTACTAAAAACTCGCAAAATTATTTACAAAAATATGCAGCAAACCGTTTGATCTACATGATTACTCAAGCAATTGAGTCCAATCAAAATCACATATATTAAGCATCATTGAAATAAAGGAGACTCAACCGATCAATTATTAAATAAAGATGGGATGAAGAGAAAACCCATCCCCCATTCCAGATATTATGTCATGAGAGTTTCAAATGGCCGGCAAATATTCTTTTACAACAAATTTAGAAGAAATTTGCTGTGTTCAATCATCGCTATGTTGAAAAGCAGCTTGAACTTTAAATTAGTAGATCACAGTCTAGTGTAGAATTAAGTTTACCTTAAAAAAATCTTGTATTACAATCAATCAGTGATATATTATTAAAATTAACAAAAATCTTCATGTCTACTAATAGGAAAATAATCGACCGATTACCGATTATCGCTGTATGTCAATAATCGGCCGATTGATCGGCACACCCCTAATTCTACAAATTCATACCGAAGAAAGCAGGAACTGTAGTCATGATAAATCATTGATATGCAGTGGCGGCCCGTCCATATGGGCGCTTGGGGCGCAGCCCTCCATTAAAAATTAGTTACATCAAAGAAAATGTACACAGAACATTGCGCTGAAACGCAACTGATCTGATAGACTGAATTGAACTATCAATGGTTCAACCTGTACTGCTAAACACATTCAGTGACTCAGTCAGACGTCACTCTCCCTCTCTTCTACCGGATGGGGCGCACAGTCTGTGCGCCTTGATTCATACATGTTTTGCTGATCATACATCTGCATACATCGAAAATTTTTAGCAGCTTCGCACGCGTAAACAATGCATGGATGGGGCGCTTTCAAAAAGTCCCTCTGGCTCGCTTTCGTACATTCTGATTAGGTAGCGCCGCGCGTGCGTTGGGAAGTCAGATTCTGGTCAAACTCATGTTATTCTGATGCGCGTATACAAAACCTTGGACTGGCGAAGCACTTTCAATCATAACTGTGTCTCACTGTGTCGACTGAAAATGAATCAGATTGTATATCTTTTAAGAAAACCCTTTTCTCAACATTCCCTACAAGAAAAAATTGAAATTAGAAATCTCGGTCCGCCAAGGCCACGACTCAACGGCAGCCAAGCTAACGTTTCAAGCGACAGAGGACGAAACTGCAAGAGAAATTTTAATACAGAATGGTATTCGAGATGTGAATGGCTTTGTGGATCAGATGAACTGGAAGCTGTATTTTGTTTTCCTTGTGTGCTATTTGGTGGTGATCATCGCTGGCCTTTACATCTTCCGAAAATAATGTCATTATGAAGGACCACAGTAGTATATTTGCAGTGAGACTTATCATGTCATAAGCAGGCATTTACATAGGCGTACATGAAATATAGCAGAGACCGTAGTAGATGATGGGCTAAGATGAAGACGTTTGGATTGCGCCCCACATGAGCAGGACTGCACGAGCCGCCACTGTTGATATGAATAGTAAATTTGCAATAAGATGTGATTTTACATGAAGATAATCAAATGCACGACAATGGACTTTCAAGTTTTTGTCTACAACATCAAGTGTGTACTTACTCTCTATATCAGGCTGTCAGTAAAAGTCAATAATTGTTTATTGGCCTTTTGGAAAACAGAAAAAAACAATTGTCATATTTGTTTTAGTCTGCTTCAGTGACGTTCGCTTTTTATTTTCTATTTCTTAGTGTATGTTAGATCTCGCTTTGCGAACATTCTCTAAATATTTCCCTACGATTATAAATTGTTTTGATTAACGTATCTTATGATATCTTATGCATGTTTCGATGTTGTAATTTTAATGCTGTATCAAATTACACTAATTTAGCTACTGTGTATAAATAACATCTTGACTCTCGTAAAGAAACTCCAAACGTTGAGTCAAAAATCGCTTTTTATTCATGTGAAATAATAAGACGATTTTAAAAAGGCAAAAATTCATGCAAACATGCTTTAAACAGTATACACAGATATCAGCCAATTCGAATTTGGAAATGTCTGTCATCTCATCAGGTTTTACTTAAAATGATCTTGAGATTTCAAAGTATCCCACGTTTTTTATCAGTAAGTGAAATCTTACTACCGCTACATCATTGTCATTTTGTAAGTCATGGCGAATAATTCTAAAATTCATTCGTCCATAGCAGTATCTCAGGGTTAGTGGTGATTTTAATGCAACAGGTTATGGATAACTTATGAAGAGGGGAGATAAAATGCAACAAACTATGTGTGGAAGTAAGTAGATTTTTAATTAATCGTAATATTTGAATCATCATTACATATAATGATGGAAGATAAATAATTTTCTCACCTTGGTTTTGATGTTTATGAAATAGCATTGATTGGATCTGGATTGTCATACTTTTCCCGTGTGCGATGCAGTAGGTTTTGATTCCGCATAAAGCATATAGCATGATATGTTCCTCAGTTCCGTAATTGAAATACAATTCCCCTCAGCGAAGTTGAGAAGAAATTCGTCGAAACAGTAACTCGTGGACAGCATCAATAAATCCACATAATATGCACTAATTCCTATCGCATATCCAGGGCGCATATCCAACGCAAACGATTTCGCACACTGTTCCTCCGACACCCGAATACCAGCGCGCTACCGCTGCTACGACAACAGCATTGACAGAGAAGACAAGTGCAGGCAGAAGAGGTCGTTGATCGATGGTGATGGCATGGCAACCTCGAAATATCTGTGACCTGAATAGGAATGCTTCTGCGTCAATCGGTGACTCACTTGTCTGCTGTCCTCCAAGTCTCAGCCGTAGAGTTTCTCAACGAAATCCTTGACCGTAGAAAGTTCAATATGGTCTGACTATTTCTTGTGTCATGTGCATAGATGGCTTCCTGACTCTTGTTGACAAAATTGACAAGATGTTTGATAGTTAAATAAGGACATCGTTTTCAAAATCATCTCTAAAACAAGTAGTTAGGCTACAAACAAATGTATTATGATACGATTCCTACGAATAAAATACCCAAACACCGAGGAACATCTCTACACAACCGGATTAAGCTTTCGATAAGCTGCATTCACGAATGGGACATCATTCTGAACACATTCATCTAACACGTAAATTGTTCTTGCTGTCAAATCTCAAAAGTCGATTTCAATTTTCAATTAGCAGGCCTCATCAATACTCAACAAAGGGAATCATTTATAATAAAGCAGTTGAAAATGATGAGCTTTTATAGATCTTCTTCAAAATGAAATAATTCGAGTTATGACTTTTACTGTATAATAAACCGTTTAATACTTGATTGAAGTCGATCGGGTTGAGAAGAGTTCAATTGACAAGAGAATCACAAGTGTCATAAATTAGCGTTCGTATAGTTCGTTTCATTTTTTGCAAGTTAAATTGTATCACAATTCTACCATAAGCAGCTTACTGAAATTTGCAACACATATTGCAATTTACGCAAGTATTTTCATTCTACACAAGCTATCCTCAAGTTTTGCAAGTGGAACGCAAGTCAGTTCAATAGTGTTATATGTGATTTTTGAGTTACTTTTCTTCTGCTTAAATGAATACGGAGTTCAAATGATCTTATATAGAGGTTTCTTTTAACAAATGCATTAAACATAATGCCATGATTTAACAATATTATAAGTAGGCTCTATTCCGATGAAATAACGTGTGAAAATATGAGGCTTATAGAATAAGGAGAAGTTAAAAATATGACAATGTGATATAACCGAAATCCAATCATATCTTTTACGTGCAGTGACTATAACTTGATATTCTTAATGTGTACTTAACTGTGAGGTTATTATTGTTCACGACACCGGTATCCAGCTTTGATACGGAAAATATTCAAAAATAAAGTATTTGATCAAATCATTATGATCTATTTATGTAGAAAATATCAAACAATATAATCTAAACCTCTGTGATAACTCTAATGATATAAACAAGAAAAACAAGAGCCAGATCAGAAATGTCCAAAGTATGAGAGTCTCTTTTCATTGAATTTGATGAATTCATCAGCAACGGTGTGGATATTAACATCGTCCATGTGATCCTTATGCAATACTGCAAACATGATATTGTTAAGGTGGTTTGGTCCAGTCTTGGCTCTGATCCATGTTTTCAGGCGTCGCATTGCGCTGAAACTTCTTTCCGCTGTCGCTGAGCTCATGGGTACTGTGCAATAATATTTCAGCAAGTCGGGGGTAATTTTGCAAGATTTTTTCGTCATTGGCATTGCGTTAAATATATCACAAATTGTTGATATCTTTGTAACCGTCTTTATTCTTGGTTTGATCTGTTCATTTCTCATTTTGAGGAGGACTGGCAAACCCTTTAGTTCTTCTTCAAATTCTGCTTTGCGAGATTGTTGAAGCTTCATTACTCTGGACACAATTGGAAATATTTTGTCAAATGATTCCTTCTCGAGCTTGCCATTTACAGAGTCTATCAGGGGTATTTCAATATCTTCTAATATTTTCAAATCATCTTGGGAGAATCTTCTCTGCATTGCTCCGTCGATCAAATTGATCAAATCAAAATATTTCTGGGAAAAAGATTGGAACTTTGTATCCGGTGTATCAATATCAGGCAGGTCTGTCATTTCGGACAATATTTCTGGCAGTTTTCTTTTTCTCTTTTCCTTTCTCTCCATGATGCTATCTGTCATTTCGTCCCCTAATTCTGCTTGCAGCTTTTCTGCATGACTCCATATCTTACTAGCTTCGTCATTGCAGCACATTTCTTTGAATCGTTGCTTCGTAAGGTTGATGACAAAATTCGCTTCTTGAGCACTAACATCAGATCTTTGAGTAGTCCTGGAAATATTCTCCATTATACAGATCACGTCGTATGAGCACTCAATGCTAGCGATCAAAAAGTGTCCCTCAATTGATTCACTATTCCTTTCGACTTTTCGCGAGTCTCCCAACTGTATGACATGTCAGAAGCTATTGAATTCAACAAGATTTTCAACTCATGAATCTTATTGAGAACAACATATGCTGCCTTTGATCTGGTGGTCCATCGAGTTACTGATAATGATTTGAGACGAACAAATGTAGCATTTTCACAATTTGAACGTGTCTCTTCTTGTATGTCTTCAAATAGCTTGACACATTTAGGAAATGCTCCTGCAAAGTTATATATCATTTGACAGAAATCCAATGCCTTTTTGATTATATCCAAGCATTCATGCGATTCTTTAACAATTAGGTCATTTGAATGAGCCAGGCAGTGTATATGAAGAGCGTACGATTTAACAATTTCCTTCAGTTTACCTGCTAATGAGGTCATCGTTGAAGCACCATCAAAAGTCATAGTTGCCATCCGTTCATAAGGTAAATTGAGTATGCGCATGGCATCGATGATTTTCTTTAATAATCCATCAGCAGTTAAACCTTCATCGCACTCGCGTATGCCAACAAAATCTTCAGAAACTGTATAATCTTCATCGCAAGTGCGAATTGATATTGACAGTTGCTCCTTCCTAGCAATATCTGATGCCTCGTCTGCAATTATTGAAAGGGCGGTGATTATTGAGGGGGGCGGTGAAGAGTGAATACAGAGCGTTTAGCGTGGCTTACGGGAGATGAGAGAGCTCCCATTGTTAAGTCTTGATGTATGAGGCGAAGTTTGTGTAAAGGCGGATTACATATTTATCATACAGCGATTACATCTTTATGGGATTCGAGGATGAACAGGATCTGTTTACTTGTGGGAATCGAAAAAGCAAAGATTGATGTACAGGATTTGTTTACATGTGCAGATCGCAAAAAGCATACTGTATTTATTGATGGGATGGATATAATGATAGGATCAGGAAACGCAACAATTGAATGATGTCTGATTCTTTGTGACATATCTTTCAAGACACATCATTACCTATTCAGTATTTTGTCAGCCACTATGTGTGGGACCCCGCTCGTCTGGGTTTGAGTGTTCAGGTTAGGGGTCGAAACACAACTAGACGAGTACCTGCTGATGACTGACGGACTGCATTATGACTGTTTTATATCCCTTAATCGGTAGCTGAAGTAGTGGTCGATGTATTGTAATTCAAATGAAGAAATGTGGAATTACATGAAGTACTATAGACGGATGAAGAAACTGGCGATAACAAATTCAAGTGAAGAAATAGTATTTTCCATGTGTAGTCTTAGGTATAGTGTGTAAAGTTTCATTGCTTTCGGACTTCGGTGTAGTAGAATGTCATTGTAGTTCTATTGTTTACTTCCATTGTCCACTTTCCACTTATCCACTCTTACCATTACCCACTTTGCGTAGTGTCAGATATAGTTCACTTGTAATCGGTGTAGTAGCATCGTTGTATTTCCATATTTTATCTCCACTTTTCCAATTTCTATTCATCGGTTTCCTGTTGTTTTATAATGTCCATTTTTAATTTCCTTAACCTATGGTGACCATTGTCTAATTCTATTTCCACTATCAGCATCTGTAGTCGGTACAGTATATTAGACGTCTGTTTTGAACGTGTATACAGCAATGTTTGGAATCTATGGTATTACATAGTACAAGTCTTAAGATTTCCACTTTTACCAGATATTGGGCCAAAGCTGATCAATTTTAATTCGTTGCCACGAAAGCTACATTGAGTTCTTTTAAGAACTGATTAATCCAATGGTTACAGTAGCATTGCCTTTGTACACTTGCGGATTGGAGAACGCCATCAGTCCTCATTAGGACTACTTTGACTAATAATTTAAATTAGTAAGCATTATATTCTATTATAAATGGCTACTGGGATGACTTTCATCATCGTATGAGAATTATTGAAAAAAACATTTTTCTATTTATGTCGTCCATATGAGCACGTCTGGCATTCAGAACTATCATGGTCTCTTGTTCCTCGATTATATCGTGTGATAGAAAACGGTTCTCGTTTATTATCTTATCCAGCCCCGGACAATATCGCGCTTTGTCTTTGTTGAACTGAATCAAATTTGAATTATCGTCATTTTCGTTCCTAATCGGAATGCCTTGTCTCAGCAATGTCTTCAACGTTTCTAAATGCGCACAGAGACCTTTGCGACGAAGTTATTCATTCACGCTTATCTGTCAGTCCAGTCGGGTTTTAATAGATTCTTCGGAAATAAGTCTTTTCTGTTGATTCTCAGCGTTCTGATGACATGCACTATCGTTGTGTTCCCTTAGTTTTTCTCCTACCTGTTTCCACGAGGAAAATCCTGAATCATGGTCTTCTCCGAAAACAAAAGGACTTTTGCGGGCCCCGGATTGTAGTGATTTGCATTTTGTACAAACTGTGCAGAAAATTTTATTCCTTCCTCTGTGAGAAGCCGCCCATTTGTACTTAACTAACCAAACCCTCGAAAGCTTCCGTTTAGACAATTCACTCTTTTTCTCATCATCTGCTGAGAAATCTTTTGCACAGTAGACCCAATAAGAATCAGCTGAATCAGCCGAAGGAACAGGGGTACATTGATTGTCGATTTCAGCAGATTAAACTGGAACCTCGCCCACTTTCTTTGTTTTGATACCATGAGTACGAGAAGATTTTCCTCATTTATCTGAATGTTCATTAGTAACTTTGACGAAACAGGAAATCTTGGTTTGAGAACAATCATTACCAGCCTCCGTCAAACGTTTCTGAATTTCTTGATTTCTTCTCTTTCTTGTAGGCATTTCCACTTTCCTGAAAAAAAGAATGACTTATTACCATCATAGTTATGATTTTTCCAAAGCATTTATCTTTTCATATTCTTTATTCGTGAGACGTTTTCCTCAAATGGCGTCGGAGCTTCTAGGTAAAACACTTTCTTGACTTCTTACGATGCCTCGTCACTCATGACGATGTCTTTTAAAGACACTGGGTAATTTTCTGGAGATTAGCAGTGCTTCAATATTGCATACATCTGTATACGATTCCTTCCTCTGTACAAATGCCATAGAAACTAGCTATTTGTGTTTTAAATCATTGATGGATAAACAATACAAATGCTGTAGTATGTACAGTCATCCTTCTGCCTTTTTTGAAATAAAAATGAAATTTTGGGCAGAGCCTCCGGCGTACCTAAACCAAAATTAGATTCTGAAAAAGAAAATGAAATTTGCCAAACACAAAAGTATCCCTACTACTAAAATTTGTTAGAAAGTTATATATATATACCGGATAATAGAGTAGAAAATAAGACTTTTATAATTTTTTCCATTTATAGCTGCGATCATAAAACGTTCAGTGTTAATAAAAAAATTAACCTTCTTTGGGTGAAGCAAGGTCTAAAAAGTTTTATGATCGTATTCGTATCCATTAAAGGAAAGAGTTAGAAAGATTTTATTTTCAACCATTTTAAAAGGGGTGGATTAAATTACTCAAGCACATAACTCTTACATGCCGACACTGGTAAATATTTAACATCATTAGATTATTATGTCACCTTCCCCATAAGTACATGAAATATCAAATTAAGAAAACACATATTGCTCATCACATTTATTTATCAAGTACAAAAATATACTTTTCATGTTCTTAATTCAAAAATGGAATTGAAATGAGTCGTAGAAAGCAATAGTGTAAAATGCTGACGAAAACATAATTTGACGAAGATTATGTAAACACGTTTCGCTTCAAAACATAAGCGATATAGCGAAGTTGCATGAGTCATAAATCGGACGTGCATGTATATTATAGCGCTAGCGTATTCAGATCGACTATTCGAGTGTCACGTGTACGGCTGTCCTCTTTGTAGCTTACTGCAATAATCAAATACTTACAGTAATACCAAAACCATGTAGTTAAGAGCAGCATGAATTGATCCTTCTGTTCGCTATGATGAAAACTGATGAGAAAACTGCGACGAAAGAACGAAGAACACTGCACGAAAACCGCAGATGTCAAACGAGGTAGAAGTCGAACGATATACAGTACCTCCAAATGTCGAAATGAGTGCGAAACACGATCGCACAACCTACGTTGAATAAATGAATCACCAGGTTGCGTTCACATCCTCTGTTAAGTCAATGACTATTGTTTGCTAATAATGCGCGATGAGACGAGTCTTACCTACACTCTAAACCAGCACCTCCTAAATCACACACTGAAGCGAGACACTATTCGTAACTAATAAAAAAATCCTAAAGCAAAGCGTTTTAGGAGGCTAGCGCACTAGTGTTATTGTTCTCTTTAGTATGTCGGCATTCTATTTCACGCAACCTCCTAAAATTCTAGTGTGTCGCGCTTTAGGATGCAGATTTCTTCGATTTTAGGAGGTGGCAGTTTACAGTGTACGCCGCCAACTGAGGTCAATCTTGGCTACACCCTCCTTCCCAGCGAATATTTTAGTCTCACACAAATCACACACTGCATACTGACATTAGCATCAGAGGAGTGACCGAGTTACCGCCCGGCATCAGTGAGGCGTGATAATAACATTTGTCTTCCCTTTCTCTCATTCTAAATTTCATTTTGTGCTAAAGCGTCTATTGACAGTGCATCCGATTATGATCCGCAAATGATTATGTAATGATATCAAACGACAAGCATATCTTTTTGTTTACGATATTTCAGTTGAACCGGGCCCGAAGCTGCCCACTTAGCCCATCCCCCCTATAAATACGGCCCTGCCCTCATATTGCATAATTTTGTTATGATAAAAATAACCATCTTTATTATCTGCCTTGAGAAATCTAGGAGCAAATTACGAAGTGAAGAAGGCTGTATGACATTACCTATTTTGTAAATATGACCGCAGACTAATTACCCACGCCTTGTGAAAAGTCAGCATTGTTTCTATTTGCCCATCCTCTATAAATTGCACAATGGCAAATTGCACCTGTGAAAATGCAAGACACAGTAGAATAACTTGGTCGCCGCGCAAAAAGGCAACATAGAAACACTTGCCCACCTTGTACTCGTGAAAAAGGCAACATATGTACTTTAATAACTTATGCCGACCATGTAAAAAGGCAAAATAGATGAATTTGTTCACCTTACAAAACGGCAATCATGTTAATCAACTTGCCCACTCTGTCAAACAAAAGGCAACACATACTAATTAACTTGTCCATCCTGTCTAAAGGAAACATCCTAATTGAAGTCACTTACAGCGTACTTGAAAAAAGGGCAATATACGAGCGTAATATAGGCAATTAAACAAATTTGCCCATCCCGTGAAAAGGCAATTTGCCCCTTCTGTAAAAAGGCAGCATTGCCCACCCTGACCACCCCGTGCCGGCATGCTTGCTTGGTATAGGCCTTTGTAAATCATGTTGAAACAACTTATTTCAGACGGAATTGGTGAAAAGCTACTATAGGCTGCGCATAGATTCATTTAGTGTTTTTGCAGACAACTTCAACTAACAACAGCTCTGCTGCAACTGTCTTGATTTCTATGATGAGAGTGAGTATCCAAGAATGAAAATATTGCAGAAACTTCTACAGGATTGCAGCGGATATTACGCATACAAATGGAGTCTTAATATATTTCTCTCCATCAGATGTGTTAGTTCTTTGTATGTACATGTATCATAATCAAAGGTACAGTGTATCATAACTAGTCGGATCGAAAAGGTACTTCAAGATTTTGTTGAGATACGAAGACATAGGAATGAAGTCTTTATTAAAAGTTGTGGGACGCATGAGATCATCATTATTCGTGGTGGTTGGCCTCTATACACTGTAAACTGTACGATACGAAAGCGAAGAGATTTTCCCTACGAAAGCGTATGTACAAATCGAGAATAACAAAATGTACCAGTGCATTTTGCTTTCGTACATGCACGTACGAAAGCGATATCCGCTTCCTATTGGCGCAGAGCGGAGTCAGTTCTATATTGGTTAATTTTGATTTCCCTAGCGAGGCTTTGGTTGCGGTCAATGAGCGTCCCCGATTAGTTATTCTTCTGTCTTTATACACTTCTTGTAAACAAATATAGGTAGATTTCCATAAGCTCATTGAAACCTAAAATTTAATGCAGTTGAATCCCATTTTTCTCTCTCTCTCCCTCTGTCCGAGGTGTATTGCGTGTGCGTCTGTGCTTGTTTTCATTTCCTTCATTGTAATTCATTCCCGAGATATTTGAAGAACAATCCAATGAATTTTGAGTCAGTTTATTAAAATTTAAAATCTCAGTACTTACATCAGTGTAAGTACTGGTCATAAAAGTACTTACATTCAGTTAAGGCAAACAACTAGAACACTTTGCAAAAACACAGAAGTCATTTTTCATTTGAGTCATTTAGTTCCTTGCATTCATTCACTGTAATTTTAACAGTGCAATTTTGGAATGAGAACCTTGCTCCACTTTCACACTCAATGGATCTCACTTCGTTATTTGACTGATTACAGTATATAGCACTGCTCATTTGCTTCTCAAATAAGCTCCCATCGATGTATGCAGAATCTGCAGCATCAGATATGCGGCCAGTCTTCTTCCTGGCGACCTCGCTTGGAATCCCGGCTTGCACCAGCCTATTCTTCGCGGTCCTTCTCAGGCTTGTATTTGTAAGGAACATGTCACTTGATGTAGAATGTAGAAACAAGTTCCTCACAGTTTGCTGAATGCTATGTATACCCAAGCGGGTGTTTTTATACCAGACGGGGCCTCGAGGATAAGTTATGCATGCAAGATAAAATGCCTTGTTGCCTTCTTGGTTATGAGCTTCAGGGCGATGCGACACGTACTCTTTGAATAACTTCAAAGGACAGCGTTCGGCATTATCACTGGCATACACTCGCGTGACCTTCGGATCCATTCTTGTGTTAGTAATACCAAAGCGTTTGTTTTTAGACATTCGCTCTGTGTATTCAAGAAAGTCACCATTTTCATCCTTTCCAAGGCGTATTTGTGAATCCTCACCGTAGTCCAAATCATATTGCTCTTGAGCTGCTCTTAAGCTAAAATGCAATCCAAGATGATAAATCAACGTTTGCTGAAGTTGTTTTGGATTTGAATATCCAAAAATTCCTTTTCGCCACAATTCATCTTCGGCTTCAATCGGTATATTGTTTGCTCGCTTTTTGGGTTTAGCAAGACCAGCCTTAGCTGACAGTTTCATTTCAGCATTTAGGACCATGCGCGACTCTTGAAACTGAGGATCTTTGAATAAGGAGAAATTAAAATTGTAGTTGTGTATGAAATTGTATTGAATCATCGCTCCAAGCTCTTTTAAAGTTGACGGTGGATACCTGCTACCATCAGTTTTTCTGACATCAGAAAAGAAGTACCTGAGGCAGTAATTCAAATCGGATTCGGTAAATTCATCAATTCCCTTGATTACCTTTAATGGACCGTGAATTCTAATTTTCCATTCATCGTGCCAACTCTTAAATAGCTTAAATGCCCACTTCGCTTTTTGAATAGTATTTTTTGGGGTCACTTCATTTAGATGGCTTTGAATTTCAGTGTCAGTAGTTGATGCAAATCTACTGGAAGTGGGAATTTGATTTTCAGTAATACGTGAAGCCATTATCGTGTAAACCTTTCAGGAGATGAGCTTGGATAAAATGACCAGATTATTCCAGTTAGATTATGCATGATTCAAATTTCAAACATCATTGAGAATATCATGGAATATACCAGGTAATCCATGGACTTCTAAATCATAGTGCTATTGTAGTCTGTGGATGAACCATAGAATTCGATCTTTCATGCCTTTGCTATCCATGGACTCCTACAACGAATGCATAGATAGATAAGACTGAATCCATAGAATTCCAAGGTTTCAAATCTAAAAATGAAAATAAATCTATGGAAACCTAGATATTCTAGATCTCCAAGAATACAGAATCCCAAATCTATGGTTGAATATATCAATTATGTTTGTCAATGTTGATATCATTACATACAGTGCTATAAATATGTTATAAATGCCTCGATATCGGATCCAAATGGCCAAATATCCTCGTGGCTTCGCCACTCGGACATTCTGACCATTTAAATCCTCTATCGAGGCATTTATCATATACTTAAAGGATGCTCATTTTAACTATGTCACGTTTTAGATAGGAGGGAAAATATCTTGTATTTCATATAAAATTTATACTTCTTAACAAATAAATATCTATTGCAAAAGAGCGCTAGATGACTCCAGACTACATGTACATAGAAAATAGTAAAACTGACCATGAAGGTGGCATTATGGACTATCATGGACTCCTAGATATTAAATCTCTACTATCTATGAGTCCATGAATATATGACATTATGCTTTATGTTGGCTAAAATATCAAATGAAATTTCGCAGTTGGAGTCATCTAGCGCTATCTTTTTTCATACAAGGAAGTAAAAGTCAATAATGTTTCAAATTGTCAACGCTGAAGCATTCAAAGATTTGGGGTTAGTATCACCTATAAGGGACTTCAATAATGATCCCACTTGGACATTTGATGACAATTTTGTCACTTGCAGCTGGCACGTCCGTTGGTTGATTTTGTTCATTTTTGTTAGCTAAATTCACATTACTATTGGTTAGTATGTTTGATGTTACTTTTTGCATGTTTGTTGAGTAATCATTGTAAGTCAAAACACAGTCTGAGCGATGACCAGTCACTTTTTTTTGCCATTTCTTTATTTCCGGTGGCATTCATGATTCTGGTCACCGTAGTTTTTCTGCATGACTGATTACTATATTGGTCATCTTCTCCCGCAGCCTCCATCATGTTTCGTATGGTTGCCGTTAAAGAATTGTGTCCCAGAGGTTGGTTCACAAACCAAGTGGTAGCTGTCGGCTTTGGATGAGGCTGGAGGAAGAACGCATTGGTCGTATCGTTAACAGGACGCAATGAACTGTAAAAGATAAAGAGATTTACCAGGCACTTTGAAGGATCATCACTTTTGAAAACAGTTACTGTTTTTGGCACGACGTGATGTTCATGAAGACCTCCCTTATACGTTTTTGATATATCCTCCCTGTATTCGAGCACATCGTCACCCTCTCTTCGAGTCAAGGTCAATTGAGCATTTTCTCCCCATTTTAGATTGCGTAGCTCCTTTCCCCCACGAAGCCCACAATTAACTCCAATCAGGTAAATCAACGTCCTCGTGAGTTTTCGAGGATTATCGCGACCGAGATATTGTCTCTCCCATAACCGTGTTTCTGTGGACAGGGTCACCGGCTTCGCCTGCTTCTTCGTTAGGGAAACTCCAGCAGCGGTATTGACTTTCATGGCTGCGTCCAACGAACTCCTTGTTTCCAGGAAAGCAGGATCATCAAACACGTGTAATGACAAATTAATTTGATTTAGAATAGATTAATTATGATATTACCGCACTTTAGTTCACTATGTTTTTTAACTCGTAGTTTGTAATGAAAGTCGACATTGCAAACAAGTAATTTTTTCCACTATCCTCATTCCTAGTTTTCGGAAGGAAAAGTAACTATATTTATTTCATAAAAACAGAGTAGCATCACGAACTAAATAACAATAAAGTTACACAAGTAATTGAAATGGCAAAAGTACCTTGAGAAGTACCGGTACATGATAAATTTATGAATAGAGCAAAATCTCTATAAAATAAATTCATCTTTTCAATCAAAAAGCATTATCAAATATTTCAATTAAACTAAATTTGCATGCTATTAAGAAAAATTGATTCCACTTTCAAACTCAAAAGAAGGACTTTCACTTCAACCAATAAAGGAAACTTTTGCGATAAACTTCAGTTACAAAAAAAGAAGTTTAGTATAAAAGATTAAAATCATTCCTTCCTCTTGTATAGGCCAACATTTTGTGAATAATATCTGCATGCATGTGCATAACACAAATATTGTAGGAGTTTTATTAATATGAAGACTAGAATGCTACTTCTTCAACATCAGCTAATCAGGAACATACATTTATATATCTACTTGTATAGGCTACCAAATTCCTTTGCCTATATATCTTATTTTTCATAGTCAGTTGATCATAATTTAATTCTAAAATGACTACGAGAATAAAAATAATAGAAAAACCATTGTGGAAACTTGCATTACTTCACAATATCGATTTAATAGAAGCTATATTTTTTTCCAACTTTATGGCAGTTAAATTTATGATTAATTTTTTCCAATTTTAGCGTCATAAAAATCGTCTTACCTTCCAATCCAACTTGCGTTCGCTTCTGATGTATCTTTGGATTCCACATAGTAATAGTCGTAGAGTTTCACCCGGGTACACATCGCCGTTCTTCTTTCTAACTTCATGAAAGAAAAATTTCAATGCCAGGTTCAAAGTGACTTTGGAGATGAACTCCAATTTCTCATGACCATCGCTTGAACGGTCCGATAGAAACATAAGGTCCTCTGAACCGTTTTCTAAAATTGTTGTATTTCTTTCCTTGAGCCAGTCGTCGAATACTTTTCTTGCCCAGTAGTTCTGATTCATGGTGTTTTGAGGAATGGTGGTCTTCCGTATCTTATTCAGCTCTTCAGTTGTAATAGGTGTGGCGTGTCTTTTGTCATGATTTCTTTGACCGTGTTGCTTTGCGATGGTAAACTATCTTAAAAGAAATGCCTATCCGTCTGACCCTAGAATGACGTCCAAAACTTTGATTTTGAATTTTGAATGCAGATCAGTGACCTAAATGAAAGAAACCATATCCATAGAATTAGTACAGATGTACCTATCAAAAGGGTCAAATTTCTAGCTATCTTTGATATCTTGATTTCCAACATAGACGTCTCTTGATTTCCCAATACTTTCTTCTTCTTCTTCTTCTGTTTATATTTAGACAATTAGAAGTCTATGACTTAGAAATAGATTTCTTAAGAACGAAGCACTATGAACGGAAATCCATGGACATCTATCTACATTCTCAATTTAGAAAGGACATTTGATCATAGATAACAAACAATCATTTTAACAAATTGTCCCTGGCATTTTAACAATATTGTCCCTCCATTAACAAGCTGTCCCTCTCTCTGATTGGCTGAGATGAGCATCCTTTAAGTATGTTACAGGAGGATATCTCTATGACTGTAACCTTAACAAAACAGATACGAGAAATAACATTTATCCCGTTAAATGCCGATAAAATTCAGAATTGAAAAACTTGATTTCAAAAGATTACATGTCATCAGATGATGCAGGTCTGTCTTTGAAATTGAAGCTAGCAAAAAAATAATAAAAGTCATAGTCAAACGGTCTTCGCCCGCACTCCATCGGTATCGATGATAATGTCCTGTATTACCACATATGGCTGGATTCGCGACGGTTCTTCCAATATGCAGTGGTTCCTGTTGAGGAAAGAAGCGGAACTTCAGCATATTAAATACTTAACTTACTTGAGACCACCAAGCATTATTCAGAATAACAAATGTGTAATTTCAGATACAGTCATCTGATAGCAGGAATAACAGCAACCTATGCATATAAGTGATGTAAATAGTGACTTCCTTAGCGGTAATTTTGGACCGGTATTTTCTGGCAAAAGTTAACCTCTTGGTTGCAATTCAATACTACATGTACTGACTGAATATTGCATAACGAATATCGTTTGATGAATTTAGCACACTCACATTTTTACATTGTCATTGTAATATGATATCTGTGTATTGTATACACTCCATGTATTATGTAATCCTAATCGCAATGATTTTACCATAGAATCATATTACAATGCAAATGTGAACATGTTTGAATTCGGGCAGCAATGAATAACTACGACAGGCAGACTACATGTAGTTTATCAATAGCAATATGACGTTGATGGACATATGCAGGTGTCGCAGTGTCACTGTTGTAGACTTCTCTCAGAAGCCATGACTGTTTCATTGCCGGACGGTTAGCCATTTATTGGACACATACTGTAGCTTGAATTCTTCATTTCTTATAGAATGCGTACATCGTGCAAGTGAAAATTGATTTGGAGAGATTCAATGCAAATTTTCATGCATAATTCCCTAAAAATGTTCTATGAAACAAACAACAAGCTGAAATATGAATACTGATGTCTCGAGCATATCTTATATATAAAATGCAAAACGCCGACAAACTCCTCCTAAACCATGAAACTTTACGCCAATATGATACTACCATTTAATAGAACAAAAAATTTGTAGTTAAAACCGCCCGGTCTCATTTCCCTAAGTATCATAATTACAGAGAAAAGTAGACTTTTGTGTAAATTTTTACCGAAAAAATATTAATTACACAAGTAACTATATTAAATTTACAAATGAACTCCTCATTTGCATTAAAAAATTGGCTCGCCAGACATGCGTTTCATTGATTCTAATGCTTCACGACGGATTCAGCAACAGCCAATGAGAACGCGATCTAAATGGTAAGACAGCCAATCAGTGTAGGCGAATGAGTTGGTAAACTGTAGGCGAATACGAATACGGAGGGTCGTGCCCGAAATATTGTATATCCCGAAATTCTGTCCTAAAGGTGAGTTGGTAAACTTTGTATGCAACAATGTAAGCACTGTCTTAATTAACATACTTATGCATATAAATCCTGGACGAAGTCCGGGGCCTTACTAGTTTAGGATAAAATTGAGCAAAAGTGACCAACGACTTATTTGCTTCTAGACTTCTATCAAACAGAGAAATATATATTTCCGCACCAACTCGTCAATGGCATTCAATCAACCATACTTCAATATTTCAACACCTCGCTATTTCTTGCATTGCATCGTTGATGTCAATGGCAAATTGGAACCTTGCCAATTATTTGCTTCAGTATTGTTCAGACCCTTAGGACGCTTAAAGAACTCATCCACAGGTTTTGCGATCATGATAAAAATATATAACTTTCTTGATGCAATCGCATCTAATCTGATATGACGTGCATCAGTATGAACTTATTGACACCATCAGCGATTGTGAATGTGAACATTTGTCATGCTAATAGTAGTTTTTCCCACTTTATTTAGTGCATCTCTTAATTGCTAAATTATTGAGTGCATCTACTATTCAATGTTTGCCATCTATGGCCTATACTGTTGAACTTATTTGGTGCTACTTTGCATATCTCTGCTGCGAGGAGAAATTTGTATTATTTATGTACATTGTGTATATACTGTTTATTATATTAATTAGCACTATACCAGAGTACTTGTGTACTTTACTACGCATGTACTCGGAACTACTTTCTCCTCTGGTTCAAATGCTATGGGATTGCTGGACAGTAAACATCAAATATCACAGCGAAATCCAGAGGGTTGTCAAACTCTGATGTGTGCACTATAACTGGGCATAAGAATGAAGGCAGTATTCCAAAGTATGATCGACCATCGGACCAAAGAAAAAGAGCTCTTTGCGCGGCCTTGGACTTGCCAGGGACATCAAGTGATGAACGCATTCTTCAGCAAACTGATGACAGCGACGATGCATGTACTCCCATGTTGAAATTGGCTCTGGATGAGAGCAAATCGTTGAGAGTCAACAGAAGTGGAGCAAGAAATCAAGGAGAAGAACAGAGGGAAAGTGAGAAAAAGAAAGCAAGACTTATCACGTCTTGGGGCATATTGGAAATTGACTTATAAGTATCATTTTTAAAAATTGTTCTCTTATCCAATTCAGCAATGAAATATTCCTATAAACATTGTTTTGATATGACATCTTTATTGCTGGACAGTTATGGTTCATTGTTGGACAGTGATGGTTCATTGCTGGAGAGTGTTGGACCATTGCTGGACAGTATTGGACCATTTGCTCTATTGCTATGATCACTTTTGTCATTGGGGCAATGAAAACATTCATAACATAGCAATACATCAAAATGAATAACAATGACTATCAGACTCGACTGTTAACGCAGCCTTTTCTTCACATAGTCATTGCTTTCCTCTCAAATGTGCTCGCAGTTATACATTGCAATGCACACTTTTATCATTGAGTGTCATTGAGTTTTCATCCAGTGTTCCTACTCTCATTTCTCAAAACATTCGGGTATCGGAAAAATATTCGGGCATGTTTCTTAAATTGTAATATTAATCGCTGTATATATTTGAGCATATTGGGATATTTCGAGTGCCTATGCTCGAGTAAAGTTCCTCATTTTAAGCTATTAAGTTCGATTTCAGCTCTCTAATTGTACCTGACGCTAATTGAATGCAAATCTGAACCAGAGCCGGTAGCGACAATATATTGTAGAATGCTTGAATTAATAACTTAACTTACAACCGAAAATTTTAGCGAAGCATTCTTATATAGTTACTCTAATACACAGTAAGAACAATTTTACTAATTGACCTTGGGAAATTTGTATCAAATCTTATCAATTTTTGTCTTCTTTGCAAAAAAGAAAAAGGATTTTCACAGTAACGTTTAATAATTATAGCTGTATGCTTAATATTTCTTGCACGTCATATCACACCACACATGCAGACCACGAAAGCACTAGCCTGTAACTTGGCTTTCACAAAACTAGTTTAGTTTAGCGTGAGTAGGATTTCGTGATGTAATCGATATCAACATTATGCAAGTGCTGCTCCCAATAGTAAAACATAGCTGAACCAGGGATGTCTATGAATCATAAAGAAGGTGTCAGGGATTTCCAACTCTCAATCCCTAGGACTTAGCTTAGGCCGGTTTTCTGGCGAATTAGGTTTCTGGACACATGGCTTTCATGAGTTATAGGAGCTTCTATTTCACCAATCAACTGGATATGATTATGAGCAGCTACACAACGGTTGTTCAATTGTTCCCGAATTTCAAGAAAATGATCTAAATGCAGATGTATCATCGCAATTATCAGAAAAATTGTCAAGTGCCTGAAGAACACAAATTTTCTCTTTCTTTTCGAACGAAGATAGATGGAAAGTAGGACGTTTTGAGACTGTGAATTTATGATAAATTGATGCAAGCCAATTATTTCTAATAAACTTCAATCAGTGGACGAGATAAAATAATAAATAGGGTGGCGTAACTGAAGTTCGGCAATGTGTTTCACTGAGAAATTGTTCGAGCTTTTGTGATCCTTCTGAACTAGTGAACAGAGAGTTCCGATTTGTCACATGATTATCTGTCTTTAGATAAAGTATGAATATCCACCGAAAGTACTCTCTAAAATTTGCCTCATCAATTTTGAAGTCAGTGAAGATACTGGTAAGGGATGTATGACAAATGCACGGATGGGTTTTCTAAAACGAAGACTTAGATTAACCATCATTGCTAGAATACTACGGAATTTTTATGCGCGAGTCATCAGCATGTCCAATAATGTGTTTTCCGCAACATCTAAGAGATGACAAAATCTTCATCTCATCACATACCACAACTTGTCCAGGAGAACTTGAAAATATGCAGTTTTTGAAAATTTTCTATTGTTTTTGACTCCGAACCAATATTTTGGAAGTTTTCAATGTTTTCCATCAATGTAGTTGGATGTGGAAATGGAAGAAAAAATCATTTAGTATTATTTATTGTTTGCTGTATACAATTTGGATGATATCAAAATAATCAGTGATGCATTATACCTGCCCCATTGAATTCAATTTCAGACAGCTCAATTAATTCTAAACGGATTTTTGGGTCTTCATTCAAATTTGTTGGATCAATTCATTCAGCTAATGATTTAATTGATTAGATAATATGTTTGGGTCTTCATTCAAATTTGTTGGATCAATTCATTCAGCTAATGATTTAATTGATTAGATAATATGTCATTCATAGTTTTCATAAAGTATATCACATTTCCCAAATCTCTCTAATATATGATAGAAACCAAGCATTGTGGGTGGAATTTAATATGAATAAGCTTGAAGCAAGACTATTTGACGCCTTCATCAGTAAGCATCCATGATCAAGAATTTCTGACGGTGATATTAAACCCGACATTCTCTGTACATGAAATCCGTACATTCTCTGATTCCGATGTTCAGTTGATTTTCAGTTTGAATTTTTCGTGACTAAATATATGCTCCACGAAAAATACCTGTAGGTTAGTTAATGCATGAATCGAAAAATGATAGATTGCATGGCTATCAGATGTCCACTTCTTATTCAATTCTTTGGCGTATTGTAAGACCAGTGTCATGCACTTGTTTTCTATTAACTAATGTTGTTAGGAATGGCGTTCATCCACGTGTCTCCGTTTTTTCATTTCTGATTGGAAATTGCAATTTACGACCGTGCACTTTCTCAACATCTTTGATGAAAATTCTGCAATCTGCATTTTCAACCGGCCAAAGCTAAATCCTACAGACTGAGAGTTGGAAGTCCCTATCACTTTCTATGTTTCATAGACATCCCTGACTGAACAAACAACAATGAGATTGTTTAACTCAAAATCTATGAGATAATTGCTACATGCATTTTTCGTTCAACAACTCTACTTTGTCAATCTACGGGCGCGAATTTATGGGTATTCGTACTATTCTAAATCTTCATTAACATGACTAATGGGATAATAGAATGAATTTCATTAAATCATCATTCATCACATTACATGCATTTTTCAATTAGTTCTCATGGTAGGTGCTGTACTTTCTATGGTAGAATTCCGGCTTGATCTCTACGTGTATGTCACATCACACAGAAATCATAATCTAACATTAACCTGGATTTTTGAGATCAACAATGTAGGACATTTGAAGGCGACCTGAAAATGCCCTACATTGTTGCCCGAAAATATAGATGTTAATACTGTTGTGCGTAATTGAAATGGTCTGGGCAGCAATGTAGGAAAAAGCGGGCACGATGATATGAATACATATACAGATATACGCTAGCTGAGAAATCTTCAAATATCTTTCACATGCATAGATACAGATATCATCATTACGGATACATTGTTACCTTCTTTTTTCAACATTGTACCATAGCTAAATTGCGCACAATAAGAATTGTCAGCAATTTCTTTTGCACTATTATTTACACAAACTGCAATATCAATTGTCATTTTTACACCGTAAGTTGCAAATTTCTCGCCGTAAGCTGTCAATGGTTGCCTGACAACTTTGAAGCTATTGCGATCCGTGTCCACTCACTGGAATATCGTTGAGGTGAACGAAGTGAGGGTGAAATACGTCATATGGTTCATGAGAGAAGGCATTCAGTGACACAACATCCTCACCGACGAATGCGGATTCAACATCTGGACCGCGAGGACTCAAGGTTGATCATTTCAAGTAGGAAGGGCAGTGCTTGCAGTTGAAGGACAGAGAGGGAATATTCCATGGTTTGTTTAGCTGTCTCTCCCATCTTACTTCGAACTCTTGCATTATCATATGTGTCGAGGGAGAATGACGAAATTCTTTTTTGAAATTCATTGTCAAAGCAGGTGACCTTCTTTTCGAGGAGTCCATCTTCCTCCTTTATGACAATGCTCTCCACACAAAGATTGAAGGCACTCCCGAGATATTGCCCCTTTGCAAACATGACAGAAAATGCCGCATCATGCGCTGACGGATCCTCGCATCCAGTCGATCTTCAGTGATCATTCAGCCCCTCGATCTGCTGGAGTGACTCTTTGCCGACATCGAAGGAATCCAGCAGTTTGAGGAAGCAATGTCGTCAATCACTCCCGTCAAATCCTATCAGTTTCATAATCGATTTCTTATCTACACAGATAAATGTCTGAATAAAGAGGACATTATTGATAAGTATACCCAAAAAATTGCTGTTCATTACTTCACAGATGTATTGTCACGCAATTGTTCTCCCTTATCGCAATAGGTTTGGTGAAATGGAAAATTGTGCGAGCGTACATTATAAAGCTTGGAATGTGCGACCTATCACTAAGAATGGAATAATAAAGACATCTGCCTATCATGAGACTAACATAGAACATAAGCATTACATCCACAATGTTTATCCGCTGAAATCAGTTGTGACATTTATTTTGCAGTTTGTGTCAATCATTAATGGAAAAAGTAGAACTGATGTCCGAATGCAATTATTTGAATTTTAACTGAAGAAGCAGTTGAGCGACACCGGATGTTAAAGAAGAAAAATGTCATTGAATTTTCTTATCTGTTGTAACCAATATTATATATTCAGTATTTAACTTGAACTTAGATCTATCAACTATCAATTTGTCCTAACGCTTTTGCTCCTAGTGAGCTACAATGAGAAAATAGGCCTTATTCAAATATGTAATTACATGCAAAACAATTTCTCCATGGTATCTCTGCTTATAATGTTATTATCACTCACATAGCGAATGTTTCAAAATAATTGAGCTATCATTAGATATCACGATGTGCCCGAAAAAAATTAGTAGTCTAACAGGACCCGGCTGAGATTCCACTTTTGTAGGTTCGTATGGACCTTTCTGAAAGCTTTAAAGCAAATTTTAAAATCTTCCATCGAGGGCAGTTTTCTGTAGGCCTACAAATCCAAAATGGCGACATGATTGCCACATATGGCAGGTGAGAAAAATAATTTTGTGATGACCCGTCTCAGACTTCAATCCCTCAGCCTAATGCGGAAACAATATTGTTCAAACATGTCGATTTTTGATGAATCGACCGAGGGCTCCCCCCTGTAGACCTACAAATCCAAAATGGCGACCTGATTGCCATATATGGCAGGTGAGAAAAATAATTTTGGGATAACCCGTCTCAGATTTTAATCTCTTGGTATATATAATATGGATCCAATACTGTTCAAATGTGTCAATTTTTGAGAAATCGACGTTGGCCTTTCTGTGCAACCCCAAAAATGTATAATATGGCGACTTAACTTCCATGTATGGCAGTTGTTTACATAAATTGGCATAATTGGTATCATCGGCATAAAAGTTTGTTATAATTTTTTATTGTCTTTGATATCGATAATCACCTACATTTTCTTTGCATGATTCAATTAAAAAGAACCTTACTAGTAGCAGCTACTAAAATATGCTTCCATACGACAGCAAGTGCACTCAAATAGCTAAAAACGTACGTAGGCCCTAACATACGCTGTCGATGTTTCTCTTAAGAATAGTCAAAGCTTGCTCGTGATGATATGAGCTATAGGTGTTGACCATTTTAGTATTAGCGAACTGCTTGCAACAAACGAGACGAATACCAAGGATGATTCATATACAAGTACTACTCTAAAGCGTTTAGATGTCTCATTAAAATATAATTGGATTTGAATATTTGAATCTATGTCTATGATTACATTCATTCTTTTGATGTCGAAATCTGTGCATCCATTATTTGATATTCGCGCGCTAAGTTTCTTAAGCACAAGTCCAAGTGAAATTGGTGCAACATTAAACTCATGAGCTCTTCATTAAGTAGCTAATGAGCTACTTAAGCAGATTCGAACTCAACTAGCCGTATGAGTATGATGTGCGAGTACAGTACATAACATACAAGGACCAGTGACATGCAAACGCACTTCCTGATCGTTGACATGCAATCGATGCCGTAACATGTTCGCTGGATAACTGAAACTTAGTGATTCTTATGGTGTTTTGACACAGTGTAGCTTAAGTTGGCAAGTAGGACTGTACATAATACAACATAAGCCTTGAATTACAAAATGACGGGACCGAACATCATAGGTGGACAGAAGAAGAGATGGTGCCACAATGTCAAGAGAGATCTTGAGCCCCTGCATCTGGACCCTCAATCGACTCAAGACTGAACAGAATGAAGAAGACGCATCCAGCCATTTATTAGTCATTTATAATAGAATATAATGCTTACTAATTTAAATTATTAGTTAAAGTAGTCCTAATGAGGACTGATGGCGTTCTCCATTCCGCAAGTGTACAAATGCAATGCTACTGTAACCATTGGATTAATCAGTTCTTAAAAGAACTCAATGTAGCTTTCTCGTGGCAACGAATTAAAACTGATCAGCTTTGGCCCAATATCTGGTAAAAGTGGAAATCTTCAAGAACATCAGACATGATGCTTCAAGAACATCAGACAAAAGCCTCTCCAGTACGACAGCAGCATTAAAGCATGGATGACTGCGGACCTGTTTTCGTCATGGGTGAAGAGATTGGATGGCAGGACAAAATCGGAAAGTGCTTCTTTTCATTGACAATTGTTGCACGCATCCTCAAATCCAAGGTCTTTGTGCTGTGACGCTTCATTTTCTACCCCCCAACACAACCTCTGTCGTTCAACCTTGTGATGCCGGTATTATCAAAAACTTGAAGCATTATTACCGAAAAATGGTTATGCGTCGCATGTTGGATTGGTATGATTCTCGAAAGGATATGAAGGAGTTCCAGATTACCTTGCTTGATGCTATGATCATGTTGAAAGAAGCTTGGAACGATAAAGTGTCTTCTGAAACTATTCGCAATTGTTTTCACCACTGCGGTTTCTTCCAGTCATCAACGGGTCTGCAAATAAATGAGGAAGTAGCCGACGTCGAAGCATCTGAATACTGCCAGCATCTACAAGAGTTGGAGATCGTCGATCCAGATCTGGATATCGACGATGTGGTGACATTTGACGCAGACTTGATAACGAGCCACTTTCTAGAGGACAGCATTATCGATGTGGATGCGGATAACGATTCCGAAAATGAGGAAGATGATTCCGGAGACGCCGCGCCTTTGGTAACAAGAGCACAAGCTGAAGGAGCTGTTCAAGTTCTGAAGCTGTTCGCGATGCAACGCGATCTCGACGATAAAGTCGTCCGAAGTATGGATAAACTAGTTACACAGCAACGCTCTTATGCTGCCAGACAATCCACTCTAGATTCGTACTTCAATGTGTGAAAATAAATTATAGAACACTCACTTTTCGGAGCCGTTTTATCATTTTAGTTTTTCTTAAATTAGTTTATTTCAATTGTCAAAATTGGATTAATTTTTGACAAAATTCAAACCTTTTCAACTATAGACCTATTCATAAATAAATTATAAAAATTTTACATTACCCTACTATCGATCCGATTTGTTTTTCATGGTTCTTAATTTCATCATAATTTCCATTAATTCAAGGACTGCTAATATAGTAAGTACGCTACCATGAATATCAAGATAAACCAATATAGGTCTACTGTACCTATTCCTTCTTTATGATTATATATTCCATGTACATGTACATGCATGCAGTAAATGTTTAGGTATATACATATGATACAAATATGCTAATACTTACATAAACTATGTGTCTATTATCAATTTCGGATATATGGAATTTCGGATATATGGAAGAAAATAAAGTGGTGCCCAAAAATTCCATATATCCGGAATCGTCTGTAATTACATTTCAGAACTTTTTCGCGGGCACAAGTTCATTTTCAATGGCACATGTCATGTAATTTTTCATGTATCTTATTAATTACTTGTATAAGGTTGCATCCAGGCACGTGGGAACGATTTTTCGGTAGGGGGATAGAAGCTTATATGTTACAAAACTAAATTCTAGATGTTTAACGGAGGCATTGCGGAAACTGCATTAATCTCGGATAAAACTCTGATATTTGCTTCAAACTCTGATACTTTTCAACAATTTGTGTAAAATTGACAAACTTCAGAGACGACTCGATCGATTGATTCCTAACAATTTAATTCTAATCAAAAACAATTGTCAAGTTCTAAGGATTCTTAAATTTTCAAATCTCTAGCTTTTTGGGAAGTGCTATATAATTAAACTTAAAATTACGTGGAATCGGATGCTAAGAGATAAAAGGAGAAATAGTCAAACAGCACATACCCACTGTGGCGATTGCAAACCCTGACCAAATCCACTAAAATTTCACATGTGAATTCACAATAACCAACATCAAATTATTGACAACCCCATTTTTGATCTTCAGATTTTCGATTTTTTGATCCACCCTATAAGTCAAACTTTCATTTTCCCCTTTTGGCAAGTATTCCAGACTTCCATTGCCGTACTGTGACACAATGTGCGAGTGAAAATGATTGAAGTTTTGCACAAAAATACTATCAACGAAACTTATAAAATTGTAAATAAGCTTATACTTTTCAAGAAGAATTACAAAGTTGATAAATGAACAAGGGACGACAAATTGATGCAAAACGATGAATGTGGGTAGACGAAACAATAAAATATACCTACATAGTAGTATAGGGTATGACTATATCTATAAATTTCAAAAATTTAGGTAGACTCCAAATTTCAAAAATTCAGGTAGTGCCAATTTTCGAAAAAATCAAAATTTCAAAAATTTGGGTAGTCTCCAAATTTCAAAAATTTAGGCAGTCGAAAAAATATCACGAGGTCGAAAATATCACGTAGTCGAAAATTTCACGTAGTCGAAAAATATCACGTGGTCGAAAATATCACGTGGTCGAAAATTTAGGCAGTCTCAAAATATCACGTAGTCTAATAATTTCACGTAATCTAAATATATCAGAAGATTGTATTCAAAATATTTATTAAAAAATGGATGAAACAAAAGTGGAAGAAACCTCAAAAATGGAAGGAACCTCGAAAATATATCCTTCGTTATCTCAATTAAAAATAACTGAATTGAATAAAGAAAAACACAAAGATAGAGTACGTTATATGAAAGATAAGGAATCTCAACACAAGGAATTGGAATTGTTCGTGATGAGATCTCTTTTTCTTCTTACTCATCGACATAACTGACAATCGCACTTGACAATTGTTCTCGTGATGCGGCTAATTGACTGAGTGATCTGATGTCTATTCATTGACTTTGTTGATCCGTATTATATGATATGTATAACATGCCATGACATTGTTTGGTTGCACAACTCAATTAAACTTTTACGGAGCAGCGTGACTTCTTTCTCTCTCTCGATCCTGTCTGTTACAGGAATATTGTATTCACAATGACATGCATTCTTTAAAACAATTGTTTGTCTTCAAAGAGAATAATTCCCGTGCGCTTTTAATAGAATGACCTTGAACGCTAATGGAAATTTACACCAAAACCGTTCTGGGAGTCAGAAAAGTGTCAGAAAATGTGTCAGAAAGTTTGTCGACATGGCTGTCGATAAAAGTGCCGACATAGTTGTCGATAAAAACGCCGACATAGTTGTCGATAAAAGTGCCGACATGGTTCGACAGTCGGTGTATTTTTCCATTCAAAATAATGTCGCATGAATGACTGTTATGGAAACCAAAATGAATAGAAATGCTCATTCATTCATTCATTTATTCTCTCTCTCTCATATGTCTATTGTGTTTAGATTGTATTTGTTCTTTTGTTCTGATAGTGTGAATGCAATTTCACAACCCGCATTATGCGCTATTGTCTGTGATTTAAAGTAAGTAAGTAAGTAAGTAAGTAAGGTGTATATTGCAAGACAATGAAAATCAAAAAGACAAGCATAGATACATATGACATGAACTACAAAATAACAGAATAAAGTAGACGCACGTATTGATTTGATGCTCAAACCGCAGAACTGGTACAAACACTTTGGGTGGTACTATTTGCCAACATACAACACCAAGGAAATTTGCCTCATCCCTATCAGTTGTCACAATTTTAGCAGCTGCTACACGCCAATTCTTGCGAGAATTTTTTTTATTATAAAATGATTAACATGACTGAGTTCTTAAAAATGTATGGCAAACAAACCACGACAAATTTCGATTTAAATATGATCGCAAATCAAATGGGAATAAAGAATTTTCACGTATTGATGAGAAATGAATTGCAGTTGATTAAAAATAAAGCGATTCCTTTGAACTTCATAACAAATCTCCACACGTCAGATCAAAAAGGAGTGCATTGGTCTGCGGGCCAAAGAAATAAAGACTGTTCTAATTATTATTTTGACTCATATGGATTGCCACCAACAAAAGAAGTAAAAGAATTACTTGGTAATGGAACATGCAATACATTTCAAATTCAAAAACCAGGATCAACTTACTGTGGACAATTATGTATTTACGTTTTATACAAATTGCAAAAAAGGAGTACCATTTCTTGATATTATGTTAGAGCTAAAGGATACTTGTAATTAAAGTTCAAGCGAAGCTAAAGCTCAGTCTTTTGTAATTCATTCTCATAAAATCTTCCCTTTATTTCTTCATTATCTAAATCTTTCATTTCATAAGTAATCGGGTAAGTTTGATCTATTTTACAAACTTCAAATACTTCTTTAGTCCAGTAACCAACAAAACCTTTTTCAAATTTAATCTTATACGCAAATATTCGTACCCTATCACCAATCTTAAATTTCGATTTACGCTTTTGTAAACTAACATTATTCTCATTCTCATCATTATTTTCAAGTATCTTCTTTCTTATTAAATCTGGATCGTTAGAACCATTCTTTGGAGTTCCTTCAATACTTGAATGAATGATGGCTTAACATTTCTGTTATAAAACTCAGATCCTTTATCAACAAACATTTTCTTTGGCTTTCTATTACTTTCCTTGAATATTTCTTCAAGCGCATATTTAACTGATAAACCAGCTTTATTCTTTAATGGCTTCACCCAAGCGTATCTAGTATGTAAATCAATGACTGTTAATGCGTATTTGTAGCCTCTTTCATTCGGCATATGAATAAGATCAGCACTCCAAATATCATCTTTATTAAATACCTTCAATTTTTACCTTCAATTTCAATATTATTTACCTTCAATTTCAATACCTTTTATTTATTACCTTCAATAGATATTTCGGCTTTCTCTATTCCTTGTGAATTTCGGACGCGTAGGTTTCAGTGTCATCAGTTTTGTCTAAACCCTGACCGAACAATATTTTAGCTTGTAAAGCTTTCTTAACAAACATTTTTTCATTTTTTTCTCTAAATGTAGGATTTTGAATGCTATCTAATTCCTGAATCATTTTCTTATCTGCTTCATGACGAGATTTTAGGTCATGATTTCGATAAGCTAAATCGTGTCTATAAGCTGCTGCATCAACTCTGTTTATTGGTTCTTCATCTGGTTTTGGATTATTATTCTCATATAGTCTTATATCTAATCGAGTTCCTGGACCAGAATATGAGTGACCAGGAAGATGTTTTTCTTTTGAATATTTACTCCAAATAAATCCAGGAAAGTTTTCTAATGTTTTTTGTATGTCACCTTCGGTGTGCAGCCGACCGGTGTGCAGCCGATGGCCAGAATGCACTTTTAAGAGATAATTCAATAAATCTAAACTAGAAATTTTTAATTTAATTAGATTTTCGGAATTTGTTGAATTTGTAGAATACATTTTAAAGATAAAAAAATATTTATTACTTTATAACAATATATTTATAACAATATATTTATCTAGTCATACTAGGACTTACATGTATTCCAGAACCATCTTTAGTATCTTTTATTTCTATCAAATCATCAACATTATGTAGAATGTTTTTGAGAACTCGTTTTCCTTCATCAACTAAAATTAATTTACTAATAAAATTATCTACTATTCCTTCACCCCTAGCAACTTTCTCCAACTCTCTATTATGACGTTTTTGTTCTTCTAATGCTGCCTTCTCTGATTTATTTTTATTTACTGCTTGGACAATACCAGCTGTCCCACCTGCAACACCTCCTGCTGCTGCTATACCTCCTATTATTAGAAGAATTAATGGGAGAATTCCACCATTCTTTTCTTCTCGTAATTTAATATTCTCTACCATTGGTTTACTTATGTAATATTTCTTTTTGTTAATCGTTATAGTTTTAGGTGTATTTTTGTCAACAATGTTGCGTAATTTTAATTCAACAGTTTTATTGTTATTATTATTACTTTTCGCTTGCGACATTTTTAAAAAAAATTTTAATCTATTCTAGTTATGAAAGAATTTTAAGTTAAGAACAAATTTTAAGTTACCAAAAATTTTTATTCACTTATCGACGAAGTCTTGGGTTTTAGCCTATAGAACTTTGTTCAAAGGCTTTAGCCGATCAGACCAAAGGTCCTCAGGTTATTAACCAATCCTAGCCATCTTTCTTCCATTAAGAATTTCAATAGAATATTTTACATCTTCTTGCAATAAATCATAAGCCATCAATGAAGTTGTGGAATCTTTCTTTTCAATATTAATTGTTACATCACAACCATTCTTAATAATATCTTCCGATTGTGCACTTAAATCGAAACAGAAAACAGGATATAAATGTCTCCAATCTCCAGGAGTTAATTGTGGTTCTACTCCAAATTCTATACAAAGATTTCTATAAGCATCATATCCTTCCATAAATTGATTATTGGTATCATCGAATATTAATGGATCAATTGGATATCGGGTTTGATTTAAGGCAACTTGTAAACTTCGAATTGTATTAATATGAAAAAGATTGTTGTTCTTATCAAAACTTGGAGAATTATTTCTTTGAAAAGTTAGTAAAAAATATCTTGGTGTATTCGACGTTCTAGTAAAATGCCAGTTAGATCTTTGTTCAGAAAAAGTGGCAGAACTAGCAGTACGCTTTAGAAAATTTACTGGAATTGGTTTGTTAGTATTTAATCTTTTTGCAATAGCTGTTTCAACCTCTAAACTAGGAGTAATGTGTTTTATCCACCATTCAAGTCTATCAATTTTTAAATATGCTTTTTTCCAGTCTTACAATAAAAGATTAATTCATTATTTGCTGTGCGATGAATTATTAATTTTAATTTTAATTGACATGATATTTTGTCATAATCTAAATATCCGAATAATGGAGACAATGACCAATTCACTGTCTGTTTACTTTTCTTGTTAAATTCACGTCTTTCTTTATGTGCACTATTGTTTGTTTTATTTAAATGATTTGCAATTTGTTCTACATCTTTCGCAATTCCTGCTGCATCTGTTCCAGCGTGAGTTAGATCATCAACAATTATACCATCATTAGAATCAGGAAGCCAACCTTCGATTTCATACTTTTTATTATTTTCACCAATAGTTACAAATCTAAGCATTGTATCAATTACACCTGGAGAATCACTTATTGTTTCTATATTTTGAGTTGCAACATCTAAACGCATTTGTGTAAATAATCTTGGAAAGAAATTATTCTCTAATGCAATATTATCGGCATCTGGTAATGGTGTTGTAAAATTGGCATTACTATATAAAGAATATTCAGTGTAAAAAGGAATCAGGTAAATATAAACACCTTTGTTGATTATCAACTTCAAAGATTAAATCTCCTCCAGTATTTACTCTGCTAGAAGATCCGGGATTCATAGAAGTTCTTATATAGTCATTCTTTTTTTTTGATTGTAGCTGACGAGCGGAGGATCGTCTCATCTAAATTTATTTTCGATAAGAGAAGACATTTTTATAAAAAATAATTTAACATTTTTTTTTCTCAGACACAAAAAAAATATTTTCTTAGGTTTCCTTTTCGAATACATTTTAGAATTTTACTAAACCATTGCCTCTTATTTCTTCAATTGATTTCTTTTCCTGTTTACTTTTAGTTGGAGATCCGCTCCTCGAGGTTTCACCTGCCGCGGTTAAGTTAGCAATTTTGTTTTTTGTTTCCTCTGAAAGTTTTTTTAATTTGTTTAGTTCTTCAGAATCATTCTTAAGTTTACGAATAGTTTCTAGTTGTTTTAATTCGTTTTGAGACTTAACAGCATTTGATATTGCACTAGCTGCACTAGCTATAGAAGCTGCTCCTTTTGCAGCAGATGTAATCAAATCTTTATTATTTTTAATAACATTAACGATGCTTCCTGTATTATCACTGATGCGAAAAAATATTCCAGCTCCGCGGTTTACACCATCTCCTTCTTTTTGAATAGTTTCTACATTGTTTTAATGGTAAACAGATTTCATAGATGGTTCATGTGCCATTTTTTGATTTGAAGCAAAATGTTTAAGATTGTGTTTACAAATTATAGGCGTTTTTTAGGATTAGATTTGACTTTTGGGAAAAATATTTACGTTTATGATTGGTTAGTAACCTGAGAACCTTTGGTCCGATCGGCTAAAGCCTCTGAACAAGGTTCGATTAAGATTTACTTGTATGAATGGACAACAACCGCGTGATAACTTCATTAATTTTCTGTTGCACTTTATCTATTGCGTCAAGCAGCGTGTGATGTGTTTTAATTTATTTTCTATTAACTCGCATTTTCTGCAGATTCATCTTCAACGCCGTTTTAAGAGCATTCAATTGAACTTTAAGAACATCTAACTGATTTTGAACAGCATCTAACTGTTCTTTATTTCCTTTATAATTTTTCTTTAATTCATTTTCTAAATTGATTTTAAGAGTTTTCATTTTATCAACTTTTTGATTAAGTGAGTTTTTTTCATTTATTATTCTATTCATCTTTTTCATTTGTTGAGTAATTTTAGAGCTCAATTCATCAACACTTTTTTGGAATGTAGCTTGTAGCTTATTTAAATTTTTAAAAATTTTTGAGAAGTTTTTCTAATTCATTTTCTAATTGTTCTTTCAATAGTTGTATCTGATGTTTATTTTTAATGACTGCAGATTTTAAATTTATAGAAAGTAATATTAAAATTTTTGATTGTTCTGAAATTTTTTTTAAAAGTTTTGCTATATTTACTTCTAGCTCTCCATCCTTTTTATCAAGTTAATTAAATTTTGATCTGTTGAAGCTTTGGCACGAGAGGAAAAGTGCAATGCCGACTCTTGGGAGAATAGCTCACTCAATATATGTCATTCCAGCTTCTTCATCAGAGTCTGAAAGACACTTCAGTGCATTCAATAGCGGATCTATTATGCGCCCTATCCGAAATCAACTGGAGCCCGAAGCGGTGGACGCCATTAGCGTATCCCTTGAATATTATACGAACCTCTGACTCTGTATTCTGTCACTCATCCTATTCGATAATATGCCGTATCTACTTGTAATTTGATTTGAATAGTTCCTTCAATTCATGATCGTTTTGTCATAATTTTTACCGATTTGGTGATTGTGCTCCGAAAAATAATTATTTTTTTTACTACACGCATTATCGCTTTCAATATTATGTGAATTACGGTAGGCCTTAATATGTACAGCATAGCATTTCTGCCGGAAAATTTCACAAAACTTACATTCTTGAAGAACTAATTTTCTATAAACCTCGACTTTTTTAACCTACTTATTTTATTGAATTAACGTAACTATATAAGAAACTATAAGTCTTTTAGTCACATGCCAGAGGAAAAAAATAGCAGGCGAAATGTAATGATTTGATTATTGTATCTCATGAACTTGATCACCATTTCATTTTGATTATCAATAGTCATTAATCCTTATAAAACAGAATGTTTAAAACTATTTTTGTTAACTTTTTAAACGTGGAGGAGACAATAATAGGCCTATAAACTAGCAGAAACCTGAGCCTTTTGTTGCCGACCCATAACAGACACGCGGATCTGCGGGTCACGGTTCAAACGGGTCACTGGTCTGCAAATTTGAAACTATGCGGGTCACGGGTCACACTACCTGACCCGTTTCCATCTCTACCTCAGAGACCTGAGGGGGGTCCTGTTGACCCTGGAACCATGTTTTCCATTTCAGTTTTTGTGCTGAAGATACATTCGACTCATGCCAACGCAAAATCCTAATTTTGGATAGTAAATCTGCATGAAGTGTTATTTCATTTCAATTGAATCAGTAGATGTATGGTAGACAGGCCAACTGACCCCTCTCATTCAAGTCTCAGAGGATGTAGAAATTCCCATCGCAAGATTTTTACTATAGGATGAAAAATGATTTTGGAAATGTCCACGATGATGCATAAAGAGTGAGAATTTGTTTATTCATTATTTACATCATGCTCGCATATTTGCGTCGTGTTAGAAGATCGCAAAATATAAATATTTTGCTTTCGCACATTATCGAGCATGACTGGTCGGCGGCCTATATGAACATAAATCAATCTTCAAAATGAAAGCTCTCTTTATATTCATAGCTCTACACTTAAACCAGACTGTTGGCAAAGCTTTCACAGCAGTAATAGATCTCCACTGCTGTTTTTAGGGTCCAAAAATTGTAGCAATTATGGCTAATTTCAGGCCTATTTCGGATAGGTTTGGACAAATTCCAAACAATGGGCAAATAATAATAATAACAGTTAAATGCTTTATTCCGATTTGACAAACGCATGTCGGATGCAATAGTAATGTAAGGGCTCCCCTCAATTCCATTAAAATCGACTATATGACGTTTTATGGTGACATCAAAATCGTAAGACCGCCTCTTATTACAACTGATGCTGTGCTAAATATCGCTGACTTATAAAATCAGCATCTTTTCGCATGTGTTTAATAATGAGAAGACTGAAAGACACTCGAAGGATTAGCTATATCGACCCGCTACACGCAAGCATCATTATATTACTTACAATCAACTTTTCTAATGTTTTGATATCGATTTAAGTGTAAGCAGGCAAACTAAGAACTTGCAGAAGGGGTGCCCTGACCCCCTCAGGTCTCAGATGGTGTGAAGAAGCTCAAGTCTCTGGGGGTTGATACGACTGTTTTTTCGACACTTTTCCTACCGATGAGCGCCCCACTCAGACTTCCTGACTCAGACTTCCTTGTTCAGCCATTCTATTGACTGAACAACGATACTTTTAATTGTGTTTTTAGGCGACTTGAGCAGTATCGATACGAAGGTCTTTTAAACAAAGTTTCAAAGGTCTACGCGCTAAAATGCCTCTCATGACCGGATTTCTATGATGATCTAACGTGCCTATGCATACCCTTGTATTAGCTGCACTTGTGTGTCCAAAATATCTCTTCTGCTTTCCCACATCTTAACAAAAGAATCAACACCAGGAAGCGCAGTACTCACTCTGAGATTCCGAATTTCTTAGATCAAAATTTTGCGAATTGATACTTCGCAGTCTGAAATTATTCATCATGAACTTGAATTATCGAATTTTCAACACTTCTTTCACTTATTTTCCTCAACATCAGGAAATGCATTAACATTTCGGTGCACCCGCCGGATTAACGGTGTAAGCAGAAGAACTGGTGACCGAGTACAGCCCTAATGATTTTTAACAATTATTTGTTGCAACTGAAGAATAATTTACTTTTGACAGCAAAATAAGGAAATTCAGAACGAGGCACTGAATTCTAGACCTTCATACAAATGTCAGTTCTAGGCGGATAAGTTGCTCATATTTCTCCTCGAACGATACAGCTAAATAGTGTCTGATATCTGAAGGGGGAAATTGAGCTTGTGTCAATCACCTTTCGGTCATCAAATAGTTCAAGGAGAGCACCTTTGATTATCGAGAGGAGGAATAATAGACAGTCTTTGTAAATAGCAGGATGACAGTGAAGTAAGTTCGCTGACAATTGAAAGTGAGAAGTCTGACCCTATCAAAAGATCTCTTTTCATATCTAAAATCAATTATCTCTAACGAAATTTCTTTTTGTCAAACTTTTCTTGTATCCGCCCAAGTCATCGATGTTTGTGACGATGTTTTTTCAACGATACGCCTTTGCGCATGATGTCTCGATTTCAAAGAAGATGGAAACAAATTGAGATGTCAAGGTGGAGTAAGAATAAAATTAAATCAAATTGATTTCAATGCTATTCGACTGCGCCTCCTAATATTTTATCTAATGCCAGAAAGCATCTGAGGATATCTTAAAGATGGTGTCATGGAAATCAAATTTGCTTCTGTTTAGTTTTCTGGTTTTGGCAAAGGCAACGTCTGCTGACAAAGTCAATGAATTTCATAATAGAAATTTTGCATTCTGGAAAAATACTTCTCAAAGTTCAACATACTTGCATTTTCAGTCTAAACTAGCGGTTGATGGAAGAATAGATCCAGACTCATGTTCGATAACAAAAGTCAAAAAGCCTTACTGGAATATGGATCTTGAAGCAGAACATCCCATTGGCATGGTTGTCATTTATAATCGTCTGGATTGCTGCTCTGAGGTCCTCACTGGTGCCAAAGTTTACATCAGCACTGTTGAAAGGGCAACATGGGACTCAAATTTTGACAATCAATACTTATGTGGACAAGTTGTTGATTCAACAAATAAGTCCATGACAATGATAGGCTGTAGAAATAAGCCTGGACGGTTTGTGTCGATTCTAAAAGATTCTCCCGAACTTTATCTTTGCGAAGTTGAAGTATTTGGTAGAAGTTATAATTTGGCTCTTCAGAAGAAAACAAAGCAAAGCTCAACTTTTGGTGATAAATATTCAAATCTCGCAGTTGATGGAAGCGTTAATCCTAATTATCGTGATGGCTCGTGTGCACGTACCAATAGTACAATAAGTGATTGGAGTGTTGACCTTGAAGGCGAATATTCGATCAGTAAAGTTGTCATTTATAACCGAATGGACTGTTGCTCAGAGGCGCTTGCAGAGAGCAAGATTTACGTGAGCAGAATAGAAAGAGCTACATGGACGTCTGGATTTGAAAATCAATATCTTTGTGGAGTGATAGCAGAGTCAAAGGACAGGCCAATGATTACAATTGAGTGCAATAATACAGAAGGGAGATTTGTTTCAATTTTAAGGGACATCAGCGAACAGGAATTGCATTTGTGTGAAGTTGAGATTTTCGAGGAAAATAGTAAGTTTGATATTGACTTTCGTTTGATTAAAGTCATCTTCAATTTGATTATTGACCGAATAATTTGTGTTGATTAATTTTATTCAAGCATCTATAACACAAAAATTGAATATTAAGAACAGTTTGAAACGATGCATCAGAAGCATGTGCTCATAGTATGCGCACGTATAAGCCGCTCTCCCCGAAATGTGAACGAAATGCACCAGGAAGTGACGATATTATAAAAATTTGTGAACACTAGAGTAATTCTGATGCATTAATGAGCCTGATTGAATAATGATAATCTTGATTTCCTGTTTTGCGTGGTTTAGTCTGCAGGCATCGGTGAATGACTTGACCAAAAATGACCAGAACTGGTGGTGGTAGTAGTATTTGTTTATTGATAGAAATAGGAATCTTACAAGTCTTGAATGAACATAGCAAATTTAGCAAAGTAAAATAAAACCATGTAAATATCAGAAAAGTTAACGTTATGTACCAAAGAAGAACTCAAACTAAACTATTCATAAGTCTTGTAGTGAACACAATGAAAGACGCTTGAGTGGTCTCAGTTCTACGAAAAGGAATGAAGGTAAATTAGAGCGAGGAAGTCTTGCCGGTTTAATGTCCTTGAGAACATGATTTCTATCATTTTCCACTGCTTCATGTAATGCGCGGCTAATTTTGTATCTTCTTTTCGTCAACTCGTCCGGCTCACATTTGCATTTTCTTTCTCCGTCATGGAAAATAATTTTATGCGCACCCTTATCAATTGAAATCAGGCGAGTCGACACAGTTTTATTTAGTCCAACAAACACTAGACAGGCGTACACTGTAAACCCAATTGGTCCGTATGTAAGGTCCAAAAAGGTCCGAATGTAAGGGTTGACAAGGTTGCTATATGCGAATCCCTGGGGTCCGAATGTTTTCAGGAGTCGGTATGTAAATCAGGGTCCGTAAGTATTATATAGGCTCCATATTAAGTTTTCATAGAACAAACCTTGAAATAATCAACAATCTTTATTGGACTTAACAAATATAATGAAAAAGCATTTGCACAGGTAACACCAAGTTGCATCAAATGCTTTCATGCAAAGAATCACAAGAAAACCTGCATACATGCAATTATTACACAACAACATCAGTCATGTTTCATAGAAGATAATGATAATCTTGAAGCAGCAAAATGAAACAAATTTTCCTATATTAGTAGGGGAGCAAAGTATGTAAAAACGCGAGTAGTTAAGCTTTTAAAAGAAATAATAGGCTATGAATTTTTTCACCGAAATTCTTCAGAGAAACTGAATGCAGAGACATATTTATTGTCCTTTTAAACTGTAATTCGTCAGTTGTATGGAGATGGCATTTGCTCCCGGACTTATATGCGATTGTAAGACATGGGATACAATTTTCAGCGATCTTTGAAATAAAACAATTAGTAAAAAATATAACAAGCAGTGCTGTCTGATGATTAAAGGGCTGATAAAATGGAAATCACCTCAATATTTCTGAACGACATAAAGCAAATTCATCCGATTCCTTAGAAGTCTTAAAAATCTCAATTTTTATTTATAAGAAAGATAAGGACATTTGGACATTCACTGGAGAATCATAAAAGGAAAAGTTGTCGGATTGGCAATATTTTCCCTTGACAATGTACGAATATCCCTTGCAGCGAACCATTGCTGGCTACCGCCAACAGTGACGAGGTCGACTGAATGCATTGTCTAAATAGTGGAACTTAAGCTTGAACATTCATCATTCGGAAATATCAGCCATCTGTCAAATCGTGAGATAAAGTTAGTGCATCAAAACGAGTCAACAAAAAACAAAAGGATTTTCATGGAAAGCTCGAAAGTACAATAAGGTGACTTATAGGGAGACGAACAGTGTTCTTACTTTGGCTTTTGTTGCCCGTTTGCGTATTGAAATCAGACATTCCAAAAGCTCGATCAAATCTTCATGTGGCACGCTATGGTTCATATCAAATACCAAAAATCCAAGAACAGTTACTGATATTGTCTGCACTATGCCGGATGTCTCGATTCTACATCCATTGACTGAAACAAAATCCAAGTTTTCCCCAGTATGTATGCTATTTGCAGGATCACAGAGAGACTTGAATTCGATTTTTTGACAAATAGCCGCAAATTCAAGTTCTCTCTTCATCTAGGTTTTTGGAAGGATAAAACATATATTAAATTTGCTGAAAATGACTAATTGACACTAGAAGGACCAAGAAATTTCATTACCTAGAAGGACCAAAGCGGTCAAAATTGACCGGCATATCTCATGTAGCTAATTAAACTATTTTCATCCATTCAATTATAAAGATTCACTTATATTGCTACATCAGTTATTATTTTAGTCATTACCCATTATGTCCGATGTCATAATATCACATCTACATGTAAGCCTGTGTTGCATAATATGACATGTACGCGTATCATCATGCATGATGTGATTACAAGAAATTGAAAAAATGATGATAATTTGATGATAAGAAAGATTTCATCAAAGTCGACTATCACAGAAATTAGGTAGTTTACATGAAAATTTTCTTTTGGACATCCAATCGGCTTCTAATGAATTGGGTAAAAAATGCAACAATGTAAACTACTTCACTTCAGTAGCCATGAAACATGTAGCAACTGCCTCTTCTTTTACCATTCCGCAGCAACTTTTTTCGCACATTCCGCATTATGTTACAGATTTATTTGAATAGCCATACTGTCATTTTCTCCGCCAAGGTCAACCTTCTCGCGATTCTTGAATCGATTGCAATGGGGTTGCGGTAGGCCCACTTCTTCTTTGTCTCTGTCTGCACATTGTCTTGAAGTACAAGAGGTATATGCTGTCGCTGTGATCAATCGTATGTAGTTGTCATTCGAAACAGTATCGATGATTTTATTCCCGCAATATCAATGAGGTTGAAAAACACCGCCATTGGCAAACGCCGACTACCAGCTTTGCATGAATGGTATCTCGACATCTCGTCGAAAACAACAGCTCCACATTTTGCAGTGTTGTAACATGTAATCATCTCAGGAATCATTTTTGGATGCTAATCAAATTCTTGAAAAACGCACGACGCTGGATCCCATCATTGCCGAAACCTTTTCCGTGCAGGTACTTGTTCATGTTTGAAATCACAAGAACAAATATCCATTCAGTCCTTGAACGTGATGATGCAGAAGTTCAGTTGTTTCGTGATCACTTCTAATGTCACTGTCAGAGTAGTCCGCATGCTAGTCACCAATTTGTAGGTCTTCGTCGTCGTTAGAATCGTACCAATCGATTATTTGCAACTCAGTCAGTATCTGATTAGCAATGAGCCTTCTTGGCCACTCATTGCTTCGATCACCTTTAGCCATACGGTTGCTAATGAAACAGTCATGATATCTATACAGTCACTGACTAGTGAATTACATGACCTTATTCGTCATCTCCTCTCCATAGTCAATCCATCCATCAATCAATGTTGATTGTTGGTATACCAAAGGAATTTTTGCAAAATTGAAGCAAGAAATGATATTCAGTGCGTGTTTCTGTACATCGAATTTTCATGAAATTGTGAATATGAGGGATTTTTTGGAAATGAATCATCATAACAAAATAGAAGTCAAAGGCATAATAAATTATGCGTAGCCCATGGTTGACCTTTCCATGTGAAAATCACTACTCATGCGATACATTTCACTCACTTTTGAAAATGCAGCAATCTGGTTTGAGACTACACGCTTATTCCAATTTCTATTCGAAAATTGGATTCAAATTGAAAACTTTCGAAGCGATATTAATAAGCGGTCATTTTTGACCGGTCCAGTCCTTGTAGGTAGACACACATAAAACAAAGAAAGTAATTGGTCCAATCAAATTTTGATGCGACTACCATGAAGCCACTAGATATTCAAGAAAAGTCAAGACAAACTAAGTCGGAATATCGAATTTCATAGAAACTGTAACACTTCGCAGTTTAGCAGCGGTCAAAAATGACCGGTCGGTCCTTCTAGTGTTAAATTGCATTTTCGTATGTTCGGAATTAAGTCAATATTAACAGACGACGTTTAAGTAATTATTGGTATATTAGGTCGAGAATCAAAGGTTAAGGATTGTACCGAGTCAAATTAAACTATTATAAATCGAAATGAAACATAAGCATCGGTATGTACTCGTACAATTATATTATTTATAGATAGATTTAAATTATAGAATGGAATTGCATGATTTCGGTAATTACCAACAAGATATAAATTGTATGTTAGATCGTGAACTAAGCGCGCCTTTGCTATGTGAACCAGCCCTAATTGGTATCGCACGTCATCAACCATACCACAAGGGAATTCTCATCAACTCTACGTATTCTTTGACGCGCAAACATTGATGAAGTTAATTATCATAGGTAATTAATTAAGTCTCCATGTAAATGCACTGACCATTTCATAAATCATTGTACAAAAGAATTACCCAATTTTCAAGCGTTTATTTCTCATTTAAGTGCTTGCTCATTTTCAACAAACCTTATTTCAAATGAAAGCATAATTTCTATAGTTTCTTTTGATGTATATAGGATGTATATAGGTCAAGTCTACTTGTGGTCAGTAGGCAAAAGACAATGAAATTCCGTATACTTTCTTTTAGGGTGAGATACTGTTTAAACTACTGATTATTTAATCAAATGAATTGCCCCATTAGTCTTTCAATACGCCTTCAAATATATGCTTTATTGCTTCATGTCAGACGTCGGTATACGCGTTGAGAGATTAGTACAAATTTATTGCATTTAACCATTCGGATCGTCACTCAGATCGATGATCAGTTAACAACTGCAAACAACAACAAATTATGTTATTTTTACCAATCCGCTACTATGTGGCTGTCTTTATCAGACGGACTTGACGACAAGTGTCTGACGCCTATTAGAATGACAACTGACGAGTAAATTTCTAACCTGTTTGATCCAAACCGAACTACCGAAGACATTCATTTGTTTTGCCATTCTTTCATGAGGAGTACGAATAGTGAAGCGAAGGCTTGCAGAAAAGGTTCTATGAGAGTTCAAGCATTAGCCTTGATCAAAACTGGTCTGTCAGTCTCAGCAGTATTCGATGAACTGCAAATTCCCCATCGTACTCCATACCTTTGGCTTTGTAGAGACTGTCAAATAGGCCTGATGCGAAACCTACTGGTCGATCGATTTTCTCGATGAACAAATAGCTACATCACTCATCTTGTTCGCAGTGACCGCACTTCCTCCTTGCCTGAAATTTCAACCGGTACAAATGTTGATTGCAGTAAATTTGTGCACATCTTTACACGTGTACACTGACGTCTGACATGCAGGGTTGGCAAAAAACCCAGATGACTTGAACCCACCCAGGGTGGGTTTTACTGTTTTTTTCAAAATTTCATAATAAGCACTCAGAACGAATACCTAGTTAAAACTAAGTCTCCTTTCGATTATTGTAACAAATCCCTTATGATTACTATACCTCAACATGGTATATACAGTGTATGACTGCAAATTGCTTATAAAATGGTATACATTTTGTACGTTATGTGTCAGAAACCGCAGAACATTTCTCATTTGCAGCAGGTATCCTACATACGCGCTTAGATCTTTTTCAGACCAGAGTAGAAGACCTTATTTAATGAAAAATTTACCTATGATATGCTGTATGGCTGATTCCATGGTGATAACGACCATTTCGATGAATTTGAAAGTAGAAAAATTGAATATGTAGAATCCTATATGTAAAATACGCTGAATTTTTAGAAATTCGACATCTATTTTGTCACATAGTAAGCGGATTATGGGGCTATTTTTTTCTCCTTTAATTTCTTAAACATGTACATAATAAATGTCAATTATATCAAATATTGTCAAATATATTAAATTTCAATTCAAAATCATCGTTGAAGTACGTGCATTACATTATTACACTTCATATTAATGATTAATGAGGGGCACAAGTTATTTTAATACACGGTTAACTGCAGATAAACAAGTTTCGAGATGCAGTAATGAATCAAAGCACTGTGCAATACAGTCGAATGACTTTATGTAAGCAATATTCCTGTGCTGGACTTCCCCATAATTTAATTGCACAGTTGGCGGACATCTCATGATTCTAATCCGACCGTGTTGTCTGTTTTTCACTTTTGTAGATCTGCCATTTAATATTGCGTGCAATTATATACAGATTTAAATAGTTCTATGTATAATGAAATTATCAACCGACCTTTTGATATGGCATATTTGAATTACTTTGCGTTCGTTGCTCAGTTAATATCATTTAATATTAACCGGGCTGTTCAAGGTCAATGACATACGGTCGTCTAGTCATGTCAAGCTTTGAAAATGCTATGAACTTGGAATACATGCACATACATGTACCGTATTCGCTGTGCAAATATATTTTGGTTTGATTAGTCTGAAATTGACAGATATTCCCATCTGATACAGAAAGAAGGCACAAATGTAAAAAGAAGAACTACATGTAAATCATATCAGGAGGATATCTGTTGAAAACTGTAAAACATACGTGTGTATTTAACGAAAATGTGAAAACAATTAAAAAAATAAATCTAAAAGTGCAAAAAAGTCTATACATAACAACTCCTTAATTTCAGCTCTACACAATTTTGCATCATCTTCTTACTTAATATGGGCCTACATAGATAGAAAAACAGTGAGTATAAGTTTGAACAAGATGCCAACAAGACGGCGCCTCAATCATTACAACAATCCTTCACTCGTTCACAATCAAGTCAATGTCATCATCTAGAGCTAACTGAGCTGTTAAACTGCATTTACACAGGCGACAGCGACACGACAGCGACACCTTGCGACATTGACGACACCGTTCAGACCAACTCGGCGACGCTCTGACGACATTTCGACGGCATTCACGCGACAAATTAACACAGAATCATTAACGTTTTTCATAAATATCTTATTACTCATTATTGTGTATTTTTATTATCACGATGAGCTTCCTTGCATGATCAGCTTTCAAACGAATACAAATATGGTTCGGTTATCAACTGTATTTTAGTTGATATTTTGTGAATCAATTACTCATCAGCAACCGATCCTTTTCACCAAGCATGCTTAGTTATTGGCGTCAGCTTGAAGAAATTTCATTGGGTTAAAGATGGCATGAGGTCATGCTTTTGTCTATTTGTGCGTAAATTGGGTCTAGCACATGATTGAGTTTGCATATCCTTGCAATGATGTCTGACGCAGAGGTTGTGTTATCCTTCTACTATCTACATCGGCGAAAGCAAAGAGGGCGCATTTGGCAGAGGAGCCACATTGAAGGCAGAGAAGAGAGAGGCCCTTGCTTTAATTTGATGGTTACTACAAGCTGTCACAAAATGAAATATGAACAATGATGACAACTTGCGCTCAGTTTCCAATGCAGCTGTTTGTCACACAAAATTTCTGCATGCACAAATCGATAGGGATTATCAAAAAATGATGATTTCGCTTTCACAACAGATGAGACGGCTTGTCATATTTATTTTAATCACATTCATTCTCAATAACATCCCTTTCAACTCACATCAAGGTTTACAGTAATTCAATTTCAATAATACAATTGTGAAGGAAGTAAACAATGAGATGCATTAATTAGGAATGTCATCAAAAGTTGGAATAGCCACTACCCATCCCATGAATTTGTCTCCACACATTTCCTTGTCATGTTTGATATCAAATTGAAGCAAATGTTTTTCTCTACACAAATATTCAGGTATCGCAAGCTCTAAGCGAAAAGAAAATGATTTTGTTTTCGTTCTGACTACCAGCCATTACACATTTTTGTGTTCCTGCACAGAAAGCTATGATCCTAAATCATTTGTCAAGTCATTCTCGTCTCAGCCACCTGCAGATGTGCGCGGCAAACCAGCGACTTCACGCGACATGACAAATTTTGGAGCTCCTATCTCTAACATAGGTCGCCGAGATTTTCAGAACATTTTTCTGAGCGACGAGCGTGTCGTCGAATGTCGCGTGGTCTATGTCATGGAATTCTAGATGTCTTTGTGAACGCGCAGGCAGGTTTACATATAATCTTGAAATTACTACTGCAATTGACTGCAATGATTGACAGTGTCGCTACCGTGTCGTGTCGCCTGTCTGAATGGAGCTTTACAATCTCCACAACACGGGGTGTGAAAGACGGCTTCTCAGTTTTGTGTGTGTCGGTGAGTATAGGCTGAATACTCACTCCATACCAGCACTGGATGTAGGGCAACTGTGGACAGCAGCTGCAAGCTAAGCGAATTTCCCCGAAGTCGTTCTCATCTGCATATACTTGGACGAACCGCCAAAACTTGACGGCTTACATATACACTCAAGGAAAAAATAAAGTACCCGGTTAGACATTTAACTCTATTTCGAAAACAACAAGACAATATGCACTACTTGTGCTTCAGAGTCGATCACAGAAACAATATCAATACACGTATAAAGTCACGAAAGGCGTACTAGTACATAGAAAACAGTCAAAATCTCGTAAAATCACCTTCAGCATCCAGTACTGCTTCTACGCGATCACGCATTGAACTGATAAGAGAAGCTCGATAATTGACATTATCCATCAGTTCATTCCAAATGACATCAAGAGTAGCAAAGAGTTGGTCACTGTCTTCTGGGTCCTCATATTCTCTTTGGAGTTTCAGTTCCATCTGTGTCCACACGTGTTCGATGGGATTCATGTCGGGACTAAATGCAGGCCAGTCTAAGGTAGGGATTCCATTGTGTTGAAGGAACAGTTTCGTCCGGTTCGCCGAATATATCGGTGCATTGTCTTGCTGGAAGATGCCACCTGCTTGAGTGATTGTATTCCATACTGGAAGAAGATTACCAGGATGTCGATGTACTTTTGGGCATCCAATCTCTCTTGAATTCTCACCAGGCTCGTATGTCCATTACTTGAGAATGCACCCCACACCATTACATGCGCGACAGATCTGTTCGGAGTACGGCAGACGTAGCGATCCGTGTACCGATCTCCTATCGATCGACGGACATACTGTACTCGTGACTGACCCAAGCAGAATTTCGATTCGTCAGAAAACACCACTTTCTTCCACCTCGTCAAAGTCCACGATGACTTTTCTGTAGCCCATTCCAATCTGCGATGTTCATGATCTGCTGTCAAGGCTGTCTTTCTAGCTGGTGTAAATGCCTTGAAACCACCGCTCAGCAATCGATTTGTTACGGTCCTTCTGGTGCATTCTAGATTTAAGTTTTGCTTAATTGCTCTGGCAGAGCAAAAAGGATGGTTCAAAGAGAAAGTTAAAATTTCCTCGTCATCTTCTTCAGTTGTACTTTTCCTACGGCCACAAGAAGCTCGATTGGTTGCTTTAGCATCTCCACCAGCTGATAGCCTCTGTAGGTACTTTCTGACTGTGTTCACTGATATCTCGAGGCACTCAGCAATTTTAGGTCTTGAAAAATTCGCATGAAACTTTAAGGCGTAGATTTGACCTCTCTGGAATTCAGTCAAATCACATCCACGTGTCGCCATGACTAATTTGCTAATGCTACGATACTGTCAATGATTGTGGTGTATGTAGCTAGCGGATTGAACAGAGTACAGCTCGGTATGCGTGAAAGAACAATGAATGGAATCATAGCATTAGGCCTCAGCTACACTGAAAGCAAAGCAAACACGAGCGTCCCAAGCGTCTCGAGTAACCGCATGTCCACAAGCTATCAATCGCTCTAGTTTGCTTTGCGTGCATTATGGAAGTCTACAAATGCTGCAATGATGACTTTGTATTTGCTGCAAAACGCTTGGAAAAGCTCGCTGTGTGGTTGAGGCCTAATGGTTTGACTATTGATTTAACTTCTAAAGTTCATATTTCACACCAACGAGTAGAAAAAAATGACTGAAATGATAAATTTGTCACTGTTAACATAACTTTTTACACCGGGTACTTTATTTTTTCCTTGAGTGTATGTTTGATTTCACTTGAAAACAGGTGATATGAAAGATATACAAGACAATAAATCCGTTATCGTCCGCTAAACTCCTTTATCGCTTTACCGTCGACAAGCAGATTTAGATGTTACCTGACTTCTGACTATACACCCTGATAAATAATGGTCTTCATCGAGCGCAAACATCATTGATAAACAGGGGCCATGAAAAAATTAATTTCAAATAATTGCTATAATTAGGTGCAATTAATTAATTTCTCAATTGACGCAATTAAGCTGACAATCCATTTAATTTTTTGGACTAAATTATTGCAATTAATTGGTAGGCCTACATGTACATAAACGTACATTACCTACATGCATATGCGGGGATGAGAACGGGCAGTTAGGGGCTCTGACAAAAAAATCAACTTTAGAAAGGCCCTAAATAGAAAATTTTAAAAAAATCTATTGCAGCCTTTCAAGGAGCACTGGAGGAAATCCGCGTATCCACTAAAGATTTTCATCCCTGTTATACGAAGTTATAATATGCATATCACTTGGCTAGCCCCATGAGCATAATATACGGTCAAGGCCGCTCGATTAGCATCACTTTCACACGACCGATTTTCAAATAATTTGTTATTTATATGTGCGATAATGTATTAACCTGTTGGATATCTATAACATGCTCTCTATCAATATTTGGAGGCTCTAGTCATGGTATTTAATTTTTGAATCTGAATTCTACAATCATTCGCAAATGAGGATGACCAGTGAATTCACTAAGACTGAGATATATACTTCTTAGTTGTCTGAACTATTTTAGAGACCCATATGAAGACCCAGTATATGTTATAGTGCCTGCTACTTTTGATAAGTGATCCTTAGATAACTTCTAGGCCTATATAAATTAGTTCTGAACTGCCAACGACTGTAAGTCCTCGTGCGAGGAACTCATAGAAGACTTGGTTGTAGTCAAAGTAAAGGCCAATTAAAATGTGCAGTGCCAAATAATCACCCAGACAATTTGAGTGATGAATATGTTTAAAATGTATTCAGAAAAATATTACTGAATTCCAGTTATTGTATTACATATTACTCTATCAAGTTATTGATTATTATTGAATTCTAGCGAGGTGATGATAATCCAGTCAACCAGTGGCTGTGACTGTACACTCCTCCCTCAGACTAAGTAGATACCGGTAGTACATGATTGTCATAACAGAGAACCCATATATTGTGACTCAAATTACATGATGACTTACATGGCACAATCTACATGCTGAGGACTGGTTCAAAATATATTCACTTCGTCTTACGGCTAAAATGCAATCCAATTCACACTTAATGGAATAATAACTCGGTTTCTAGCATGAGTGATCGTCTCACCTTCTTTCACGTGGCCTCCTTTCTTTCCTTATCCGCACGTGAACTTGAAAGAATCGGAAGAAATTGAGTCACACAGGTATTCGATTCACGCATCTTCAATCATATTCCATTTAATTCGAAGAAATTTCACGAAATCATAGTTTGCCAATGCATAGAATCAGTCTGAAAAGTCGTTTGGATATCCAGTGAAAGCTTTGCCATTCATCAGCACTTCTGTTCGACTAAGGAACGCATATCGAAACGAGCGCAGCAGTATGGCCAGAAGCATTGTTTAAAAGAAACGCAAAATAAGTCAATGCGCGCCATGGACGGCGGGGGCGCGCGCACACTATGCGTGAGTCACTATAAAGCAGTGATCCAAAGTGATGTTGTTATGACGTCACTCATCGTAACATGTGTTATACAGAAGTCCTTGACTGAAGGCAAGCACGGGAGAAACAAACGGTCATATTATTGAAGAGCTGCAACTATTAATTAAGTATGGGGAAGATGGGTGCTGTTATTGTGCTTGTCTGTATGAAATCAAACTACATGTACATCGACTTCAATGTGACGTGAAGATGTCACCATTAGACAGATGCGCTTCTGCTAAGTCGCTAGTGCAAGTTACACTGTGGCGAAACATTCCTTATTTAATGAATGCTGGGACGTAACAGGAGATTCGGTTCCGTTTTGACACCATCTGCTGGCTAGTGATAAGAATTTGTGATTTTTCAATCATTTGACGCAAACATTGTCATCAGGTAGCCAAACAGATGAGTTCAGAATTCCGCCTACTGCACTGTTCGCAATGCTAACAAGCATATAAGCATGCAGAAATATTTTTGTTATATAAACAAATTAATTTATAAATATTTGTAAAATATTTCAGATTTGAAGATTTAAGTGATCAATATTTGTCGAATAACCATCAAATGTATTAAAAAGTATTAAAAAATATCAAATATGTAGTATTTGATTGTTTTATAAAACAATCATCGAATATTTTCAAAATCTATCACCATCAAACATGTATTAGATAAAATATCTCGATCTTTCAATCCGGGTACTTTCCAATTTCTAAACATACTGAATAATACTGTAAGAATTGAAAAGAATAATCTTTATTTTATCAATTCGAATTTGTTATCAATGTTTAACCGAGATTTATGCATGAATTATCAATGCAATTTTTTAAGATATTTTAATTGCGTATTTTTGGCTCCATAATGATAATTGATGTACTTTGACGATGCGTATAAGCTTTTTACCAATAATGATTTTCAATTTTGAATTATCCATGGATTTATTGGAATCATCGATCATGGCTTCTGTGTCCATGGCTGGGCTACTAGGGGCAAGTCAAGCTATCGCTACATTTTCAATGGCCCTTAAATACATTCGAACCACTAGAATATACAAGATGTCGTGTGTAGAATTACGTATAAGAGCAGTACTGCATCAAATGATATGCATAATAATTCATCATACTCAGTGTACTCAAAAACATGACGAATGAACCGGTATATAATGCATGGAGCTCATTGTGCGTCGAAAAGGGTCGCAATTTGCGTAAAACCTAAAATCGCATGTTTGCCTTTTTTTGTCGTCACATTGCTTATGTGATTACCCCACTTTAGATTCTGGCTTATTGTCATTCCCAGCACAAGGATGCTATCAACAATTTTGATGGGAGAGGATGAACCTAATTCCATGCGATTTCTTGAACACAATACTGCCTTCGATTTCTCTAAATTTAGGGATAGGTCGTTAGTTTCACACCAGACATTCAAATTCTGCAATTTATTTCAGTACAGCAATTTCTACTTCAACATTGGTTGTTCTAAGGTCAAAAGTTAGAATCAAACCTAAGTCGTCAGCAGATTTAACAGCAGCTGTATCTGATAGTTTGGCACAAAAATCACCAAAAAATGCTGTAAATAAGTACGGTGATAAAACTGTACCTTGTGGTACATCAATCGACATTGGAAACCTGTGAGAAAAACCGCTTCTCAGTTTAACACGGGAATATCGTCCACAAAGATAAATCTTCAGCAGCAGCACGAAGCCGTTTGGCAAACCATTATTTAAGCATTTCCTTATTAAAAGATCATGATTTAATCGATCAAACGCTTTCTGTGAATCAAATGCTAACAATAGTGAGCTTTTCTTTGAATCAAAGCTTTCATGCAATCTGTTGATGATATCAATAAGTGCTGTTGTTGTTGAACGGTTTGTGCGAAAACCATTTTGGTCATGTCCTGCCATGAGCATGAAATAATTCTTCGCTTGATAAAGTAACAACCGCTCGAAAATTTTTGCAGGTATGGTTGTCTGTGAAATAGGTCTCAGTTTCGATAATTGAGTTTGTTTTTCTTTTGGGATAGGTGCTATAGTTGCATGTTTCTAATCGTTTGGCACAGTTCTTTGATTGATGACTTGTTGGAATATATGAGTTAGAGAAAAAGCAATAGCTGCTGATAGATATTTATCTAGTACTGCAGGGACACTTGGATCGCCGGAAAACTTCTTAACATTTATGAAGTTCAGTTGTTTTCGAACATCTTTCTCAAGAACTGTTAGGCTCCAGTAATCGTCAGTGATGTCTATATTAATATCATGCGGGCTTTCTGTGGCAAACAGATTTGCTACATGTGGTAAAGTTTTATCTGAACCACCCATTTTGCTTATAAATGAGTCCATGCAGTTTGCGGTACTACCTTCCGTTAAGGCTGAGAGCAGATTCCAAATTCCGTTTGGTTTGCTTTTTAGTTTGCATGCCCAAATATTTTTGCATTTCTGTATCTCGCATTTTACTTTTTCCTTAAGATGTGTGTACTTAGTCCATTGTCCATTTCGATACGCCATCCATCTTTCGTTTATTAAATGTTTGGTTATGCACTGTAGGTGTCATTAATTCTTTATCTGTTGATGACATTGTCACTGAGTGCCGTGGTATGAAGTAATTGATAAAAAAATAGCAGCGTTTGATAGAAAGTGGACCATTTACAATTAACATCAGTCTCAGTCAATGTATTTGACCAGTTATATTCTTACATGATATATTTCAGAGTGTTGACACTAATGTTTTTTACAATTACCGGTAGCTTATCATACATTACGTTACCGGTAACGCAAAATTTCATCTATTTCTATCATAAAAAATGGTTTTCCATTTGCAATTGATTTGGAGCTGAAAAAGCAACAATTATTTGTTTTGATACAATAATATTATTTGCAATCGACTGATTTCTTAATTCTGTCTAACTGATTGGCATGGCATTGAATGTTTCGTTCGTTCAAATGACCTTGAGAGACGTTTTCATTTCATTCTGATTGGTAGATTACCAATCAACCAATAATAGATTGCATAGTTTATAGATATTACCCAACAGTTAAAGATAGATCGATATCTTTCCTTTAAAATATTTATATTCTATTTTAATTTGCATAAAAGTATTTCTAGACCCTTAATCTTTAGCGTTATTAATGAATATGTCAAATTGTTATATCATTATATTCTATTTCATTTTGAAAAAAGTATACTGAGAACGCTGTTCTATAAAAAGATAATCCGTATAATAATCACGAACTGAAATTGATCAAATATAATAGTAGCTGTTAGGCACATTAATATGTTTCTAAGCAAATCAAAACTCCATTCATTAATTATTGTATATGTTATTATATAAAATCATAAATGCTGGACATAGAGCCAAGTCCACAATCTTCTTTTCCAAAGACATCATTGGCAGTATAACCAATTATTTTGTGGAATATCACCACTCGTCAGCTACCATCGACGCATTAAGAAGAACGTAAATTGTAAGATTTGCCTCCATCTCTCCGTATCAAAATGCTGGCTAGCCCGTCCGAATTAAAATCCAAAATGTTGTGTTGTCACAACCACAGTACCACATTGGCAGTACCACATTTCAAATAGTTTTCATTGACTGTTACGAAATGTGCATTACGATCACATTTTATTTTTGTTACTCAGAATTTGATATCCTCTTTTTATTGATATTTTTTTTCTTGAATTCTATTTTGAAATATACATTTTGAAAACGACGAGCTTAACTCTATGATTTTATCATTAAAAATAGATGCATCTATATCAATGAAAATGAAGAGTATTGTGTAAGCAAATCTTCAACAATAATTGTTTTGCTATATAACATTTTGTTAATAACATTTTACAAGCAATTTACAAACATTTTTTCAGGAATATGATACCCTAGATAGAGAGGGACGTGTAGCTCTTAGAAATATACTTTCTGTCTGTCTAACAGTTATGATTGGTAAATGGCCTACATACGACACTCAGTTTCGTTCTGATGCGGATTATGGTTAAAACGGCTTTACGAATTGTTCGACTGACTGACCGAGATCCTACCGATCGGTAGCCTATACATCAGTAAAGTCAAAATTTTTTGTCCTTCGAAAAGATGTATTTTCGATTACCAAATGCGATCTTACATTTTGTATTTTGATGGTAGAGCCTACTTGAAGAGCAGTTTAATTTCCATTAGATTTCATCGCTTCTATCAAATCAATACTTTCTCAGATTGATGCTAGCAGTTGAAAAATATCGATTCCTGAACTGAAAATTCAGTAGGTAGGCCTATCCTGGGATAGGCCTATACCTACTGAATTTTCAGTTCAGGAATCGATATTTTTCACGGCCGTGTGTATTTAGGTGTTCGCAGTGTAAACAATTTTTTTATGCATTACGAAAAGGTAGCGATCATCGATGGCATAAAGCACATAGAAAATCTTTAATCTTGAAAAAGTATAGGACGATTCATTTTATCGCTCGCGCTTCCATAACTTCGTATGATCAATGACAATTAACGTAATATCTGCAAGAGCACCCCGCGTGCGCTATGAGAAAGTCTTGAACACCATATTCAGTTATATTCTCACCGATAAGCGTCCAAAATGACCGGTAACTTATGGTAACGTAACGTTCAACGTTACCGGTAGCTCATCGGTAACTTACCACCCAGTTAAAACCCTAGTTGATACTGCTCAGGCGAAGATCATATACCATGAGATCGTGAACGCAGATAGAAGTGTCAAAATCACAATTATTGTTCAGTACTTTGGGATAAATTGTGAAAAATGCATGATCCGATTGTCCAGTTGGTGCATCAAAATTTAGTGACTCTTGCATGTAGAACAGGCTCAATTTTTTGTTGTCATGAAGTGATCGAGAATATTTTGTTTGCGTGTGGGATGGACAACAAGGTGAATGATATCCAACTCAGAATACAGCCTCTTACAATCAAAATGGTTGAAATCACCCAAGATGATAAAATCATAATTTGGCTTTTTGCATGAAAATGTTGCTGACTGATAGATGCACTTCTAAGAGCTCTGTAGCGAGACATGATAGTGGAACGTACAAGCAAAGCAAAAACATACGAAACTCAGATATCTCAATCAAAATGTAAGAGATGCTTGAGGATGAGGAAGCAGTGACATCGAGTCTGTAAACATCAATTCTATTACGCACGTAAACACATGCACTTCCTCCTCGTCGGTGTATGCGATCATGTCTGATTAGCTCGATTGCCATCGATGATTACCATCGATCGCTACAAGGAAATCGCTTATATTTGAATGTAGCCACGACTCTGTTACACAAAGGATGTCGGAGTTCTTCAGCTTAGGAATCGCGGTAAGTTCATCAATCTATAGCAAAAGTGATTGGATATTGGTAAGGGAAATTATGGGAAACTGCTTAAAAGTTATGGGAAAAACTGCTGTCCACAACTGAGCAGACACAACCTAGTCGCTCTGCCAAATCAAAGTACTAAACACATGCTTTCACATGGCATACAGTTTATTGAAATTTAGCATCTTCATCAATGAAAAAATCATGTCAGACGGTTTTAGTAGCTATTTTTCGGTAAAACTTATTTTTGTACATTCAACGAATCTTAAAAGATTTGCATGATGATGAAGCTGAGTGATAGCTCACACTGTCTGTCAGTTTTCATTAAAAAATTCTGTCGTGAAGGGTATTATAGGAAGTTAAGGACATGTGAGATCAGGATCGATCTCAGTAGGCCTACACATGGCTTGAAGACGGTGGATACATTGTGACCACATTTGCACCACTATTTGCTCCATCCAAGCTTCCTTATTACTTGTATTATTTCCATTTGTATCTTTGCATATTATATTTTCGGAGACAAATTTGATAATTTTCGCCTCTTGTGATGCAGGAAAAACATGATTTTCATAATTACACGGACCACGCGAAAGCTATTTTCAATATTTCAATTCTCATATATTTCAGGACAACAGCTTGTTACTTCTACTGAAGTTAGCGATTATGGTCTATATGAAGAAGACGATTACAAACTCTGAAAAAGAAAATCATGATTACATGTTGAGAACCCGGACGTCAGAATTTATCGATGGCAATACGCATCGATAGTAGTCGCATAAACCATAGGATCATACCCGCATCGATGCAGCTTCTGCGCCTTGGTTTAATGTCAAGGTTGATGTGCTAGAAATGCGATGTGGCATTGTGCTTCAGATGTTTCAAAGCGCACAACATTTGGTTACTGAATTCATGGCGACATGAGCTGTTGTGCATACACACATAAACATAGTCGCTTTACAGAGAAAATGAACCTACTAAAGAAAAAATTACTGATAGAGGTACATTTGTGCAATGCGTGTGTATTTCATGATCGTTTTAGAAACTGCTATACACTGCTATCAGACCTGTTCTTATACCGAGCATCAATAACACAATTTGTATTTGAATAAAACTACAAGTCTAAATTATAAGTTGCTTACTGTTCTTATTTGAATTTGATTTAACTGTAGACCACATGTAACTGAGCAATCCATCAAAGCAGCTGATATATACAGAGTGTTTCCCATGACAACAGCTGATTTTGTCTTTAGAAATCTATGTCAACTGTTATACTGGCCATGGACATCTGAATAAGCCCAACATTGGCCTTGCATTGGCAAAGAAATATTGAAATCTATAAATGCAATCATAGACATGTTAGTTTATGGTAATGACATTGCGTGCATAGATTATTCTTTAATGACGTTTTTATCAATTAGTGAATTGAATGACGACAGCCTTATGCAAAAATGGCCTAACTACCACTTAGGAGAAAATTGAATTATTATGCAGCAATAATCCTTATTTTGTTTGTCATCGATTAATCATCAACATTTAAAAAAGTTATCATTGGAAATGCTAATTTTTAGCATAGATGCATTTTGGCCTATCTAACATTGTCAGTTAGGCCATTACGCAGAAATAACTCAGGTTCACATGTAGGGTACTTCGACAATTGCCAACACTTAAATTTGTTCAGCATCGTTGCAGGAACACGTAGCGACAATGAAACTCATATTAACAGTAGCTTTTTCTAAATAGATGCCAAGCGTGCTACTTCTTCAGTATGACGCACGCTGCCTGTGGGAAGACAGTGGTCGCATACTGTGCACATAAAAATGGGGTTGTGTGACAGCGCGCAGCAGCTTGTCGATAGAGATGAGAGCCATCCAACAATCGGCCTTCAAAAAATACTGTACTGATTGGAGCGTCTGCTGTCCTGGTAGCATCCTAAATATAGTACGTCCCCGTCCGTGTGTGGGTTCAATAATGTGTGTTACAATGGACAGAGGATCATTCTGACATTGATCAGCCCGTTGTTGACATTGACTTCCTACATTCAAGCGTGTTAGGTATATCAACTCGATTGCTAAGTGTGGACTTCATTTATCGTGGATATGAAAAGTAGAGGGATGCTCATGGTACAGGCAGCCTGCAAAAAACGACGAATTGGTAAGTTTTTAACAGTCGGCCCATTGATGTTTCAGTATTACCGATAGTACAAGAAATATTTGTCAAATATCTAAGCTATGTAGGGTAGTTTACAAAACTCTTAGTACAATAATCAGTGCTACATGTTAGAATAATGTATCATAAATTAGGTATTATTCAAATAGTATATCCAAATAATTTCAATTTAGAATCCTTGAATATTCATCATGTTATGGTATTATTTTCATTATGACATTAATTTCTACGTACACGTATTATTTTAGTTTGCAACTTTGTAAAGCATGTACATACCATAAATTGATTTTGTATTGAGTTCTATATCCATTTTATGAATCATTTCAATAAATACACATGGTTATAATGCTTGTATCGAACACTGATCAATCTAGACATTTATATGTAGGCAGGTATAGCTAAGAAGGAATCAAGAACGTGATAACTTCAATATCAAATGTTTAGTTGACATCAAACAAATGTCTATTTTTACAAGCATATTTTACTTTCCAGAATTAATTGTGAACCCCCGTTCAATGCCCTTGACGCCTAATGAAGTTTTCCGGACGTTATTACACGAGCAAGGTATGTAGAAACTAACTTTTCATTTGTGCTAAGAAACGAATAAATAATTTTAAATGATATTTTTCTTCCAATAAAATTATGCATTTATGAAAATCAAATTAGATCGATATGCATAAGTATTCTAATTAAAGAAATATAGTCAACTATTTAATATATCATTGCTATATTTTTGGTTTTGCAAAACAAGGAAATACATAGCTGCTCGTTATGTGTTTCGTAACATGTTTCGAATTGATATTTAATAGGAAATTCGTGAACATTTATTAAAAAATTCAGGTTAAGTACAATATGACCATAGCTGTGCATAGCTCATTGATTCTAACAACTTTTTTAGTCAATAGCTAAATAAAGATAATTAACTTTTATAAAATATACATGTATTTTGCGTCCTGGTGGCCGGAGGCTATGATCAAATTATGATTTTCATTTTTAGAAACATATTTTGCGTCCTGGTGGCCGGAGGCTATTGTCAAATTATGATTTTCATTTTAATTAGTATGCTTTGTTCTACACAATTAAAATATACATGTAGTAGTTGAGAATTACTATCCATTGTTACTATTGTTTGTTTTCCTTTCAGATACAAATCATGGAGATGAGATGCCCGTTGTCAGTCATGGAGATGAGATGCCCGTTGTCAGTCATGGAGATGAGATGCCCGTTGTCAATCATGGAGATGAGATGCCTACAGTTGGCAAGAGATGCCTACAGTTGGCAAAAGAAAAAGGAAGTATGAGCAAAGAAGACCTGAGCTGTGGAAACGAAATCGAACCAAGCGTCTAAGAGAAATGGGAGAACCATACAACAACAAACCGGCTCGATCCATGGGAGGGCCTTGTACATCGAATGGTTGCAAAACCTCAACAAAGAATAAAATATTCGACAATGTTTGGGGTAAGATGAAGACATTTCGAGAAAGGAAAATATACATCAAAAGCCTCATCAAGTCAGCAGAAGCAAAACGCCGTACATCAAGCACTGATTCTCGCAGATCTAGGAGCTTTTCGTACAATTTGGAAGTGGACGAAAATTCTTATCATGTCTGCAAGAGCCTGTTTTGTTCAACAGTTGACATTCCACAAAGAACTATTATGCATTGGATGTCAGAGGAGGCTAATGAATCTCTCATGTCACCAGAATCGACCAGTTCTACTCGAACAGTCGCAAATAGGATCACTGAGGAAGTCACCGCCAACCTAGAGACATTCTTGAATAGTATAACTACAATGCCATCGCATTATTGCAGAGCAACATACCAGGACCAGAAATTTCTTGAATCTGGGAAGACATTGTCTGGTCTATTCAAAGAATACCAAACGAGTGCACAAGCTCTAAACCAAAAGCCAGTGGGTTACAATTCGTTTCTCAAGAAGTTCCACTCCATGGGGTTCAGAGTCTTTACTCCGAGAAAGAACCAATACAATGAATGCATAAAATATAAAATTGGCACGCTATCATCAGAGGATCACTCCAAGCATTTGACTTTAAAGGATGCTGCCCAAGCCGAGAAGGCAAATGACAAAAACGAAGCAAAAAACAATCCAAAAGTTTCAGTATGAACAATGGACTTGCAGGCAGTCCTGTTATGTCCCAGAACACAAGCAAGCTGCATGTATTATAAGACAAAATTGCAGATGCATAACTTCACATTATACTGTTTAGAAACCAAAGAGGGACATTGCTATCCTTGGACCGAGGTTGATGGCGATCTATCCTCTGAAGTGTTTGCCTACCTTCAGTATCAACACTTCAAGGATTATCTCAATCGTCATGACAGTGTTGAGAAACTAATTATTTGGTCTAACGGTTGTGCTTATCAAAACCGCAACGCAACTGTCAGCAATGCCTACCTACACTTGGCTAAAGAAAAAAACGTAACAAAAATACAGAAGTATCTCATCAGCGGGCATAGTCAAATGGAGGCCGATTCTATGCACAGCACCATTGAAAGAAGAATTAGGTGCGAAATCTATTCACCAAGTGACTACAAGATGGCGATGAAATTGTCCCGCCGAAAGCCTGAACCATACGTTGTTCATGATTTGAACCATTCCTATTTTAAAAAGGGGTTTCAAAACCTGTATGTGAAGTCAATAAGACCCGGAAAGAATATTGGAGACGCTAAAGTTAGTGAACTATCAGCATTGAAGTACACAATGACAGGTGAAATGTACTTCAAATTAAAAGGAGAAGAGGAGTGGTCACTTTTACCACAAAGAACAAATCGTACATCGACCCTTCTCTTGAACCAAATGTTCCCGTCGCATCTGGAAATATCAGAGCGGAAGTATCAAGATCTTCAGGTACTCAAATCAGTGATCCCAAGTGAAAATCATGCATTTTGTGATAGCTTTCCTCACTCTTGATAACTTTTGCAATCTTTTGAATAGATTTTTGTTTACATTCTAACTAATAAAAACAACGATGAAAAATTAATCGTTTTCATTGAGCTCCTTTTTAGATTATTCTCGATTAATGGGTGAAATGGAGTAAGATGGTTTCAATATTTACTTCCTGATGTGTTTGAACTGAAAGTAGCAGCCATGTATACAAATCTTTCATTATAATAGTTAAATTTTTCCCCATAAAATTAGGCCTACAATTAGATTATCTTTTCAATTCAATACTTATAGGCCCAAAGTATGCAATAATCATATAACACACAAAATACTTATCTAATTTTCTAAGATAATATGAAAATATAAATGAAACAAATCATCGATATGTATTTTAATTTTGTGCAAAAATGGCCTATCTACAGAAAATTAATGCAAAATTGGCCTATCTGCAAAAACAACCTATTGTCGAACCAGTATAGCGAAAATGAAGAGATCCCCTGCTAGATATACTAATCTTGACATAACATACGAAAAAGCTATTTTGTTTACCCGGAAAATAGGAAGGTTTATTTCAATTTTCTCGAAAGTGGAAAGTTGTAGATAGGCCATTTTTGATTAAGGCTGCCGATAAGCTTTTCTGATTTTGCTGCATATGTCATATCAAGAAATCAGAGAGATGAGAGAAAATGGAATCTCTCTGAAAATTGTTCAAAGTCCGAAGAAGTCTACTACAAGGGTCGTTTAAACAGGATATTTCCCTAAGTTCTACTTGGAGACTGGTAGGGAAAGTTGAGTTGAGGCCATACAGACCCAGACTGTTACATCACCTTCTATTGGCTGATGCTGAAATTTGTGAGGATCAGATTTGCTTGATTACTTTTTGTCTGACAACGCCAGCTACAAACTATCAGGTCACGGAAATAGACAACTGTGTCCACAGGTTCCACGAAAATCCGCACATGGTCTCAACAAATCAGCTGAACCAACGGTTTGTGCCGGCACGGCATGCAACGGTGTGATTGGGCCAGTGTTTTCTAAAGGTGATGTGACCGCTGACGTGCATCTTCAAATGCTCTAATCCTTTGTGATTCCTGAGATGCAGTCTTTGAACAAACTTCAATGAACTGTGCTTTCTGTAAGATGGTGCGCCAGCGCATTTTGCATTGAGCTGTAGAAACTCTCTTAATGATAATTTTCCTGGAAAACGGTAGCCTTCTTCGGCCCCTCGCTCTCCCGATCTTGCTCCTATGCACTTTTTCTTTAGGGGTGGCTTAAAGGAGAAAAAGTACGGACGAAAGCCACGTACACCTTCTCAACTCAGCTCTTTTATCACAGATGCCTGTCAAGAGATAAGTGGTTACATGACTTCAGGCAGATCTGTGTGCCACAGTGTGGCCGAAGGACTTCAGAAGTGTGCCGATGTCACTGGAGGACGTTCTGAGCACTTGCGCTAGTGAATTGTGTGCCATTTTATTTTTTGTTTCTTGATTTTCTATTAGATGTTGAATCCTCATTCACGTCTTATTATAGCCATACTTTCAAATTGGTTTGCAGTGAAATGTATAAGCATGAAAAGAAGGGAGAATATAAGATTTACGCAATACCAGTTGTAGAAGTGCATGAAATTCTTGTCAGTTAATTAACATACGAATATTAGCTATCTGTGTCACCGAGAAAAAATCTATGTAACATAGATTTTCACGGATAAGTTCGACTGTTAGCCTACTGAAACACTCTGTATAATTGATGTGAAACGTCAAATTGATATGCCTAAGTAAGATGATCGTGCTAGACAATTCAGTACTTCAAATTTATCAACACAATCAAAATTAACTACTTTTAGGAATGGTAGGACGCAATGGCATCTTCGAATTCAACTCGAAATGACTCGCACCCATTCTATATGTGAAAATGTTCATGTTTCGTAATGATTCATGCAAAATTTATTGATAGAATTCGAAATATGTAAAGAAATCACAGCCGCGTTCAATGGGTTCTGATTTGTTACAGAAGCAACTTTTGGAAGCGAACACGGGTCAAGACGATCATTTGAATTTTCGAATAAATTGCTTACTTTTGACCAGGCAGTAGAAGAATGCGACGATCAAGGAGGTAAACTCGCAACTGTTAAGGATTCTGTAGAAGATATCATCGTACGGAATATTGCTCATGGGGGAGAAGGCAAGCCTTGCAGACCAAATGACTTCAACCCAACAAAAAATGCTTGTACTGCATGGATTGGACTAGTTCGATCTGAAAACAACATTTCAACCTTCGAATGGAAGTTTGGAAATCAAGTTACAGGCAAGTGTTTACCGTAGCGATGTTATCTAAAGAAGAGAATGTGTGTGTGTGTGAGATAGAGAGACGTAAGTCTAATGAGTAACTCAAGGTTTGACGCATTGTCACGCATGGTCTGAATTTTATCACATGTGACGCTATGTTGGGTCCTCGAGGGCATCAAGGTTCAGGTTAAGGGTGCAGAGACTCCTCTCTTGCCTTCTAAAGTAGGTTTCAAAGGCAGCAGAAGATGTAAAGACTGCAAACTCGTGTGAAATTTGGAAGTTAAAAATATCTATGATGAATACAAAAACAACTGAGCAAGCTCTTATATTTATTTAAATGCATAGAAATTGACTGATAGCTTCGTTGTGGACAAATTGTTGTTTCCGAAAGTTTAACATGGAGGGACAGGGAATTTTCAGTCTTTGAATGCCACATTTTCTTTGGCAGGCTTCGAATTATATCAGCATCATCATCCAATATCTAGTGCAGGGGTGCCCAACCTTTTACATTTTTTGGCCGCCATTACGAAGGCCGAAAGAATTACGGCCGCACTTAATATGTGTGCAAGCAACTAGGTCAATAGCCAATCCTTTTTGTAATCCACCACTCAAATTAGTCCGTCACCCTGATCCGTCACCCTGATGAATGACGCAGTGAAAATCGCATAAAGGCGAGGCAACGAGTTTTATTTTAGAAGCAAGTGCGTTGAAGTTGTCGACAGCTACAAAGTGATTAGTATGATACTATAGTGACGATTCTTTTTTGATTACCTTGAACTCCAGAAATATTTGCAATATACATGTATAGTATTATTTATCATTTATTTCTTGTTGTCACAGCCGCACTTTGCTTCTGCTACGGCCGCAGGTTGCGCATCCCTGATCTAGTGCCTGAAATTTTGATGGTGATACTTACTCGTATTTGCTCTAAGCTGCTCATCTTCGAACTGAAAGTAGCAATTCTAAATTTTCATGTAAATCACTAAAATTTGCAATTTTTTGAAATTTTGAAGGAATTGCATGATTTTCGAAGGAAAATATCATATTAACCGAAAGCCGCAGGTCTGGAGTTAGAACCGGTATCTATTTTTCCCTGATAATGATCATGCAATATCGTTCACAATAAGTAGAAAAAAGTTAGTAAGTAGGATGAAATATTATTTTTCCACACAAAGCATGCAAACAGTCGTCAAATGTCCATGTATTCGTCTCCGACAGGAATTTCCGCAAGGCGGCACCGGAAATAGTGAGTGGCCAGCCTTTAGACTGTACGGCAATAAATTTCTACATGGAAGGATGGGTTGAATACAATTGCTATCACAAACTGGGAGCAGTGTGCGAATTTGAAAAAAGTAAGCAAAAATGACTAATGATTGTGATCATATTTTGCACGTGTAATGAAATTAATCAAACAGTAAGATTTTTGCACGATGATGCTTCACTTTTTTACTTTTTGTCATTACCTGCGCATGTAGGCTACAGTTGTCGTCAGCAGTTACAGTGAGCTGAGCAGCGTTCATTGATACTTTTTCTCTCATTTCTTATAATGGACAATTTAGTCGAAGATGGAATATTTACGTTAAAGTTGATGAAAAGATTCTATTTGGCAGGTTTTTATAGAAGTCAAATGTTAGAGAATCTTTGTAATGACAGACAATGAAGAATCAGCCCTTGAGTTTCATTCAAACCTCAGCTCACAACACTAGAATATCCAATTTGAGATTGAACTTCCAAGTAACAAAGAACTCAATTCACTAGATTTTACTGTCTCTACGAAATTAGATTCTGTAGCATTTGAATTCTATAGAAAACCATCCAAAAAGAATCTTTTCATCAACGTTAGCTCAAATATTCCATCGTCGACTAAATTGGCCATTATAAGAAACGAGAGAAAACGTATCAATCAACGCTGCTTAAGCTCTTCGCAGCATCACCTTCATAATCTTGATAACATGCTCAAGGTGAACGACTATCCTGATGAATTCATTTCATTATCAGAGAAAAACAAAAGACGACCACGTGGACAATACATCAGTAAAGATAAGGGAGAACGATGTCATTTTTTGAAAATGTCATTCATTTCTGAAAAAGTTAACCAAAACATAAAAGAATATTTAAATGTCGGACGAGCTCAAAAATCAAAAATCACTGCGAAATGATTTGAAAAAAAACAAAACTCGAACCAACAATGTGAATTACGTGATTGTCCAATCAAAAACAGCAACATCTGTCTGAAAAAGAACGCAATTTACAAATTAGCTTGTCGAATCTGCCGGGGCTACTAAATAGTAGGTACATTTCGTCCACCGTGACAAATAAAGTTTCAAAAAATTTAAGGGTTTTATTTTCAAGAGAAAATACCCAGAAATACAAATGATGACTACAGATGTGAGAATTACAGATATGATGCATATTTACTTATTTATATTGTCAATGATATACAGCGAAACAAGTTATGTACAAGATTGATGATGATAAAAGTAACAGTTTGCACCACCGCATGCAGAAATGTAGAAAATCTTAAATGATGTTATACTCGTACATTCTATGAGAGCTTAGTACTTGTCGATATCGCTATCACGTAATCGGTCAGCGTAAATGAGAACAGAAATAAATCACGTCATGCAAAATTGAAGGATAGGAGACAATTTCACGCTTGCATCTGATATAGAAAGTAAGCGTATTTCAATAATTGACTAATCCCCATTGAAATATTCATAACGGAAGTGTTTCGGGTACATCGTAAAGTTTAGTATCGTGTTTAGAGTCACACAACGCACAACAACAACGCACCTTTCATAAGTGTCTGATCGCAAGGGCCGGAGAACATTTACACAGTCAATTATCGAGAAAATGATGCCTACTTCTTTGAAATATACATGGTGCGATATCTAAATATGCACTTATACTTGTAAATATAAATAGGAATACTCTTTTAACTCACGTGTAAAGTAATTGTGGAAATCATGAGATTATGAGTATTGAGATTAAATAGGCATTGAGATTGTACGTGATCCAGTCCTCACGGTGTGTCAGAAGGGTCGAAAAAAATAAAAATATATACCATGAGCGAAACCAATTTTTTTGAGATCTATGACCCTCTGATAATAGAAAATCGCCAAAAAGAAAATCTTTTAAAACGCCGATTTTTTGCAAACGCCTTTTTTCAAAATGGCCGCCTGTTTGCTAAGAAGATGAATTGTTGCATATGAAAATCGTCATTTCACCTATGTCAACTGCCTCAGACTTCTTTTAAATATAGCAGAAAATGAAGGAAGGTAAGTAAAATATACCCCATGCATTTCATATGCAGTCTTTGTTTATAAGTAGTATCTGAATTGTTTTTTACGCTATTTTTAGAATATGGAAAATATTTGTTTTTGATTTTCCTGTGTAAGCATCATTTTTATTAATCGCTGAACTCCCAGACAGATCTCCTGTGTCATATATCATTTGATTGAATCAATTAATAAGGATAAATGCGCATGCTATCTAAGTTTTATATCAATTCAGACTCCAAAGTCAAATTAAATCAATGGTAATTTTGACTTTGAAATAAACCCTGTCGTGTACAGAGCCGTGCCACATTTTTTGTATTCGTCTCTGATGCACAATGCCCTTTTTTACAAAGTCTGTCAAATTGAATCTTATACGTTCCTCTTCAATAGTGTAGACAAATTTCATGAGTTTTCGACAAAATTTCTATGGTTGGCCATAGATATGCGTATACATGCATCATTCAAATCGTAACGCGGTTACTGTCAACTTCACAATTTTCAAATTGTTCACTAGCTGCTTTCAGCCTGTAAATCGATGACAGGCAATGAAATTTCAAATGCAATTGTTCAAATAAGCTTGGTACATTCAGTACAGAAATATTGAATTTGCTGAAAGGTCACAATTGTGCTGCACATCAATGGCATCTGCGGTTGATGATAATCATGAACAATGTCGAAAGAAAGTTTGCGTCGCATGTTATCGCAGGGCTGACCGTGGGCTCTCGCAAACCGATATTTCCTTTGTGCGTGAATTCATTATTGAAGACTACGAATCATCAAAACATGACTTTCCGTGTGGTGTATGCAATGGCTGTCATATGTTGTTATCGAAGAAAAACAAGAATGTAAACATGCTTCTTCCAACTGTTGATGATTACAATCCCCAGAGAAAGTACAGTCTACGCAATGCTTCGCTATGTGAGTGCAAGATCTGTCAAGTCACGAGATTGAATAAACAAGATTAAGCTAAACTCAAGAAAAGTCCTGGACGTCGACCTTCTTCTGACCTACAACAGCAAAGCAATCCATCGAACTTCAAAGTATGTGCAAAGTGCTATGTTAAACTTTATCCTGGATGTTCACATTCCCCTCAACTATGTTCATCAAAAAAGCAGATACATCAAAACATTGGAAATTTGATTGATTCACCTACAAAGCAGCGATTTGTACAGCATGTCAACGACATAACTTGTGATGCATCCTCAAATTCTGCTGAAACAGTGCCGACATGAGATCTAGTGCTGGCCGCCGATGTATCCAAAGCAATTTGAGGAGAGGAATATATATGAAGAATCACGAGCTCGAGGATTTCTTTGAGTTGAAATATGTTAATTGTGTAAGCAACGGTGGAGATAGTTCTGCGCGTCCAACAGTTGTGTGCACCGACATCGTCGATCAAGAAAAGAAATCAATGTAGGCACTCCCTTTAATTACGGCTGTTTCAAAGTAAAATAAAAGAAATTAAAATAGTTTACAAAACAACAAACGTTTCGTGACCCAGTGCTAGAAGAAGACCAGCAGTGCAGTGTGATTTCCTTAAATAGCAGCCTTTGACAAATCCCGACACCGCATAGCGGAGCATCGCTCAGGCGACCAGCTCGTGTTTGCGATTGAGCTCCGGTCTGTTCTCGTGGATGAAGCGGGCCTCAGCTAATCTGTTTTCTAAAGGTGATTTATGTTTCGCTAAAAAGTGCACACTAAAGTCAGAAATGGTCAACCTATCGCTATGTTCATTTTTAGAGTGCTCCGCAAGAGCGCTGGTTTTATTCCTAAGGGCTAGGCTACGCTTGTGTTCTTCGTAACGAATTCTAAACGGCCTATTGGTCTGACCAATGTATGATTTGCTGCAATAATTACACTTAAATTCATACACTACAAACCGGACATCGCACGGATAATTGCAGTCGATCGTATCACACAGTTCACAGTTCACAGTTACTATGTTTATAATTAGTTTTACGAGAAAAGTATTGACTAGTAGTTTTATTGGGTTTACTTATCAACGTTACGGGCAACTTATATTTATTAATCAAACGATTCAATTTTCTATTACAGTTATCATTAATAAAATTGATAGAGAATTTTACATTATTTTCGTTATATCTATTGTTTCTAGGCTTACATTTAATTCTTGGCTTAAGGTCACGATTACTGTAATTATTTTTCCTTAATCAATTTTTAAATTTGTAAATGGATTTTTGTTTTAGGGGCGATGAGGAACATCTACTAGAAATACGACTCGTGGAAGTATAAACATAGTTGTTTTTAACGTGTTGCGGCAACCAACTGTCCTTATGTAAAGTGATTTCGGAATGGGTTGGTTTCGAATACCAAGCGTAACAAATTTTGTTGTCGGTAATGAATATAGAGATGTCAAGGAAGTTTAAAGCGTTGTTCTCAGGAACTTCTATGGTAAACTGTATATTATCATTAATTGAGTTGAAACAGTTTAGGATTTTATTGTAAATAGACATATCATGTTCAAAAGGTCCCATGATTATGTCATCTATGTAACGGTAGTAGATAGGTGGTTTTATCCCAAGAATTCTAAGCCTCTTTAACGCTTCGGTTTCAATAAAATGAACAGTTATAATAGCAAAGGGAGGCCCATAATCCCATAGCACAACCTTTAGTTTGTAAGTAAGTAACATTATCGAATTCAATTTCATAATTGTAAGCTATAAACGAAATACCTTTCTTGAGAATATTAATGGATAGGCCAAAGCTATTGATTTTATCCCAGTTATCTTCGGCAAACTTAACAACACACTCGATACCGTAACTTATGGGAATACTAGGATATAAGTTTTTGACGTCTAACGAGATAAATTGTTTATCGTTCAAGTTGACAGACTTGAAGTTTTTGAAAACATCGATGAGTTATTCTGTAATGGACAGACTAGAGGGGACGAGTTTTGCAAGTTGATTCAAAATCTGCGTAATTAACCAGTCAACTTTTTGAGTTGTACTGTTGACAGTAGAGGCTATAGGCCTTAAAGGAAAACCGTTTTCATCCGGTTCCTTATGATCTTTAATAAAGGTCTTAAACGAGGCAGGCCGCGTGCCGCAAGATTTCAGACGTTCAATTTGGTTTTTACTGTAACTATTTTTACAAAAGTTATCTATCCGTTTATTAGCTTGCGCTTCAATCTGTTTGCTTTTGCTCTGATTGATCATACGGTAATTACTAGTATCGAGCAACAGATTGCGGGTTTTGTCTATGTGCTTGTCTTCAGAAGTGACGACAAAGCGATTAGTTTTATCTGAGGAAACTGCAATAAGATTATTTTCGTTTAAGTACCGTTTAGTACCGTTCAAATTTTTATTAATGGTCTTACAGTTACTACTTTTCTTAGTAAATTCAATTTCTTGTTTTATAATTTCTAAGGCTTCATACTTAAAAAGGTTAAGATTAAGCTCATCTTCATGACTCATATTTGGTGGAAGCGGGACTCTATTCCTGCAAAACGGCACCCTAACGTTATTTGAGTCCTCACGGGAATCTATCTGAAGCGTATTCCAACGTAACTTATTGGTAAGAACGTCCATATCTACATGTAGTTTTATCTGATCTACAAACTGCTCGTTCAAACGTGGTGGAATTCTGAATTTAGGGCCTTTCTCAAGTATACTACGGGCGCTATCAGGTACAGGAATATCACAATCGATTGTGATACGGGGAACGTTCGAGGACTGGCCACTATCGACAGTGGTATCAAGGACTACAGGAGGTTAATCACAGTCGACTGTGAAAACATCGGGATCAAATGGAACGACCGCACCCACGAGCTGGTCACCCGAGCGAGACTCCAACTTATGGTAGCAGAATTCATCAGAATACGTAAACGTAAAGCAAGGCTGGTGCTCAAAGTGGTAAGACACACAAGGTACAGGATAAGGAAAGCCAGTCAAGTGGATCCACTTCTTTGAATGTCGAAGAAAGGTGGTTTTTTTCCTCATTCACCAGCATCTTCTCCACGATATCCACCAGGGTCTTCACTGTAGTTGCGTTGCAGGTACGTGACACTGTTAGGTACTCGTAGCCGCACTGACGGTCCAAATCCAATATCTTCGTCTTCTTACTTAAGATGCTGCTCTTCAGAAGTTCTTTCTTCAATGAGAGAAGCTTACGGCTGACCGCTTCTACGTTGGCGTTGTCTTCTGGAACTGCTGCAAACCAGTTCGCAATGAAGTTTGGTATAACACCATGGTCACGGCACGTTGCAAGGAACATGCGATCACACTCTGCTTTGACCTTCTTCAATGACATATTGATCAGCTGTCGCGCTGACGTACACGTGTCAGTATCTCTGATCACGGATTTGACGTAGTTGATAGCCTGATACGGGAGGTAGTTCTTCATCGTCGATCAAGAAAAGAAATCAATGTAGGCACTCCCTTTAATTACGGCTGTTTCAAAGTAAAATAAAAGAAATTAAAATAGTTTACAAAACAGCAAACGTTTCGTGACCCAGTCACAGCGTCAGTGCTAGAAGAAGACCAGCAGTGCAGTGTGATTTCCTTAAATAGCAGCCTTTGACAAATCCCAACACCGCATAGCGGAGCATCGCTCAGGCGACCAGCTCGTGTTTGCGATTGAGCTCCGGTCTGTTCTCGTGGATGAAGCGGGCCTCAGCTAATCTGTTTTCTAAAGGTGATTTATGTTTCGCTAAAAAGTGCACACTAAAGTCAGAAATGGTCAACCTATCGCTATGTTCATTTTTAGAGTGCTCCGCAAGAGCGCTGGTTTTATTCCTAAGGGCTAGGCTACGCTTGTGTTCTTCGTAACGAATTCTAAACGGCCTATTGGTCTGACCAATGTATGATTTGCTGCAATAATTACACTTAAATTCATAGAAATGGTCAACCTATCGCTATGTTCATTTTTGCCTACATTGATTTCTTTTCTTGATCGACGATGAAGAACTACCTCCCGTATCAGGCTATCAACTACTGTGCACCGACATTAATGCATTCATTGATAAGATTCTGATTGAGCGAGCTGATATTGATGTGAACAGTTCTTTGATAAAATTCGACATCTATGGCGGAGGTGGCTTCTTCAAACTGTCCCTTTCTGTATTTGATACGAAATCCTTGATTGAAGACATCCCGAAATCTTCTCAAAAGTTCAAGCACTCTGGTGTGGAAAGATCATTTCTCGTTGGAGTTTCGCCAGATGTTTCAGAGACTTACTATAATACTAAGGCTTTGTGGATGGAAGCAGGCATTCATAAAATGGAGAGATCCTTCAGTGTTGCTGCGGATCTGAAATTGGCGAATATCCTTCTAGGACTCATGGGCCGTGGCTCATTGCACCCATGCTGTTATTGTGACATTGATAAATACCATCTGAATGAAAAAGGAACTGAAAGAACCGGCGGCAATCTCAAACAGCACTTTTGGAAATTTTATGACTTCGGAATTGAAAGAAAAGACGCCAAAAAATTCGGAAATGTAGTGCATCTGTCCCTTCTATCCTTGCAAAATGCCTCATCACTAATTCTTTCTTTGGTTCCACCACCTTAACTTTACTTGCTAACAGGACCGGTAAACACATTGTATTCGGCGATGCTTTCTCTTTGGCCAGGTAGCATCAAGTGGTTGGAGAGATGTCACGTTCAAAGGGAGCAGCAGCAAGGAGGATGCTTCACGGGCAACGCAGCAATGAAATTGCTAAAAAAACATTGATATTCTGGACAGTATTTGTCCTCTTCAGTGCAAACCATTCGTTCAAGCTTTCAAAAGCTTTGCAGGAGTCGTTCAAGGCTGTTATGGTGCCCGCTTGCATTCTGACTTCAAAAAATCGATTGCCTCTTTTCGGCAGGACTATTCTGATTTGGAAATAAGTGTCACTCCGAAAATTCACATGCTGTCTCTATGTATAACAGCAAGCATTTATAGAACCTGAAAGCTTGTGTTGTTCTTTTTTATCATGAATGTCAGTTTTTACATCAAGCTTAAAAATAAGAGATGTATATTTCGAATGTATTTGACTTTTTTCTCCACTATAACTTTGACTTAAAATTGTATCTTGCATGTAGGGGAAGCCACTCATCTATTACCCAAATCTTACAACAGGAGAAATAGCATCAATGAGTATCAACGGGGGCGAAGATAGAAAAGTTTACTAATGATTTCATTTGACTTTGGAGTCTGAATTGATATAAAACTTAGATAGCATGCGCATTTATCCTTATTAATTGATTCAATCAAATGATATATGACACAGGAGATCTGTCTGGGAGTTCAGCGATTAATAAAAATGATGCTTACACAGGAAAATCAAAAACAAATATTTTCCATATTCTAAAAATAGCGTAAAAAACAATTCAGATACTACTTATAAACAAAGACTGCATATGAAATGCATGGGGTATATTTTACTTACCTTCCTTCATTTTTTAGCTATATTTAAAAGAAGTCTGAGGCAGTTGACAGAGGTGAAATGACGATTTTCATATGCAACAATTCATATTTTTATCAAACAGGCGGCCATTTTGAAAAAAGGCGTTTGCAAAAAATCGGCGTTTTAAAAGATTTTCTTTTTGGCGATTTTCTATTATCAGAGGGTCATAGATCTCAAAAAAATTGGTTTCGCTCATGGTATATATTTTTTTTCGACCCTTCTGACACACCGTGCCCTTGCGTCTTATGCGTTTTGATTTAGCACGACTGAATTTTTAGTTGTCTTGCATTGCTGCACTGTGATGTTTTTTATCAATGTTCATCATTCATTGTTAGACAACGATGTCAATCATTTTCGATAGCTACATCGTTCCTTCTTTTTTACATGATTACGTCACTTTTCAGTTGCATTTCAGAATGCATTTCATCTGCGATTGTGCAGTCTTACATATTTCTACTAAATGTATTGTCTTCAGCGTAAGAGAAATGTGATAGTAGCAGCATAGCTGAGAGCTTCTGCTGATAGAAATGGCATTCGTTAGCTCACATTATTCAATGGAGCACCATGTAGCGATGATCTCTGTTCGTAACTAAGATGCTTTTAAGCACTTTTTCCTAAACAACGCTATCTGATGACCCTCTCACAAGTCAAATAGTTCGTGATCATCTGACGTTTCAAAATGAGAATTGTCATTTTTATGATTTTAAGGTTGATAGATATCTTCCAGAGTACTTGGGAATGCGATATATTTCTCGTAGCCGGTACCTTGGCTCATGTGTTGTCAAAGATAGTGAACACGTCATGACGAACGATATTTTTCTTGCAGATAAGCAAACATACCTGTTTGAGACAGGCTTCAATGTTCAACATTTTAGATTTCGCAAACTTGGCAGCTTAATTTCAATTTTTAACTAAACAATACAGTCAAACAACTACACTGTAAGTCGCTGGATACTAAAATTACATACAAAATCACACACAATTTGAAACTAACATCTGATACGAGATTCTCGGATGCTTACAGAGGTCTAGTATGTTTTTCATACGAAATCTCGCTTCCCTTCGCATGTGACTGGTATGTAGCGATACGAGCTGTTCTATCTGTGATTGGCGGTTTTAGACTGAAATACGAGTTGCTGGTAGGCCCTATGTTTATATACGAAACCCAATGCAAATTCATCCTCATTCGTATGCCTCTGGTATGTACAGCTTTAAGTCAGATAACAAACATATATACATATATTACATGCCACTGTCAAATAACTTTTTTTCAGTAATGCCAGTGGTGAATATTTCTTAGTGACAGTATTTCTTTGTGCAACCATATTAAATTTATTTTGAATTTGATGTCATTATCTCACTACTTACAAAGCAGTAGTAACATTAGTATGATATTTATTGACAAAAGGCCTTAAATCAACATATTTTAGACATATCGTAATACGTAGATGCTTTCTTTTAACATTGTGCTGGTATGGCCTTCGTATGTAAAGCATACCACACTTTAAACAGCATGCGAAATGCATGCAAATATATACAGAAATATACCAAGAAATTATTTTGGTGTGCATCCTTCGTATGTGATTGGCATTGAGCGATTTACAGTGTAGGCACAATGGGATGATTGTTAATTGACAGTATAAAAAAATGAAAACGATCATCAATTTTTTTTAGATGTGGTTAGAAGAAATTGTTTTCACTTCCCAAAATATTTTGTCATCCAGGTGAAATATGCATCCAGCACAACGGAAAAAGTGATGATGTTTCGGCAGGAGATGATTACTTTGTTGTCGATGAATTTTCAATTCCTATCCACTATCAGTTTCAAAGAATTGCATGGGCAGGTAAATATAATTTTTGACACAATTCTACTTTTACTGTTGTCATTTTATCATTCACTGAACAATCGATGATCAGCAATACGTCTATCTGACGACGTTGATCGCTATCTTTTTTAGTTATAGAAAGATGAAGCTGTGTAGCAAATACACACGCTGGTTCTGTGCTACTGATAAATGCATTTTCGTGCAGCAAACTTTGTATTTCAATTCAATGATGCACATATTTCTACTCTGGCCGTCAATTTCCAGAACAGAAGAGCTTATCAAGAGACGATCATAGTGATGCAGCATGAAGTGTGGAATGAAATGAATTTGGCAGGGCTATTGTTTCATAAAGCCATGGACTGTCAAAACATTTGCACGAATAGATAGAGTATTTTATTGCAGTCACCTCGATATCTGTCGTGAAAAGAAAACAAATGTGTGGTGTAGGAACACATATGTGGCCCTAACGATGACTTAAATATCACCAAGCCATATTACATCAAAATGGAATAGAAACTTTTGACATAAAACAGAGTTCAAGCTTTGACCGCTTGGTGTTTTCAGTATTAAATAGCTTCTTGCAATCCTTGCTCATCTCGTCAGAAGTGGTCTGCTTTAGCTTTTCCAATGTCTTCGAAGACCGTTCATAAAACCTGTTCTTTGAGTCACCCCTGAACCGGAGGAAGTCTGTAGGCGGGCAAACGAGAAGACTGATAATTCTTGACCCTGAATGCTGACGGAGATAGTCAGTTACACACCATGTGAGGAAGCGATCTATCTTCCTGAAATGTGATTGGTAAAAGCACACGTTTCTGTCTCAAGAATGGAAGACCGTGGTTCAGAAATCCGAAACATTTCGAGATGGGGATCACTGTCAATTGCATCATCAAAAATGAATGGCTGAAGACTTTTCGTTGATATTGCATTCATTATCAGAAATGAGGGATGGCATTTATCACACATTTATTGCCAAAAGCAAATACATCTTTTATTGTGCAGCCGAAATTATCTTTATCTACTAATAATTGAGAAGTGGCTTAATGTCTTGACATTTTCACAGCAGAAAATTGTGGCTATCTCAAATGAACAGTAAGGCGCAAATCGCGATTTGCATCCAAGCTCTTCATACATCAGCAAAGTGTACTGTATACTAATTGCTGTTTATACTAATAACTCTTAAATTGGCGCAACATGTTTCTGCCAGCTCTCCTTCAGGTGCAACGCTGGACTGAGGTCACAACGATGCAGTTTGACACTAGTGAACACAATTAGACAGAAATCGATGCATGCGGTGTGACAGATGAAAAACAGAAGCAAGCAAGAACACAAGCTGTAACAGACTGATATCATGATTAATACTAAATAGCAAAGGACAATAGTGGACAATAGTTGATCGGACGTTGAAATGGAAAGTCATAATGCTGCATTACAAGTAAGTCAAAATCAAAAGAGAAAGTCATAATAATGCATTATAAGAAAGTCAAATTCAATACTGCAAACATAAAAATCAAAGATGATACCCACAAAGCTCAAAAGGATCGCATACAAAAGGATTGTGCTGACTTGTGTGTACAAAAAGAGCATGTGTTGAGTCGTATTCTACCATGATAATTATCTCTCCCTCTTTTTATTTCAATTTCAATTTCAAGAGAATTATATTTTAGGGGCATTTAGTTACAGGACTGCAAGGCCACTTTACAATGATAATAAGATGATAAATTAATACATATCATACAATGTATTATTATTAATTTATTTTTTGACTCTTGTTAATTTATAAGTATTTATTTGATAGTATTGTTATCATTTATTTTCTACATCATTACGACTTTGTATGTTGCTTCCCTTTGTGCTTTGCGAGTATTAGCTTTGATTTTTATGTCTGCAGTATTGATTTTGACTTTCTTACAATGCAGTATTATGGTTTTCTCTTTTGATTTTGACTTACTTGTAATGCAGCCTTATGGCTTTCTCTTTTGAGTTTGACTTACTTGTAATGCAGTATTATGACTTTCTCTTTTGATTTTGACTTTCTTATAATGCAGTTTTATGGCTTTCTCTTTTGATTTTGACTTTCTTATAATGCATTATTATGGCTTTCTCTTTTGATTTTGACTTTCTTATAATGCATTATTATGGCTTTCTCTTTTGATTTTGACTTTCTTATAATGCATTATTATGGCTTTCTCTTTTGATTTTGACTTTCTTATAATGCATTATTATGGCTTTCTCTTTTGATTTTGACTTTCTTATAATGCATTATTATGGCTTTCTCTTTTGATTTTGACTTTCTTATAATGCAGTATTATGGCTTTCTCCTTTGATTTTGACTTTTTTATAATGCAGTATTATGGCTTTTGAGTTTGAGTTTGACTTGCTTGTGATGCAGCATTATGACTTTCCATTTCAACGTCCGATCAACTATTGTCCACTATTGTCCTTTGCTATTTAGTATTAATCATGATATCAGTCTGTTACAGCTTGTGTTCTTGCTTGCTTCTGTTTTTCATCTGTCACACCGCATGCATCGATTTCTGTCTAATTGTGTTCACTAGTGTCAAACTGCATCGTTGTGACCTCAGTTGCGTTGCACCTGAAAGAAAGTTGGCCGAAACATGTTGCACCAATGAAACTTAAAATCAAATGTGGCTTTTCTTTTTATATATAAAATTTGCAAGGGATCAAGCTTTTTTAGTGAATTTAAACTTATTCTGATGTTCATTCATTTCAGATGTTCATGATCTTGTCACTGCGTTTGCAATACACGGAAAATCTGAGTCAAATACAAATATAACATTATACAATGATTACATGATTTTCCCATCTGGACATCGGACGGTCATGAAATTCAACGAGCAGGTATTATGTATGCATATTTTATCAGATCCTTGTTAAATTGAGATTAGCATAATCTTCATTAATTCTGAATTCTGAATTGAGATTCATTAATAAGTTTATACCGTTCGTAAACAAGTCACTGTGTGTTATAAATGAATTCATAAATTCAATCAGACATGCTTTCGCCCCAGCAGTGCACTTCTACTGACCCTGGATTCCTATTTTGCTGGTTTCTTGTTTCAATAGAATGCCCGTTGATTATTTTGTATATTCTTGAAAATTTGAAACTCGTGATCTACAGTGTTTGATTCTATTTTCGCACAGCGGCGATTTAAACAATTCGGTCGCTCAGTCGAATAAATGGAAGTGGTCACTGTTTCTGAAGCTGTTGCATGCAATGTGTGTAATAGGATCGGTATCGAACTGTGGATAATTTCGACAGTTGATAGAAAAATAGTTCTCACGAATTTGTCACTGACAGGTCTATATCTCAAACACGCTCAGGTCTATCTATATCAAACACCTGTTCATCGGTTCTGATGAATGTTGACCAAGGATAGGCCTATAGGACCGTCGCATTGTCTACAATTATGCACTAATATGCTATCACAGGGATTCAGGATGATTTACTTATTTTTGAATACTTTACCATCAATTTAGACATTCCACAAGATGATGACAGTCCGAAGTTTAATACCTCTCATAACCTGGCCACATCATGTGCGGACAAGTTCTTAAGATAGAAACCATAGATCTCCTGAAACTCGGTTTTGATAAAGCACTCCCATGCAGGGAAAACCTTAAAAATCATGTAACTTTGTGATTTGATATTCACTGCAAAATTTCATCATTCCAGGTATGTTTAAAGTCATTAAATTTCGAAGCATTTGGGAAATACCCGTACGCTAAGAAGTGCCTCTTGTATGCTATTACTTCAAACTGGGCCCCTTGGACGTCTTGGATACTTATGTCCAATTTCGTGGAAGAACGGCGTACTCGAATTTGTTGCTCTGAAAATTGTCCCACAACAAGACCTTCGCAAGAAATCAGAATATTGGATGGACCACAAGGTCTGTGTCTTAAAAACGTAATCTACGCTCGTTCATGTATTATTATATCCACTACAATTTCCTTCCACCAGGTTGCAAACTACCAAGAAAGAACGTCTCAAGCATTTATGACGCTATACACAAGAAAATGAAGATAGTTATAGAAAGTACTCATCAAGTGAATGGCAGCTGTGTTTATGCATTTTCTGGAAGCAGGAAATCAGTAAGTTATTCAGAACCCTTTTTGACATACAAAAGGTTCCAACTCTTTTTATGGAATCTGAGAACTGGTTTTGGTGACCTGTTTCATACACAATATGTTCAGATAGATGTGTAGATATTATGGTGATATTTAAATGGTAGCATCTAGCCTTTCATATTGATAAATATAAAATAAATAAATAAAGATGGATTGCCTTCGATGAGCAATCATTTAGACACTATTCAAATTTATGACTTTTGAAGTAAAATTCAAGAAGGGTATTTATGGGTAGTTAGGCGGAACATCATGCCTAACAAGGTTAGGACGCGAATACAGTTGCATCGCCTCTCCTAACCAGGGGAAGTAATTTGTTGTGGTACACAGTGCACTTGCAAAAGATCTCTCCTCTCCTTTTGTGTCTGTAGCCATACCTTCTCATGGTCCCCCTGTTGTGTACTGAATTGGCTGCATGGACGACCGAGCGCCCGGTGACACAGCCGGCTAACGGGTGGGTGATGCTCGCTATCCTTAAAAGGAAACTTACATAGGAGAAGGAAACTCCGATATAAACTATCATGGACTTGGAGAGATCCAAGCAAGAGTTGGACTAAGAGCCTTTCCAACTCAGGGGAAGTGACTGCCTCTGTGTTCAGACACACATACATAAGGCGCCTTCTTCCCAACTGTGCCTGTAACAACACATTCTTGTGGTTCGCTCGTTAGTTCTTGTTAGAGCGTGTGCAGGCGTGACCGAGTACCTTGCGGATTGAGCTCATATTGACTCTGATTTGTAAGCCATTCTCCAAGCACGGACTGGATCACCGCGGAGGATTGCGACCTTAACCCTTAACCTTCCGATTAGTTTTCGAAGCAATTGCAAACATCTAATGCTTTCACATTAGCCTCCGACAGTCTGTGACTTTGTTGCTAGTACGTAGTAATCCTAGTTGCTCATAGTCCTTTCAAAGTACGGGTACTGGATTATCACCTTATTAGAATTGACAATATAAAAAAATCACAACTGTTTCCCGCATGGGGTCCAGGTTGGACCCCAGTCGAAATTATTCATAATAATGACATATAAAATGTTTCAAAGTTGTGTTGAGTATTTGAACAACAACTTCCTGATTCATTTGCTCTATTTAGATCATCATATAGAATATTCCATTGACGTGACGGCCCTATAGCATACCTCGTAGCCTCTAGGTCTATATTTGCACTATTGGAAATCGGATGTTATCATGTTCTCTTTTCTATACTGTGTTTATGCATGACTGCCTGAGTATAGACACTGTATGTATTTATTTTCTTCATGCAATGCATCATTTTTTAAAATGTCACTGTCCTTTTTGAAAATCAAGCAAAGATATTATGGCATAGTTGCCAACTGCTTTTTGTATATGGAATGAAGTTCTAAATGACAAAGATGATACATTCACGTTGAATTCTTTTGTCAATCGCAGTGACTACGGAGCATATCGGCGGTAGCGAGGGACTAGTGTAATCTTGACAGCCAATGAGATTTCTACTAATTTGTCATGACCCGATGCTTGAAAAACATTCTTTGGATAAAAGTCGAGTCAAAACTGTGATGAAAAGACAACGGCGTCAGAATACGGCCACAAATCCCGTGGAATAGATCTGCTGATGATGATGAGCAGCCATCCGACATGGAAGAAGATTCAGATGAAAGCAGCGAGATGTTTGCGATGGGCCTATAACAGCCAAAGCAGCAGTGATAGCTCAGCGTCTGACGACGATGTACCGGTAGGCCTACAAAACAGTGAACCTACTAGAGTGACGTCACTTGCTGCTGGGATTTCGTTCTTCGTGGAATACATGATAGATCCATCAGCGACTTCTGAAAGCTAAAGCATTGAATTTCATTACTAGAAAGACCGGACCTACAGCGGATTGCAGAAATACAGCAGTCACAATTTGGCGATTGCTGATGGACATCATGGCAACGTACACAAGCGAGGGGAAAGAAAAGAAGCGAAATGACAACAGTGCTAAGAGTATGGCAGCAGCCGACGAAGCTTATAAGTTATCGGAGTAATTGAAATTCTCTTTTTTGGTGGCAGGCAACTGGAGATTCGTTGCAAAGCTTTTGGAACAAGGAACGTACATGACCGCAGGGTATTTTCCTCTATTATGAGTCTAGAGGATGAGAGAACTGGCACAGAATCGGAGATTTGAGTGTAAAGCGAAACACGTGAGTACACGAAAAACAGACATGGCTGCGATAATGGAATTCTTGCTTTTCGAAAACCTTGCCGAAATTTTCAGGCCATGATTCTGTAACATTGGTCTCATTCAGAGAGCGTTGTTGTTTTAGGCAATATTGTAAACAGACAGCTAAGTATGTGGATTGTAAATTCTTTTTGAGGTGCTGCAGCAGAGAACCTCTTGTATGATGATAGGAATCATATCATATTGTGGAAAGGTACATGGCACAATCACTTTCATTTGAAACCGTTTGTAAACTCATCTGCTCAGTAGAAGCATGGAAAATGTAGCTTCTTTTGCCTCTTACAACTTCTACACAAGTTTGTCTTTCGTAAGATGACGGAGCTAACTTTGGTTGGAACGATGAAATCAAGCAAAAGAGAATATGTTTTACAGGTGGCAGATCGAGAAGATGATATGGATGGGCAGCACCAGATTTTGCTACAAATAAGGAGGCCACATCTTTTTTGGAGGTAGTCTCTAGGAGTAGGATGTATTTTAGACGCGAATCTAATGTGATAGATCAGGGACAGATAGACCAAACTATTCATGACATAAACTTATCAATGTCTCATGTATTTTCGAACTTGCTTGTATTTCTACAGTAATATCTTGTCAGTTCGATAGTCTTGATCTGTCATAAGTCGAGTCGCTACCGTCGATAAGCGTGCCCTAACATTCACAGTGAAAGGAGCAATGGTCAATGTTGACATTCAGTAGGCCTAACGTCCTTGATTTAGCAGGCAAAAGCCTAATACGTTGTTTTAGGTTTTAGTAAGCACAGGATCTTGATTTTCTTATATAAATAACTTGTTGAAATTCAGGAATTATGCGTATGTGATTCCATGTTCATTTACATTCCTCTGGAATCAAGGAATCAGCCAACGCAGACGATTTTTCTTGATAGAATCTCGTCTCTATCTTGTATATTGTCAGGCTGTCGATTGAACAGTGTCTTTTCCCGGAAGGACAGTCGTCGAAGGACAATCGAATTATCCTATAGAATTTATAAGGAAGAAGTTTTGACTTTTCAATTGATCTCTGCTACTGATATAATAATAATAATGACTTGGGGTCCACATTGGACTCCACGCGTTAAACTTGTAAGTTTATATCTGCGGTATCGGAGGGTTAATCAAAATGGATCACATCGAAAATCAAGGCCGTATACGACAAGGCCACAATGGGTAATTAACCACCTCAACGACTGTGACCGATAGGTTGGCAACAAATGAAATTTTCCTAAATTCTTTGTTGACGTTTTCTTAATTATAAATTTGAAAATCCAAATCACTGTTTGCTGGTTCATGGCCACGCTTGTTCTCTGAAGTGAACTACAAACACATAAAATGCTAAACATTGACAGAAGATAATAACAGGAGCTAGTGAGTTGATTAGCAATAGCTCCTCTCTATCTCCTATTATTATCTTCTGAGTCCTCGGAGGTCCTCAAGACGGATGCTAGAAAGTCAACTTCCCAACTCAAAATTGCGACACTCAACGTAAGAACATTATAAGAAAGACAACAATGACAGTTACGGTTAGAGTATAAAGTAGTCACCGTTGCTGCTAGTTTAGCATCTGTAACAGCACGCTTAGCTAGCTCTACTTGATGAACCAAGTAGATTAACATCAATTAATTCAGACGATATCTTCCTTGCAATCATGTTGACTTCTATATCTCAAACATAACTATTTTTGCATTAATGAATTATAATGTGTTTTTATTTCGGATTGATAATATGCTTAATTTCAAAATTGCATAATGCATAATTGTTGATGGCTGAATACTTATTGATTATTCATGAAATGCCTTAGAATAACATGTATTAAAATCGAATTCAGTATTGAAAGTATGACTCTTGGATGTCGTTATCTCACTAATTACAAAGCAGTAGTAACATTAGTGTGATATTTATTGACAAAATGCCTTAAATCAACATACTTTAGACATAAATGATGCTTTCTTTTAACATGGTGCTGGTATGGCTTTCGTATGTAAAGCATGTCACACTTGAAAAAACATACGAAATGCATACAAGTATATACAGAAAATAATATACCAAAAACTATTCTGGTATGCATCCTTCGTATGTGATTGGTACTGGGCGATTTACAGTGTATGGATGTGATTTTCCTGATTTATCAGGAAATCCTGACCTTTGGGTTGATTCCAAAACGTCTCAGGAATCAATACTTTGCAACTTTGTGCCGTTTACTCAAAAGGAAAAATGCGTTCTTCCCTTTCGTTTCTTCTATGATATACGCTGAACTAAACGCACAAGTTATAAATTGTATGTCAGTACTTTGTTGAGTGTTTCAAATTCTTTTTATTTATTATGTAGTGGCTCGAATGTATTTGCATGCTATTTCCTTGTAAAAATTTTCATTTCCTTAAATATGTACGCTTGTCATCATTTTTGAGACAAGGCAGATTCTGCAAAATAAAAGTATAGGAGGAGGGTTTGATGGGACTTCATATATTGCTTAATCGTCTTTGACAGCAACATAGCCGTTTTTTAATTTCTCAAACGTAATACGTGAATATCCGGAACCACTGGGCACCCTTCAGAAATTGGTTTTCTGATTTTTTGTCGTTTGGTCAATCATATCCCTGAAATTGCCTTGGGTGGAAAAGACCTAGGTTGAGCAAGACTGGACTGCAGGCTGACGCTTGCAATCCCTAGGAATGGTCCCAGTGTGCTCGACGTGAACGCAGAAGTGGCTGAGAAGAATAAGGTCCACGGGATCTGTGCATAATTCGATCTAGGCGTTGAAAATGACGCTGGTAGGCGACTGCTTGACTTCTGCGCACAAAGCGAGATGATCATCTCCAACACGCTGCTCTAACAGCAACCACGCCGACTTCTCACATGGACATCGCTAATTGAGCTAACCACGCCCAATCAGCATGGAAGTTTCAAGCCCAGTAAACTTTTTTCGATTATTTCAATTTTGGATGCCCGTGATAATTAACATGCTATTATGTTGAAAATTCTTGCCGACATTTGTTATTTCGAGCATGCGATGTGATGGTCTGCTACAAATACTAGCACAAGATTTATTAAATTTTCAGATTGATGAGATGGCGGAGATATGTACATTGCTGGGATTGACAATTTACTCGACTACCAGTGTGGTTTTCTCAAAAAGTGAGGAATTGTAAATGACATCATTCATCCTCTAATGTATACCAGCCACATGCTTGACATCGAAAATTTTGATAGATCAGCCATATGGCGTATCTATGTGAATATGTAGCATTCAAATTTGCACCTTTTGCAGATTTTCTCTAATCGTGTATGATTGGAAAACATGCGTTAGTGATCTAAAGCACTGTCTACATGTACCTCTGAACTAATTGTCTACCTGCATGTCTGTGTTGTTGGTTCTTAGTGGTTCATTGCTTGACTTCTAATCATGTGTCGACACTTCATTGCTGACAGGTAGGCCAGCCATGCCAATGATGCTTGATCGCCTGATGATATAACGCGAACGCTTCGGCCAGATACATTGCAAACACAATAACCTATCATAAAGATTTCAGTGCCAACTGGCTTAAGCATAGAATGCAAGATGTCTAAAGACTTCAATAATTTTAGCACAAGCATTCTTTGGAGGCCGCAGGCGTTGCGCTGCGTCATAAGAGCGTTGTAGGGCGAAGCGCAACGTCTGCAGCTGACAAAGAATGCCGTGTTTAAATTGTTAGCGTCCAAAGACGTACTTCTATACGATAACTAAGATTACTATGTGCTTCATGTCGGTCCCGACACTCAATCTCTGACACACCTGACTTAAAATATGAGCTTCATGGCATGTAGAATGTTATGTTCCATGGAATCATTTTGACAAATTCTGCATTTTCCATCGGGTCTTTGTACAGTGCTCCCAAGTTACTGGGGACAAGCCATTTTTTGGAAGAACGATCCTTATCCTAGGTCTCCTGGTCCCTAATGATCTGGGACGGACTGTAGCAGAATTAGAATAGTGAAGTTTATAGTTATTTTGCAGGCATTCGTAAATAAAGGCTTATTTAGTGAACAAAAGCCTTTAGAACACACAAATGCAGAATTAAAGTCTTTATCATTGGATAAAGGTTGCTTACATTGTGATGTTTTGGACAACATCTTGGATAGGGATTGAGGTGCAAAATGAAGCCATATCGTATTGCATCAATGTCTGATGATTGGAATTGATGTTGTGGGTGCTCATGATGCGCTCCATAAGACTCTCACTAATTTCAAGATATGCAGGAGCTCTAGTAAAGAGGGGGATAGTAATTTAGTCACTAACCATGAGAGTCATATCGTCGGCCCATCACTGTTATGCAATTTATCAAATAAGAAAGTCAGCTCCCAGCTTATGTGTCTTGATCAAATGATTTAATTTTTAGCATAACTCCTGATGATGAACTTTGGAATGTTGCGTTGTGTTGAAACATCTTTCTGTTGCTTTTTTTTATCCTTGCAGGCAAAAATACCAGACGTTATATACTTTTTTGGTTGTTTGATGAACGGTGTTCAGATGACAATTCTGCCAACTTATCACTGTGCCAGTATCACTGTACACCGTGTAAAACAATAAAAGCTCCAATACTTTTTTTGACTTGCAGTGGCAATCGTCGGCCTCCTAGACAAGCAACCGTACACTTCTGAGGGATACACAACTGGGTTTGTAATGAGAAACGAAACGATCCATTCGATGGTCAATGGAAAGGTTTGTTGATTAATTACCATTTATTTGGAATATTTATCGACATTAGGAAATTGAAGGAACATCAATTTATGTTGCATAAGGTTGTGTCATCCAGAATACATGACATATTTCTGTTTTTCAGTAAAGATACCAGGCTTGCCGTGGGAATTGATTTTGAATTCCCATCCCATTCCCACGAAATTTTTTATGGGAATCCCATTGGAATTCCCATTCCCACGGGATTTTTCAGTATTTCCCATCAGAATTCCCATGGCTCATTACTCTTCCTATATACGGTTTATGGTTCACTTCTTTCGGACTACAAGTCGAATAACGAACTGATGAGAATAAGCGCTTTTAGTTGACCTATCTTTTGGATGAAAAAGTATTGGCATATCAATCTATCTTATTTTGTAATTTCCAAAAATTGCAAGTTTTTACTAATTATCAAAAATATCTATCATTTTGTTTCAGGGAGTAGTCAATCAATAAAGACGACTTCATCGAAATAGTCTTCGATTACATATAGGCCTATGCATACACATATTCGCATGTCTATTCACTCTGATTCACTCCATGTGGTGCCGTACTTGTGATCAACATGGCAAACTTCTAGCTCATCGCAATATCATATTTAAGTTTACAATACAAGTACAGCGCCTGTATACAAGCAATGAAGTCAATACTTCGCCTACGCATATTTCTATGACTTATCAACAGAAAACAACTACTGATTTATGAATATGTGATAATACGCTCGCTCGCATCCCATGTATTTAGGTGCGGTGTGATTCCAATTCTATCTAACTTTGATGATAAAGCCACAAATGCAAAAAGACAAATTTATATTCGAGAAACAAACGTTCATTGAAAATTTGTCCAAGGATTGACAAACGCTGCTGCTAAAAAGGCATCAAACATTGAAAAATATCAATGGATTGATGAAAGCTACATATTATAAAAACTCTCCAATGTAGGCCCTATTATGTATAAAGGCCTACGAATGACAGTACTACAATCTAAGAATAGCAGATCTTCAATAAATTATCAATGGACTAACAACCGTTACTTTGAGACCCGCGTGATGCCGAATGAAGACCATCGATGGATTAATAAGCATCACTTTGAAAACCATCAAGGCAAAGGCAAATACTCAAGAAAATATCAATGGGTTAACAAACAAAATGCGGATATAAAAACAATCATGAGAATAGCAGATACTGAAGTAAAATATCAATGGATTAACAAACTCAAAACGCTACCATGCGGCAATGAAGGCTATCAAGAGAATAGCTGATGCTCTAGAAAAATATCAATGGATTGACAAACGTTTCTACGGGTATGAAAATCTAGAGAATAGCCGATGCACTAGAAAATTGTCAATGGATTAACAAACGTTGTTATGAAATATATCAAATGAATAACAAATGTTCATGTAAACCTAGGAACTGAATTATAATACAGTCTCTAACTTACTAGCATATTTTGTGTAAATCATGGCGCTGAGCTTGTCAGGTTTGAGGCTTTTTCGAAGCTTTGATAAGAGAATCCCCGCCTCGCTGAATAGTCTTTCTACAGAAGTCGATGACACTGGGGTGGAAAAAAGAATTTTTGCACACTTTGACAAAAGTCTCATTTGTGGTCCTTTCTCTTTCCAAAAATCCTTGGTCGGATGTCTGGAGGCCACACGAATGGTCTCAAAAAGCAACATTTCTGTTTCAAGTTGTTCATGAAGCGAAGTCTTCATGCGCTTTGGGCGTGGAGCAAACAATGTTTCAAACGGATCGCTGGATGTCGAGGGCTCACGTCCCTGGTTATCACTGACTTTGTCCGTGGGGATATCAGATATATGCATTGAATCAAGCAGCTGATTCAAATAGTTCACAACACTCGATTTGAATCCTTGCATCTCCTGCTCCCATTCATTCATGAACACCTGCAATTCTCGGGTCTTTTTGCTGGAATATCTAAGAGTTTTCACCATATCCAAAGCCGTGTTGCAGACATCAATGCCTGACAAATAACAAGCCGCTTTTGCAAATGATGAACCACAATATGGCCACAGCTTCTTTCTCATCTGGTTTCGTAGAAGGCAGCAAGTCTCCCGAGCGATGGCAGGCACTTCTTCATTAATATGCATTTGGAACAAGTGAATATCCAAAGTAAGATAGTTCAGGTAAGATAGATGAGAAGTTGGCTCATCAACCTCAACTCTGTCACAGAAGCACTTGACGGTTTCCACAATATCCAACAGAGATTTCAGTGAAGGTAAAGGTGACAAATTGTCAGATACATGACAGTCTTCTTCTGACAGAAATACAGTGTAGTTGTCCACCGCAGATCGAAGTCGAGAATGTTGAAAGCGCCATGGGCGAGTCGTGCTTTTATCAGGAATAGCACGCTTCAGTCGCTTCGCATTTTGGTCGCGTACATTATAGAAAGATTCCACAGAAGTCAGATTAGACAGCATGCCACTTAGTAATTCTGGTGGAGACTTCTTGAAAACGTCTTTGACACAAGTCGACAAGGCATGTTCGGTACAACCAGTTATACCACCCAAGTTCAGCGTCGTTGGATAACGGCCGTCGAACGCTGCGACCATTTTCGGTTCGTTGTCACTAACTATAAAGATGGGTTGAGAGAGCTCACCCTGTTTTTTCATCATCCGGTGACTTAATGCATTCTTCGAGAATTTTGAAAGTGAACGAAGCGTCGTGTGGTGCATCATCCCAATCACAAATCTTAACTGGATAACTGAACCAACGCCAATCTTTATCGAGTCCACAAGCAACAATAGCAAAATAAGAAAGTCGATGTTCATGTCTTCCAGACCAAAAATCAATCATGCATGATACACCAGCATCCGGATCGTTGAGACTGTTTCTAAAATGATGATGCAACTTCGCATGGGATTGCTCTCCCTCAGTCATTAACCCCGATGAAATGTAAGTTCGTCCGATGGAATAGTCATTGATCTTGTTGTTTCTGTGCGCTACCGAGGAAGCGAAGTTTGCGCAAGAAGATGCAATTTGAGTCATGGCGTTGATGGACACAGTCGGATGGGCACAAACAAGCTTCACTACATGCTGCTGCCATTGTTCTTTTGCTTCTTTCGGAAGAGGAGGCTTGCTTGTTGATGGAGCACACTGAAAACTTCGGTGAATGGTGAGTTGATTGGACGTCGACGTCGCCGGTGCGCAGTTTTCTCGAGATGGTGCTTTATTGCACTGACCCCACTCTGGTTGACCCACTGTCCTCTTGTCTTCTTAAACCAAAGAAACAATTTCTTACAGGCATCACAATAAAGGAAAGGGGCCAACAATGGTTTCTTGTCGTCTCCTGAGCTCTCGGCAACCGGTGATATGTCCACTTGCACAACCTTTATCCTCGAATCAAGATTGGCACTACCACTGGTTAATGACTTCGGTGGCGTAACAAAAGATACACGAGCAGCAGAAATGTGCTGCTGCAGAGTTTTTTGTCTACTTCGAAGAACTTGTTCGAAGACATCGCAGCGACGACCTGCCTCAGACTGGGAACTGAAGTTGCAGACGATTATAATTACATCATATAGCTCGGTTCCTCTTCGGTCTGCAGCCTAATGAATCATCGCCAAGCGTCAATCAGAGGAAAAGAATGTTTTGCGAGCCCACATTCCCTCACTTGAATTGTCAAAAGTTGCGTAAGTGAAATTGATAGAGCAGCGCACGGGGCGAGAGAATCGGTCGGTCACTGAAATGGATGATTCTCCTCCCGTCGGTTGACGATGCGAATTGACAGACAGCCTCAACAGATAATTACATAATCCAGGTTCTCTCTCTCTCTCTCATTCAAGACCGATATTAGTCTTCTTATAAGATTGATAAGCCAAGAAAAGAATTGTTATGATCGACCCGTGTTTCGTCACCCTGACAGAATCATGCTTTTTTCAGACAAGGACAGCCTGCTTACTGTAGACACACCTGTACAATGTACATGTATAAATGTTGTATTTTCACTTCAATCTGTGCGTCATTCATGAGCGGCTTCGCCTAGTCATCCAGTAAGATGAGTGCAACTACAGCCTGCATTCTCGCTTTCTCACAACCTTTGCAGACCAAAAAAGAGTTGATACTTCCAAATAAGATTTAAATTTATCTTATTTTGGTGATCAAAATTTTCATTTAATTCCCATGGGATTCCCATGACTTGAAGCAAAATTCCCATTCCCACGGCAGGCCTGAAAGATACTCGTATTCGCCAAGTCTAATCTAGCCTACTTGTACGGGTGCTATTACTTGTAAGAATTTAGAATTAATGGGTGGTAGCATTATTTAGAATATTACAAAGTGATCAAAAACTATGAGCTGTGTTCATCAAAAATTCAATCTTGACCAATATTTTGCTTTCTCAACCAGTTTCAGTGTCATTTACACAGCATGCACATCACAGTTTTAATTTTGGGAAATATCCAAAACTTCAGACCTACACATTAGCTCCATGTACGTCAATCAGCTTCTCCCGCTCCTCCTCAAAATCGGAGGAAAGAGAGTCAAAGGCTATACTATTGTCTATTTAATATTTCAACTGCGAAGCAGTAGATTCATTCGATCTCTGCAAACTTCTATCATTTCTAGAGAGCTATAGTCTGTGGCATAGTTGGAACGCCCCGTCTCGGCCCCGTCTTTAAATTCTGAACAGCATCATGTCGTGATGTTATCCCGAGAACCTTGTTCACCATGGTTTAGCGTTCTAAACGGACATATTCCAATTTTACATGAGAAGTACACAGTGAATGTAGCCTGTTTTCGCATATGTTAAATATGGTTCATTTCCGATAATTAGCTGAAAATTGAGAATAAATGTACTTGAAATCTTCATGCAAAGTGAGAATTTATTTTTTAGAAATATCAGCTCAATGAATTAACTGGAGGAGATGTAATTTACTATGTTGGTCGAATGGGATTTGAATCATCACATCATCAATTCACTTTCAATAACGAAAATGAGAGCTGTGTTGCAATCAATTATCTTACAATACCTTCAAGCTCTTCCAGACATTGGCCATCACTTTCTGTGGCTTTTGGTATTCGGTCATGTTTTAGTTATCGATTTATATGCCAAGGTGACATGAAAATCAAAAGCAAAACTCGCATGAAATAATCACTTTCAATAATTCTCTCTTCCAGATTCAGATTCTGGTTCAGAATCAGATGCATATTTGAAGCCGGAGATGACTCCCTATCTAAACTGTAAGTACAACTGAGTATAACTAACTGTCGCCAGCGTTTGCTAGATGGCAAGAACAAAATAAACGCCCTTTATGAACATGATTTGAAGAATCACGATATCTGTGAGTCTAATTTTCTACACATGTCTAATTTAAATGTAGAAATTATTGACAGAAGTAAAAGTGCCATCAATTGCAGATTGACTGAGACTCGTCTCATAAAGACACTTCGACCTGCCATTAACCGAAAATATGAGCTCCCACAGTTTTAATCGCATTCAACAACTCCGCTTCATTGCCATATATTTAACGCACTGCACCATGCTGCCGTTTCAGTAATTGGCCCTTGAAGTGTCTGTGGCACGAAGCGTCGGCTGTTCTCGAACGACTTTCAAAATTATTTTCACTTTGGTCAATAAAATACAAAGAAGGAGTGAAACCTAACGTTGTTCTTCAGCTATGTCTATCAGAAACACCCTCCTGTTCTTGATCATAAGCTGGGTAACAGATGTCCATACAAGCATATTTGGTCCTATTTTGTAACCGTTAGGGTGGATCAAAAAATCGAAATTTTGAAAATCAAAATTTGGGTGGTCAAGTCTTTGGTCTATGGCTATTTTGAACTCCCATGCAAAATTTCAGTGAATTTGGACAAGGTCTACCATCACCACAGTGGCCATCTATTTGTTGACTATTTTCTTTTCCTTTAGTTTTTCGTCAATTTACGCTAGTTGAAGCTGTATTACATAGTACTTCCTAATGAGCTAGAGCCTTGAAACTCTAGGTGCAAGTACATGTTGACAGCCTCTTTTGATTGAAGCAAGAATTTGAATGACTCAGAATAGCGAACTCTTACTGAGAGATCTCCAAAGTTTGCAAATTTTCAAGATATGACCAAAAATGTGATTTTTGCAAATTTTGAATTTGACACTTTCTTGTCGTGAATTCGAACCAACATTGTAGAGACTAGATTTTTAGGAGCTTGAAGGTGCGAAATGAATAGGCAGCATGTGTGCACACGTAGGTCTGTTGTGCTTTGCACGTGAGCCTTCTGTATAGGCTATTGTCATAAAATAGGCTTACATGTACTTAATTTTATGGATTTCCCCTGTGGCAGACATCCTCTATTGCCGCTACTTTCAAACGAGCACAGTGATTTTATTGATGAAAATAAGTGAGCTTTAATTATAGCTCTTGACCCTATATGTCCTTGCTCTCAAAGTGTGAAGGAAATAGCCCTGTGCTGCGGTGTTGATTGGTTACTTCACCATTTTCTTGAGTTAGAGAGGTATCACAGTTTCACTTCGAGATAAAAGCAAAATATGTTCAATGAGCAGTTGTAATATCTAAAACAAAATACATGTATTTTTGATCAACTAAATACACGCACACAGAATGGGATCAAGCACGAAAGTCCTTTTTGGAGTCAAATGATGGCATCAGTTCTGAGAGTGTTTCGGATCCAACCATCGCGGGCTTCAGCACCGGAAACAGCTGATGATGCTGCTTCGCTTACGAGTTTGACCATTCGCTCAACGCCCTAAGAATGACAAGAGTATTGAGCGAAGGTGATTGGTCCTGACTCAACCTGCTGCCTCAAAGTCCAAAGAGGAGTTCTTTTCAAAACAGGTGGGTCACTCCTCTGACTATTTGAACGCCACAAAGTTTCATGAGACAGCTGTCCATCACCCCTCAACTCCGGTCTGGTGAATAATCTTCTACCATCGCTTGCAATCTCTGTTGCTCGTATCTGCTGTAAGTACCGTAGGCCTTGATGCCGAGTCTCTATGTCTTCGTCTTGCAACATGCAAACTATCAGCTGCTCAGTATGAGCAAAGAAGCAATTTCTTCTGAGAACATCCAGAAGCTTTCCCTGAGCTGCCTTGTAGTTAATGAGAGTAGGTCGGATGCCATTCCACAGCCAGATGAAGTGTGCGGTACCAAAATGGAAGACTAGATTCTTTTTGATCAGGAACCACGACGGAGCATAAACTTTGATCACATACTTTGTCAGTATTTTCAGTTTGGAATCAGGTTGAGGGGTAGCTATATACAATCGCAAAATTCGGGATGAATTTGTTACCCACCGTGAATGATTGAGTGGACCTGGTGTCTGTGAAACTATTTTGGATGGTGTTCTCCCAGTAATTGCTACCTGCACCATCTCATACAGATACCTGTGGTCAGTAGACAGTGTTTTCATGATGAAGGCGGCACCACAGGCATCTCTGGACTTGCAATTGGCTGCAAATCTGTAATAGGAAGTTCATGGCAACTGTTAAGCTCCTTTCCAAGATTTCCCGTGTATGACCGTTGGCCACTTGATTTACCATCCAAAAACTCCATCAAATGACGCAAAGGAAACTCATTCAAGTGCAAAAGACAGATACACCAGTGCACCGGCTGATTGATTGTGCCCTCTATCAGTGCTACAACGCCTCCAGTCTCACCAACATTGACATTGGTACCATCGCAGCCAACTGAAAGAGAAAATGTTGCTGAATGTCATGAACATTTTATGCATCAGAAAAATGTTGATTTACTTACTTAGTCGTAGTTGTCTTGGATCAGCACCTTCAGATTTGAGAAATTCCAGCATTTTCCTTGCGACTGTCTCAGCCGATCCACTTTCAGGCGAAATATGGCCAAGATATTCACAATTGGGTTCCCCAACCAGCAGTATATGTTCCTGTTTCATACTCTTTCGATTTTGCAGCTCTTTCATAAGTGTATCTGCAGGCTTTCCATCAAAATATAGAGCCTTCAGAAAAATATGTCAGTGCTCATTTGTGCAGCCTGAAGTGTGACTTTTCTATCACGCATGTTCTTGCTGCGATCAACTACCTTCTCAATGTTTGCATCCTTCAAGGTGGCCTACCTTAAAGCAGCAGCTGCCGTATTCGATACCCCATAGCGGTCTGCCAATACTGAAACGGTAGGGAAACATTTTGGTGGCTTGACTGTTGGTTCAGAATCCAGTCGTGTAGCAGAGACTTTCTCTTCAGAGGTGTTGTAGCATCTCTTTGTTTGGGCTGACGTCGTTTCTGAAGTAGATGTCTCCAATGCCTCTCGATAATGTTTCCGCTGTGTCCTCTTTGTGTCTAAGACATCAATGCTGCCTACATACATTTGGCGTGTTGACCTCTGGTCTTGAAGAAATTCTCGTTCACTGATTGGAACCTTCCGTGTGCAGGAACACTGGGCAAATTTGTCTACATTTGCAGGAACATATGTCAAAAAGTGAATCGAATTCATCATTCAAAGATCATTCATCATTCCACTACAGCAGTGTAGTTTGATCTAGTCTTTTGCCACTAATTCACATCCATTGCTTTACCATAAAGTTTCGCTATTCTTGTACCAATTGTGTGAATGCATGTTGATGTTGGAATGCTGCAGTGTTCCCTGATCGCCTGTACACTTTTCGCTGTCTCAACAGCCAAGTTAATAATAGGCTCCTTTGGTGGTTTCATTTGCTTCAGAAGGTTCATGTGCTGAAGAGCCTCGCATGTGGTAGGAAGAGTGTTGGCAGGCAGCTGTGCAGGATGACCCAAAACGCAGTGCTTTGTGTCCGATCGCAACATTTTGCAGAGAAACCAGCAAATGAAGAGATTAGTGAAGTAGAAGTCATTAACACACCAAGATTAACCAACATTTCGCAACCACATATATGTATGATCGGTCTCTATATCAACTTCTATCTCCAAATGTATAACAGCGGTTCGACGTCATCACCGTGGACAAATGAGTAGCGTCAACCTTTTAACATGAATAGATAGCAGAGCTTTCCGTAGAGTGGGGAATAGACTGGCTTGAAGGACACCATACGCCAGAAAAATGGCCTGTAGTATGAGCGACAGCAGCACTGCCGTACCAAGCAAGAACACCGTATGAACCATTTTGAAAAGTTTTCAGGAGAGCTAAAAACGCGTTTGAGCTCACACATTTTAGACAAGCCAAGTTATTCATATTATAAGTGATCTCTAATTTGAAAAACAATCAAGACTCATCATCTTTAGTGCCATAATTGCCTTTTATTCGATTTACTCTTCATGGATGTTGAAAGTATGTTCTTTGTTGGTAAATCATAAATCTCAGTTTGAGTGCTACCACGCATAAACACCGTATGTTCCTACTTATTACCTCTCGACTGATGTGCTTGTATTTTAAGCTGATTTCATGGCATTAATCTGTGTAATGCTCTCAAGTATGATAGAACTAACCTTGATGAACACCATTTCGATGTAATTGTACATCTAGGCCTACATGTGAGATAGGCCTATTAGAAAATGTTGAACATGCACATTTACGATTTTTAATTGACTTTGTGCATCATGTCACGTCACACTCATTCTTCGTAGAGTCTTAAATCTTTAGTGTTAATACACAGTCCATGAAATTGTGTGACATCTGTCATTAACCATGTAATGCCTTGTGTAAATACATTTAGGCTACACCTGAGTTTCATATTGCAAACACATGAGCATTATTTGCTTGTAAGACAACAAAACAAGCAACTGAATGTATAAGTATCTAATTTTACATCGGACATGCCTGATTGGTATAAAAGCAACGAAACAAAACATATGCGACACAAAATATGTGATATGAAAGTGCGGCACTTAATTAGCAGATTACGGTACGTACATGTACATGTATGTCGAGTTGAATGACATGCACATGTGCCATGGATTTGAAATTGCCATACATGTAGTTCTACTAATCCAAACACAAAAATCTCAGTACATAGCATAGTATTCTGTGCCTTGTCTCTGCACTGAAGAAGGTCGGAACTTCACTCTGATTCCGGCAGGTTCCTCCAATAACTGCGTCTCTGGACCGGAATGAGAGGCAACAGGGACGCATTCAGTTTATCCTTCTTCTGTTTTGCGATTCCTCTTGGTCGCATTCTTGGTGCAGGTTCCTTTACATTTGTGGAATTCTTTAGTAAATTGAATTTGTTGAATGGCTCTGAAAAGCATTTTTTGAAAAATAATCTGAAGAACCACACAGAACTTTGAAGGCTGAGATGTCCTTCAAGAAGGGTCGATTTTCTGCCGGTTTTTGCAGCTGATGTGGAGTAGACGAGGAGGACTGCGCGATACATTGAGTCAAGGAGGCGGAAGGAGGCGACGCTTGATCAGAGCATGTAGGCGGTTCATTCTCTGATTGATCCTCTTCATTCTCTTATTGCTCCATCAGGAGAAGGGCGAACTCTTCAATTGAAAGCCTGAAAAGGAAATAATCAACTGATGAAATGTTATTTATCGTTATTCAGACATGAATACAAGTATGCAGTATAGTCTATGCGAACTTGCGAGATTTTTGCTCAAGCAGTGTAACTCAATCTCAACTTGATCGCAATTTTCATGTCCTCGGAGAAAATAAGTAAAATCGAGTCTACGACAAAAGCATCAAGTATATCACATATGATACATCCTCAAAGCCACAGAGCCGCTAGAGCATTTGTCGCAGTGGTCGTCGAGTTAGCAATCTCAACTGCCTATCCTCGCCTGAGGAGTTCGATTCCCATTTGCAGCAAGCTGCTATTTTCGTATTTTGGCGTAGAATGTTCTCATTAAACCAAAATATTTTCAGGATAGTTTTTACGCCCGTTACTTTTCAGCTTCTAATTACTACATATTCGATACATGAACAATATGCATATTACTATCTGTTACGCACCTACTCAAAAAGAATATCAGGGGTTTTGAGTCTATATGTTACACTGGCTTTTCTTTATGTTGTAAGTTAACTAGAATTATAGAACCGTAACATAAATTGTCTCTTCTAATACAAATTTCATACAGCAGATTATCTGAATGTCATTACGTTATAGCTCTTTACTGTAAAATCTTGCAAAAAGAGTAGCATACAGTACGTATAATAAATGCAACTTACTTTTTTCTCGATGATCGCTTCATTTCAGGAGAAGATTGACACCAAGAAAAAGTGCGAATGAAAACAAGTTTTTGAAACATGTCGAGCACCAAGAAATTGATATAATTTCATAAAGACGTGTCTAGGAGAATATTCCTAAGACAAATAAACGACTGTTACGTGACTCAGTATTATACGGTGTTCTTGCTTGGTAATCCGATGCGATTTTTAGCAACATTACCACAGTGCCACAAAAAAGTAGTTTTTTCATGCTGAATTGATTTGAATTAGAGTCCAATGCTCTGAGTAGGAATAAAGTGGTCCATGATGAACCCAAAATTGAAAAAAAAATCGATTTTGAAAAATTTGGACATACGGTGTTCTTGCTTGGTACGGCAGAGCAAAAGGCAAACACTTCATATCAGTCGGCTCAAAGTAATATTCAATTTCATCATTGAAATCACTGTTTTTGCTAGAACTTAGCGTCTACACTACAGTCACCAGATCTTAGTTAAAAGGGAAATAAAGAATAATGATTTGGGCCTAGCCTATCACAAAACACAGTAGGCTTATGTGCAAAACACAGGACGTGTACACACGCGGCTTATGTCAGCATACACTGGCAATGTCACAAGATGCATTTCGCACCTTCAAGCTCCTAAAAATCTAGTCTCTACAATGATGGTTCGAATTCACGACAAGAAAGTGTCAAATTCAAAATTTGCAAAAATCACATTTTTGGTCATATTTTGAAAATTTGCAAACTTTGAAGATCTCTCAGTAGGAGTTCGCTATTCTGAGTCATTCAAATTCTTGCTTCAATCAAAAGAGGCTGTCAACATGTACTTGCACCTAGAGTTTCAAGGCTCTCGCTCATTAGGAAGTACTATGTAATACAGCTTCAACTAGCGTAAATTGACGAAAAAACTAAAGGAAAAGAAAATAGTCAACAAATAGATGGCCACTGTGGTGATGGTAGACCTTGTCCAAATTCACTGAAATTTTGCATGGGAGTTCAAAATAGCCATAGACCAAAGACTTGACCACCCAAATTTTGATTTTCAAAATTTCGATTTTTTGATCAACCCTAGTACCCATGCTCTTTTTGGTCTAGAAAAAATAAAAACATTTTGTCTAGACAGATTTCTCTGAGTTGAATAGAATCCAATTATGCTACAGTATGACACCAACATATCGCACCAACATAGCTGTGAAGTCGACGACCAATTCTCTGATCGATTTACAGTGCATCTTCCATTATCCGCATATCGACTATCGGACGGAATTTTAGAATCCGTTCGATTCTCTGTGATGCCATCAGAACATGTATATGTACTCGAATGTTCATCTTTGCATTGCTCTCCTCTTTAGGTGATGCATAATTGAAGTACTCTTGTTATACATGTACCTGCATCTCCTTGACTTAATTTTCAGTTCTCCCCCGTCTCTGAGCCAATAATAGGCAAGTAACGAACTTTTCATGCTAATCATGTCAAGGTTGTTTGTATGCGTTTGCGCATGTGCTTTAATAGTAACGACAGTGAAAACCTATAGCAAAACATATATAATTGATCCTCATATTTTCATTAAACAGTCGAACTGTCGAAACAAAGATACCAAATATTATATTCAAGGCAGATACACACAATGGATATATACATATACACCTGTAGATTCTATAGATAGATGAATATTATATCTTGATATTCTAGGGGGGTAGTGGTATATAATCAGACATTTTTGATCTAAGTCCACAAGCTTTTGCAAGCATAGGATTTGAAAATTTGACTATCTGGATCTTTCACTGATCTGTTGGGTTTTAACATCCGGATAATCGAAGAATGCCTTTTATAGGAACTTCAATGTGCTCGTACTTAAAGACATGCAAAATGTAAGCTCCACTCGAAATTTCGGAGCATTGAAATGTCATGCAAGTGTTTCTCTAACCGCAGATAACGCCAGCAAATATCGATGGGGCGGAAATTCGAACATTGTCTTTCATTGTGCGAAATCAATGTAGTATGATGTACATGTATATAGTGCAATGACAAATGCGTGATCATTGGATGTTGATGCTCTAGAATATTAACCGTTCAATCGGTAATACGGACTACTGTATTTAAACTGTAGAAATTGCATTATCGTAGGTGCTAAATACCATTCCGTGATGACTATTGTGAATGATGCTCTATAATCTCATTGTTCTCTTTTAGATAATTTGGTAAAATGCGAGACTGCATACGAGGCTGTATACGAGGCTGAGGAAAACCAATTTCTAGTTGTCAACCAGATTTGGCATCCCATAACGCCGTTAAATTCGAAATTTGACTATCCTATAGGTACGGTGCTCATTATTGGCAAGGTGACGGGTAGAAATTGAAAGTTTTATACGTTTGATTCTTAGTTCTTACTGAAGGTTCTTCTTTGTCTTAGCACTCTCTCAGAGGTGTGCTGGTGGGTCACGTTCCTGAAACTTATCGGAAAAGGGCTTGTTTGAAAAATGCCTCTGCTCTCGAAATCAATGGAATGATGCAATGAAATTGAAGATGTTTATTTTTGTATGTCAGAGTGTGATGAACTCTTGCCAAAATTGCCCCAGGGTTATCCCGGCAACGTCAGTTTGCAGTTACAAAATCAAGATGTCAAAATGTTTGTCAAAATAAGCTGACCAAATAACTCCCAAGATCTTGTGCGCCTGAACAAGGTCAACACCAAGTAAAGCGAAGGGAGGAAAATTGTACGATCTTCTTATTGGGAAGCACTTAGTCTTGATGTTGTTTTCAACGTGAAGTACATGCACGTAGTACATAGTCTTCGTGATTAATTGCAGCATGCGCGTGCTGATTGTATGCTCTATGACTACAGTAGTGAAATCATCAATAAATGTTAAAGAATGTGCAGTGCACATGAAGCCGTTCAAGAAGTGAAGAAAAGTGCAGCCAAAAGTAGTGGCATGTTTCGATAACGCTTGTCTAGTGGTGATTGAAAATATATATTCCAATCTTCTATGCCCTTCTTTCCAGAAAATCATAGATATCGATTTTTCATAGGAAGTGTTCTATTTTTATCCAGAAATCAATATCGGATTGGATTGCGTGGACAGTGTAAAAAAGTGCAACCACAAGTAACAACAATTATTAGCTATGCTTGGTTAGAGATATTTGAAAATGTATACCTTAAGATGCTGCTATGCCCTTCTGGCCAGATAATTATAGACATCGAAATTTCATAATATGCATTCCATTTTTCTCCAGAAATCAACATTTAATTTGATTGTGTAGGCAATATAAAAAAGTGCAGCCAAAGGAAATCATATGTATTGTCTATGACTGCTACAGGAGCTTGAAAATTTCACTTTCTATGCCTCCTGGCCAGAAAATCATAGATATCGGGCTTTCATAACTGGTAGGTATTTTGTGTGCGGCTATAGCCCAAACATTATTCATTTAAATGTTCATTACTATATCAAATATCATATACTGTAAATGAACATTTAAATGAATAGTGTTTGGGCAGCGCAAATGTGCAGTCAACAGTGATGATACATTTCAAAAATCCTTGATTTGATAGTATTTGAAAACGTTAAAACTTTAAATTTGAACGTGTATTTCTGGCCAGAATATCACAGATATCATTATTTTCTATTATTCATACTAGTAGGTATTCTGTAGCTCTACATGTAGCATTATAGAAATTGAAGTCAGTTTTGTTATGAAATTATGCAGTGAGAGTTCGGCAAATGTCACTTCACTCATAACTGCAGAAAGTAGGACAATGCGTTCGCCAATAGAAGCATTGATCGTCCAGCCAATCAGAATACGAGAAAGTGAAAACATCGATTCACGACTGATAATACAAAGAACTTTATTACCATTTGAAAAAAGCACTCACTGGTCAGAAAAGGCTTTTAGATATCAACAACACATTTCACTTCAGATGAACAATTTGTTTATAAGCCATTCTATAACTAGCAGCGCGTCGCTTTGTTGTGTAGGCTATATTTGATCATTTGTAATATTGACGCATAACAAAATGGCTTGTTACTGAGATGAGAAATGGATTCTCAAAATGTTGCTTCGCCATTTCCTACAAGATCGAGAGCAATGAAGCTGTCTGGTGGCAGCATAAAGGATCTATGATCATTGACTGATTCATTGGTTTCTTTCTGGATTGAAAGAAAATTTCTCAAAACTTGAAATTAATGTTTGAAGGATAGATCTATGAGTAAAGGATAGATAAGGCTTGCATCTATACATTAACTTAAAAGAACAACATTTTCAAATACAACTAATCAAGAATGTTTGAGATATATCATTACTTTTGACTGCACATTTGCGCTGCCCAAACATCATTCGCTCTCATGTTCATTTATATAGCCACACAGAATAGGCCTACGAATTATGAAAGCTCGGTATCTACGATTTTCTGGCCAGGTGAGCATGGAAGGTTTTAAGGATATACATTTTAAACACCACTAGGGAAGCAGTATCAAAACATACCACTACTTTTGCCTGGAATTTCTTTCACTTCTTAAACAGCTGACCGCCTTGTGTGATTGACACAGAGTAGCTACCATTAGCCGCATTAAACATTAGAAATGCAAGCACAGAGCTCTGGAAAATGTGCTCCAAAAATATGAAGATCCTTCCCAAAACAGTACTTAAAACTAGCGTTTATGAATTTTTGTATATATTTTTTTCAGCATCATGTCACAAGCATGACTTTCCTGAAAGCTTTCAAATAATTGCCCAACATTGGAGATGCACCTTTCAATCAAATGCTTCCACTACTCAAATACGTTCTACTCAAATAGGATACCGAGAAAATAGAGCTGAATTACCTTGACTTGAGAGCGTGACATTCGGAGATGATGGATATCATCTCCATGGATCGAGGTCGGCCTTGAAATTACTGCACCAACAGAAAGCGGCTCCAATGCTTTATGGATCCTAACTCTTTCCAAACCGGAGGGGTCGATGATGCGCTCTCTATCGCATTAACGTTGTGGACTTCTTAGAATTAAGGCACTAGACCAGCGAGCATGTGACTTTGAGCTTTAAATATTTTCAAGTTTTTCATTTGAATTTGGCCCATGGGAGGAAGAAATTGTTGACTTAACTTGAAAGAAACCTCTTTACAAAAAGTCAAAAATTCATTCTATGGTCATCTGCTGCTAGCACCAGTCACTGAACAAAGTATTGGAAGAGCAAATGTTATGCAAATGCTGTTCATTGAATGATTGTTGGCACTTTGAATAGTCAGTTTTATGCTATTTTTCATAGAGGTTTGAATTCATTAAGTAATTTCCAGTCGTCCTTTTCCTATATTTGAAGTCACATTTGAAGTTATTTAGAACTGAAGAAAATATGGTCAAAAATGCTTGATTTCGACCGACGTAACTTTTGGAACGTACTGTTCGAACTGGGTTAATTTCTGCACAATATAAGGCAGGTAGTAAATACTTCTCATTCAAACGGGGTTTACGGAATTCAAAGGAATCTGCAAATAATGTCAATCAAAAGGCGATTAATGAGAATTTGTGCATTTGTGCTTTGTCAAATATTTTTCTGCTGCTCACTTGAATCCATTATTGGTAAAGAACTATCCTGATAAATAGCAAGGAAACTCTATATGATATTGGCGGAAGCTTTTGCAAACAAGACGAAGGAATCGTATGAAGACGTGATGGGACACATAAGATCGAACCTTCTATGCATGATCATCAAAAGCATTGCAACTGGGTTGCGAGGGTTCGGTGGAAACCAAAATGCAGACATTCCTATCTGAGACTTCCATGTTAATTTAATTCCACAAATTCGGGATTATGAGCATTTTTGAGACTTTGTATTTTACGAATGACAACTTTTCCATAAGGGTTGTATGTGCAATTCGCATGTACAGGATATTGTAAAAAGCCTGTTTGATCTTTCGTGTTCTGAGATTTGCTTTCTTCCGACATGGTTTACATCACTAAATTTTTGCCATCTGGAAATTAGTGATATGCGGTTGTGTATTTGCTGCGGTGGTGATCTCCTATGTTTTGTATTGAGTGATTGATTTTAGTTCTTACATGACAAATCATTCCTGCTTTTGAAAGTGAACACATCTTCAATAAAGCCTCTATTAGTGAGTTCCCATAAAAACTTGAATCCATTGCCAATAAAACGGTGCTATTCAATGATCCGAATCGCATTGAAATCCCGGTGGTTCTCTTTGTCCTCACCTTTGCTTCTAAAACACTCCTCTCAATCAGATGAAATTAACCGTGCCTCACATAAGTCAGCCAACTATCTTCATAAATGTATTCATTCTCTCAAAGTCTCTCGTCCTTGCAGGCCTACCATAAGTAGAGATTCAAAATTTGATATCGCCAATTGTGAGAATTTTCATAATTTTTGAAATTTTACAGAAATTTGACTATAAATCTTGATGTTGATGACAACTGCTTACGATGCCATAGGCATTGAAAGTGTTGAAGTGCTAGCAAGCTACTTGTGAATATTAAAATGATTCAAATTTCTGTCAAAGGCAACCATTCTAATTAATCAGTGCAAAGGCATTCTTTGGGTCCAATCAACTCAAAATGTGATTATAAAGATGTAGGACGATTGGCAGATGGTGACAGAATTGACATTATTCGAAGAAAACAATCAACATGACAGCTTGAATAGGCCATTACTACTTGAGTATTTAGCAGATAGCATTTGCGTGACATGTGTACTTTCAATATTCTACTCTATTCAATGATTATAGTGTAATAGATAATTTTAAATTATAGACTCAATGTCATGTAATCAATTCTGTGCGCATATAGAAATTGGTGTGCTTCTTCGAAGTTTATCTTACAAAGTCCTCAAAAATAGCCACTTTCAGAACTTCGAAAAAGCACTTTCACAGCACGACACAAATGCAATGTTCCAGATGACCAAAGCCAGCGGTTTTCGGTAATGAAAACACCCAAGCAACAAAGAAAAGAAAATTCTACTGAATCATAAGTCACTTGGCCTAGCTTTAAGAGGTCTACAGAAAATGTGGGGGTCGAAACGTGAGACTAGAGTCAAGAAATCAGAAGACAGAATGCAAAGAAGGAAACGGATGGAAAAGTACAACAATCGTCTCCTCCTTGATTAAACTTAGTAAATTTAATGCTTTCTATCGCAGATTTAGACAAAATGGTGCATTTGATGTTTTTGGTTGAAATTACGTGATGTAGTGCAACAGGTGATAATGTTCACTTTCATATTGCTTTCAGTTCCAATTTACGAAACGATTGTTCGATTAACTGGAGTGACCAACAGAGGAAATTACATCACAAAATTGAGTGGATTTGTTGTACAGACTTTTCCCAACAATCGAATCATTTCAATGAGAGATCAGGTAGAACATCAGTAAACATGCCTTTTTACCGGGACAGGAGCTTTGATGATAGCAATCTCTTCGGGGCTTTATTCTTTAATTGTCTAATTTCTATATCATTAATGCATCATCAATACTTATACGCGAAAATTTCCAGCACTCCAGCTATTATGCCATACGCGCTTGAGTGTCTAATTTTTATATCATGCTGTAGGCCCGAAGTAATGGTAAAAGGAACTGAAGCATTGCTTCATATTATCATGTAGCAGTTAGACAAATCTCCACCAACTGGAAAGAAATTAATCCATATGGAAATTAAGAAATTTTCCACCTAATGGAAATAGAAATCAGCACATTAATCAACCACAATCGGTTCTAGGATGATGTTTTGCGGTTCCATGCTGAACTGAACTAGATTTCCTTTCTAAAGTGTTTTTCTGGACTCTCGATTTGAACACTTGAGACGATATTAAGTAAAATTTAAGAAAGTCACCAGTTTTTCCAATTTTCTTTTTCATTGTCATTTTCATCCGAGGAGGGTAATAGTTGTGACCCTGTCTGCAATATCAACGACATGATCCAGCTGTACTGCTCCTAGGTCAGTTCTGCAGGAACTGCAAGCACATGAAGTATCAGAACTAAAAGTCCAATGCTTGCAGGGGCCACCGCACCACCTTCCCTGATAAGCAACTGCTGATAAGCTACTATCGGCAAGCCACTATAGGCAGTTGGACTTACGAGCGCACGATGTGTGCTAACAGGAGAATGTTAATCCATGTTGTCTGATAGCGATGCTTGTCGGATATCCATGAAATTGTTATGTAATGATGACGCTGTTGACGTCACATCGATACATGTTGTATCAGATGAAGGTTTAAGACAGATAAGTCAAGAGCGACACACTCATTTGATACGAAAAGAAACTTTGCAATGAAGGAACGGTGTGCATCGGTCTCGAAGAGGAGTCGCAAACCCGACTATAACGATGGGGAATTGCACGCTCTAGTGTAGGGTTTTGTTGACCACAACCCAGCCAGAACACTGACGTTTTTTGTTCGTTCGCACGACATTCCCGCACACACGTTCACGTACTTCAGACAAACCTGAATCAAACGTCAAAACGGCTACTACCTAAGAGCGTGTCCGGTGTATATTACGAACGTTCGTGCTACATACGTTAGCGCGCTTGCGGTAACCGAACGCCCCTTTCGGCACACTGATAATTACGATATACAAAACTGTTTTTTTTAATACACACGTCTTTTTTAATACTTAATTAGGTATGTAAACCATCCAATGCAGTAAAAGCGTTTCAGAGAATAAGATAAATCACATACCGACATTATGAGTAAAACGCCACCTTGATAACTAACTTTTTTTCACTTGTAAAACATATACATATAAAACAGAAGCATACAAAACTTTACATATAAAACAGAAACAACTGTCGAGTTCAAAGTCAAAATCGTAACAATTGTGGATAAAGCATAAACTATTTCAGCTGCATAAAGAGCTCTACTTAAAAAAGACAGTTCATTAGCAAAATTACTCGATTAACTCATAATTTGAGTCTTCAATTATTTACGCTCTACGTTGAAGATGACGTTGACAGTACTCACAAATTTTCAGACACGTCAGAATGTTCGGAGAGAATTAAAGTGGAATGACTATCAGTATCAGAATGATCCTGACGCCTCTTTTTTGCAAACACAGTGTTATCATCAGATCCCATGATTTCTTTGACTTGCAACGGATGCATTCGACGATATTCCGCTGCTGACCTGCGGGTATGCATAGATTTGAGAACATCCGATATGAATCGCAGCACAGTGGGTTGCTCCACCTTGGTAACCTCAGATACAGCCAAAATAACCGCCTTGGATAGCATTGGGAGATTGTCGGTGAAACTTAGCTTATTCGAACCGGACATTCCCTGTCCGGAATAAAATTGCCACAATGCGGACGGTGCCATGGCGTACAGACACAGCCTGACAGAATTGGCTACAGTTCTTCTTGATAATTCTGGGACCACTTTCATTAGAGAATTTGCCAACACATTTCTCCGTTGAATGCTGTGAGTATCGCTACCAGTTAGCATTTGATTTCTTTCGGTTAGCTGAAAACAAAGAGCGGATTTCAGTTTTATAACATTCCATTGCACAATAGTAACATCAACATCATAATAGTCGAATTAACACGAACAGAAATGAATGTAATCTCCCAACCCTAACATAATTTGCAAAATGGATTCTTCGGAGTATTCCCAACTTTCCGAGACCGAACTGCTGTTGCTGTTTCGAATTTAAAGGATATCAAGGAAAACAAACATGTGATTCGCGAACACATTTCGCACAGCGATTAAGTGAACTGCAGACGTATAAGCACTTCATAAATATTGAATATGAGGATATAGTATAACACGAGTTACTTAATGTAGATTCGGTCAGAATTGCCGTAAGTGTACCATTAGATAAACAAAATACTAAGGACGCTTGTCGATTAATTTAATTGCTAATTATAAAGAAATATGCTTGTTACAACCAGACGTTCAGGATAGCTAGCCTTCTAAAAATTCCGGATCATTGAGAAAAAATGCTTTGACTAGACATTCTAATAGAAAATAAGAATGTCAAGTAACAATTTAGATATAGAAGACCACTTAATTTAAATTCTTGAACTTAAACAGATTTTGGCCAGACATCTATCTATACTACAGAATGTTTGGAAAGAGCCAAATATAGTCTATTTGATGTTAATTATTGCTAGCGACATATTTCTGCTGCCACCAGCAGCTATATTCAGGCAGTAATTAACATCAAATATATTTGGCTCTTTCCAAACATTCTATACAGTAGAATTCGCCTAATCCGCCCGTTCGTGTGATCCGTCACTTTTTCTGGTCCGGACAGGGTCACATTACGTAATCCGCCACTTCTCTCAAGGTCCCTTGAGGTGGCGGATTAGACGAATTCTAAGGTATTATCAATTCCTGAACGCAGTTATCTTCAGGGTATGAAATAATAACATACACTAACATTTTTTGTTAAAACAGTTTGTCAGTGCATGCTCTGTTCAGTTATCACTTCACACCCTGAAGATGACTACGTTCAGTAGTTGAAATCATTTGGTAATTCTTGGAATTTCTGTTATGTATATAGGCGCTTAGTTTCAATAGCACCAGACGTCTCACCCGGGTTGACACTTGACGCGAACTTGACGACATCAAACAAGAACAAAATTCAAGTATTCAAAACAATGCATGTTCCTACCATACCCTGCTTATCATAATTTGAGTGTATGTTGCTAATCGGTGCGAGAAGCTGCCTCACACCAAGGTAAATTAATAGTATGACTGAATTTATTGCAATTATATTATGTACTGTAACTGTATTGATGAACTTATCTAATTTGTCAATTAAATAGCTGAAATAATTCTTTCTGCATAAGGCACCACCGCCGAAGAGTTAAGAGAAAAAAATTGCCACTAATGGATATCGGAGCAGCAAACGGAACGAATATATAATTAGCCTACATCAAAACGACTATGATTTTTAGAAAACTGCCTTCCTATTACAGCATGAAATATATAAATACATTTCTTCTTAAAATAATATTTGAACCTGTTAGCCAACAAGTTGAATCAAATTGCTGTAGAAAAGATGAAGAGTAAGTGTGCGGTTCAGTTTGATCATTCGATATTTGAACTACGATTATGGAAAAGCTAGTACCGTACAGTTGTAGAATTTCTGAAAGTAGAATTCTTTCATGAAAACTTAACAGTTCCTAAGCCACACCGGCACTGATTTTCAATTATCCGTGAACGTGATGCCTGCTTCAAGTGAACATAGCTGTCCTCCTCCCTTGCAGTATATGTAGAGTGCAGGCATGTGATAATCATCGATAATATCCATGAACATATTTTGAGCATCATTTAAAAATCATGAAGACATTATCAGTCAGTGTTCGGAACCGATTTACATTTTCATCAATGGTTTCAGTTCGGTTAGATTCACGATTGACCGAACCGAACATAGAGGAATTAACTGAATCAAACCCAAAACTATGATGCATGACACTGCAGCTGCAATTAAAGTAAGTTTGAATCCTGATCTTAAGACTCACCTCTTCAATGGAAGATTTTACGGGGAACCCAAGGTCTTGTAAGCATCGGATTGCATTCACTTTCTCGCGTACTTCCGGTTTGGAGCTTGCCATTCTTTCTATCGAGATTGTATACGGCTTTCCTGATTCTTCCAAATAACATTCCTCTTTGTCTACTGAATGTTTGGATCGCTGCAACAGAATTTGGTCTAATTTACGATTTATAGGAGTCTGATTTTCTTTCATTTCATCTAGTTTCGAGCAAACAGTGCTTAGGAAGTTCTTATCAAAGTCAGTAGGAGACCAGGAAGCATCAAGAATTTCAGGGGATGAACAATCAGCCGACATTGACCGGGTAGAGTCCGTACATGAATGACGAGAATTGCTCGGCTTGAGACGAGAAGGTAAACGAGAATTGCATTGCGAGTGAGGAGAATTAGATGGTATTCCAAGTGACGAGTATTTTGGACTTAAGCAATGAGGATTTGTCCGAGGAACATCACGAGATGATTCCGAATTTGTCACAGAAGATCTCATACGTGATGTTTGATCCATAGCATCTGCAAATTAAGAGTTTTAAGAATTACTTCGACATAGCATGCTGGCAGTCAAAATGGTCCTGAAAATTCAGTTTTCATAAAACTATATCAAGAAAAGGCTAAAAACAAATTTGCGTAACAGATGTATGATCAACAACTTCTAAAACACGTGTCCCTGTCAATATTTCAGCCGGAGAATAAACTGCATCTGACTGTTTATGGAAGTTGGCAAAATATGCTAACATTAAATCTGTCCAAGGTTTATAATTTTCTGGATAAAATAATGACAAAATCATTGTTTTACAAATAGCTTGTAACGTTTCTGTTATTCAAATTTCTCCATGCTTTTTCATGTTAGTTCGAATTTATCGGACCCTTGTTCAAATTAGATAATAGTACAAGATACAGAGGAAACTAAGTTCTTCAGTTTTTTCGACGGGTTTAACATGCAACTCTACAATTCCCCAACTTTTACATTTCTGTTGATTAAACTTAAAATACAACAAGGCAAAATATTTACCAGCTTTCGAACTTTCACGCCCAAGTGCAATCAACTTCTTCACCTCTTCCTTATTGACCTGAGCATCGGTCTTTCGCCTACCACATCCTGCACGATCCTTCGACTTTATGGAATCCAATTCGTGATCCGTGGATAAAGTACCATCTCGTCTCTTTAGCTCTCGCTCAGCGGCCTCGAGAGAAGTATAGACACCAATAAGCCTCCCGCGTAACTGAATCCAATTCTCACGGTCTGGCTCTGAGAAACGGGAAATTAAGGTGCTCACATTTTTTTCATCTTCACTTCCGTCTTTTGGCCACCAGCAATTATACGAGTATTTCACTGTTCCTCTTTGATCATTTTGAGATTTCTGAGATTTTGAAATCCACGGACGTGGAACACGGAAAAGACTGTTGTCAGAGTGAAAATGGAAAACAGCCCATTCATCCTGAAATGTGTAAGATTGCTATAAAACTTTTTCAGGTCAAACTGACTACTTCATTCACAAATCATGACGTTTATTAGCCTTTTTAGGCAAAACATACAGTCAGATGTTGTGGTCAAATGTGAGCATGAGTGAAAAATAAGTGAAATGCTGAATGGTAAAATGATGAAATGAAATGAATAAAAAAGAGGCTTCAACTTTGGCGGAGAGGAGACATCGACGATCAGATGTGAAACTTCATTCAGTTACTATATTCGTGATAAATGTAAATCTCTCAACGGTTTCACTAACCAAACTGATGACAGAGCATAATGGATAATTCATAACAATGGCATTCATATATCTAGTAAATCATATAATTATAATTGATGAGAATATTATGTCATACGAGTATGATAATGGAAACACATCTTCCAAAATTATTGGGAATGAATTCATCGAGTATTTCATAACGCTTTAATTTACTTCATATTTTTCATTTTGTTTCATATTGACAATTTACTTGTACAACATCATTGCAGTCTAATTTTAATGCACAACGGTCTTAAATTATTTTTAAAAATGATTCCCAAAACAGCATTCTGAATGGCATTGCTGTATCACTTACCGCTATAGGGGGTCGTATTTTCCTTTTCCGTTCAGGTCTTCCAGACGCTATTGGTCTGTCAAAGTTTTGTGTTTCTTCATTGTTTGAATCAATGTCTGAATCTGAATCAATCATCCTTGTGTCGTCACCTATGAATGAAGATAATAAAAATTTCACAAAAACATAAATTATGACATGATAATTTAACAACACCAATAGGCCTATCTAAGATAATGAGCGAAACGGGCTCAGGTTACGAATGAGTATCAGTTAACTATGTCACATAGCAGAATGCTATCAATTTCCTTTTCAAATTTTCGAGAGCAAATCTAATGCGGAAAGACAACTTACCTAAAAATCCGGATTTCCTACAGAATTTCTAAGATTTTAAGATCTTCTTTTGTCTTGATAATCTTCGGACCAAAACTGTTGGAGTTCTATCTTCTACGTATGTAAACCTAACAGTCTAAGTCAAAATAATTAATTTAGATATACGTTGATTAACCTTCTGACAGTGTTTTCAGTGCTACGTGTAGCCGTGTTCTCTACCAAAAGAACCATTGTGTTACCAACGTCTTGGAGTTTATGCCAAAACAAGTCTTCCCTTGAGAAGGTTTTCTAACATGAATGATAAAATGGTGCTAAAATCTGAATATTTTTCTTGCGAGTGTATATTGCTAATTTTCAGAGCTTCGAACAGCCTCGGACATTCAATTTAATTTTCGAGAAATGTCAATGATCTAACCGCACCATATCCTGGATTTGCTTATGTTGATAACGAAAATTGCTCCCAGATAATAATATCTTATCTCATAATTAATTCTCTCTGCTTAATATATATCAATATACTTTTAACATGTTGATAAAGAATTTGTAAGAGATTATGATAATTATGTATAAATTATATAGTTCATTTAGCTGATAGGCCTACAGGAGCATGCATGCATGTGTATTAAGGTGGACTCACCATCCATTGATTGGTATGCTTGATATTAATTGATTCGGAAGATAGTCTGTGCAACATGGTGGACCTCGAATTAATATAATTCTTCTCTTTGATTATGTAGCAATGTCATGATCAAAGCACGGTGTTCCATTAACAAGGGATCCGAAATTCCTGGAAAAGCTTTCATGTCAATTTTCATGCCACGCCTCATTTTTTCAACGACATCCCGCGTTACGTGTTTTAAACGCCAGTTACTTGTGTTCACCAAAAAACAACCTATTAATGATGATGGAATTGGTTCCGAGAAGAAATTTTCTGATTGTAAATATTCTTTCAATTTAATCACATCTTTCTCAGATTGGATTGCCTCGTATATCTTCTGACTGGAATCTATGTAAACATTATCAGGTGATTTGCAACTAAGTTTGGGGGATATCCTCGATAATGTCTTGTTTATCATGCTATTATGCCAGCGTCTGATTCCTTTGATAATGGAAACAATTGGATTATGTGATGGTCTTACAAACTTCTTTAATTTACCTAAATGATTTTCGAATGGATAGCTTGACACATTGTCTAAACTACCATGATGAGCCGCTACATCCGGAAAGTGTTGCATCACATGTGGATTGTATGTTACAAATTCTTCTCCATAATACACCGAAAAACCAGTAACTGCTGCATTCATCAGATATGTTGCGAGAGAATGATAAAATCGTGCTTTATCAGGATCAACCATAAGATTACAAGCGACACTTAGAATAAGAAAGTGTTTATACTGTTCCTTACTAGCGGTGATGTCATAAAGTAATAGTTTCCCGGTATAGAGCAAGAATTGCCGAAGTTCGGTATACTTGTAATGCGGTAGTTCATTTGTTGTCCTCATCTTTCTTGCAAAGTAACTAGGGAGAAATTTACTTACATAGCGAATTCTGTCATCAAGTAATTGAATATTAGCAGCACTCATTCTACCGTTTATTTTTTTGGGACCTTTGATCAACCAATTCAACATTTTTTTCATAGTTCCCCCTCCTTGGTGCATGAAGTCTGGTGGAAAATCTCTCACCATATCAATGTCAAGTGCTAATAATCTACAGTCTTCAAATGTGTTTTTATGATACTCTGACTGCCTCCTACTTCTGAAGCTCAAGTCAGTCCGAAGACGACCTTTACCAACTCCTTCCCATACCACTCGTTTTCCATCGTGTGTACCCACATCTTCACACATGTCGCAACCTACCGATGCAGAAAACTGCTTCGTATGCTTGATGAAAGCACGCGCAGGGGCGTCGCAAACACAAGCTTTGTGAACCACAAGAAAGTGTCTACCATGAAATTCAATGCCATCTCTTAAAACCTCTTGAAGCTCATCGAGAAACTCATTCAGATATCGCGTATCATCAGGTTTTCCAATGCCAACGGTCAAAACAATCTCGAATACTTTCCGTGGGTACAAGTTTGCTATATAAGCTAAAACAGGCCAGGCAGTCACATGACTGCTATTAAACAACGGCAAACCATCAGTGCTCCAAACCATCTCAATTTTTTCCAAACTGAGAAGATCGTCTTTTGGGTACCTTCCCATGTAGAAAGCAAGTTGCTTCCGCAAACCGAAATAATAATACGCGTGACCAGAAACATTTTTAATATCATTTTGTACAGGATTTCTTTCATCTCCGAGAAGTGTTTTATAACTATTTGGCAATCTTGCTCTTATGCAATCTGGATGACGATTCAGACATTTCAATATGTCGTCTATCTGCGTTACCGACAATTTGCAATTAAGAACGGTATCACGGAGGTCGTCCCATAGAGATATACTGTCCGGTGAATCACTTTCTTCATCAGCGGAAACGTCAGTAAGTAGGTCTCGATGACTAGCAGTTTCGACTTCATCAGTATCTCTGTATTCGAACAATTCATTGACATCATCATTCTCGAAGGTGGCGGGGTCGTACGCAACAGATATTGGAGAGGCATGACAACTTCCTTCTACCTCATCTCCAGTTAATGACACATGATTGGCATGATCAATGTTGATTATATCGTCCTCATCCAGAAAAATACCAGACGTGCTATCAACAGGAACAATAGTAGTTGTTTCATGTGATAAATGAATTTGATCATTGAATCGACGGCGCTTTGAACGTTTCCAACGATTGACATACTCCTTTCTCTTTATTGACTTTTCTGCACGAGTTAAGCCTACATTCACATTTTCCCACAAATCTTGTACTTCTTCATCAATCTCCATCACGTAATTCTAAGCATATGTAAGTCATCTACTTCAGGAATAATGAAGCCATGTGTTATCTTCGACTACGGAATCTAAAAGACGGAAATATGTTCTTAAAGCCTATCAACTTCGAATTATGAAAGAAATTGAGATAATTAAGAAGCAAATTTAAACATGCTTAACATTTACATGTCACGACTTTTATTCTTGAAAAGCTTTTCAAAAAACCTATTACTTAGTAGTCTATTACTTTAGTTGCCACTGCTTGCGGATGACGGTCTCAGAAGAATATTCTTCTGAGACAAACGTTCCAATGGCTATGTATTTCATCAAAACAAACTTATACATAAACTTATAACATAAGGGGTTTAAACATATGGGCCTATACATACATGTATATAAGGGGCCTTAGCATAAGATGATTAGGACCCATTGCCATACTGCGTAAGCGGGACTATTTTGTAAATTAATTGAAGCATGTAAACAAATCAAATCTAGGCTGTTAATTTGTATATACACAAAAAATGTCAAAATGCTATTTCAGTAAAATGTATATTTTATATACAGTAAAATTAATATTTTATATTAAGTAAATGCTATTTAAATGCAAATTTAACCCGCGTACTGCGGAGGTGGGTCAATTTGGCCCACTTGCTCATTTATAATGTGATAATTCGCAAACTATATCCGACTGGCACCCAATGTTTCCTGACATCTTACAGTTTGGTATTGCGCGAATTCAAGTGGAATTTCAGACCCAAATGTTGTATACTTTTTATGTTACAGTGATTTTAAAATTTTTACCACGCGAACGGCTGAGGTGGGCAAATTTGACCCATCTCACACGAATGTCATACTTCAGTTTCTGTATTCCGAACGAGTCTCCTCGCTTACAGCAGCGAAGCAGTTTTCCATGCAACTTTCCCTATTGCTAACAGGCAGAGACAGCGTGCTGAAACAGCCAATGAAACTCAAGTAAATGCCAAACAATGAAATTTCCGCTCAAGGCTTGAGAAGTGAAAACCGAGTGACTTACATTCTCGTAAGATGGCTGAGCGCAATAGAGGGAATATTCCTCTAATTAGAGATCATTACAATTCTATTGAGTCGTTAAAGGTCTATCACAGGTCGATGGTTATTCCCATTTCCCGATAGAACTCATTTCAAGATATACGACCATCATACCTACTCTACTGATCTGACTATTACACTAATATTATGTTAAATTCCTGTGCAAAATTTCGTGCACCATAATATTTTTCCTATAATTGGTGAAATAGTGTAACACATCATAGTTATCATGGATAGATAGAAGTCATGGGCATTTCAAAGCTTGTCGAAACTCACGTGCTGATCGAAAGCAGTGAGCAAAGGTCCACGCCATATTAATAAAGTATTTGTGATTTCAAATTGATGTAGATAAACAAATTTATCAAACGTCGCCTTCGTCTTTGCATTTTTAGCTAAATAAATCATGAGTGTTATATCTTTGGATAAATGTGCCTTTTTACAATATTTCGTGAACGTCAAGGATTCTGATATAAATAAATTTGATTTCAGTAATTCAGAAGATGTTGCTTATCACAATAAACTAACAAACATGTTCAAGGATCTATCTAATGACTTCATCGAACCAGCGAAGCTCTCTTGTTATCTAGCAAGGTTAAGAGCAAGTTAAGAGTGTAAAAGGTTGAGCTGAATCGAATATTTTCTACAAGGGGCACATAGACATCGGATTGACGGCATATAATCAGGCAATAAAAACATCCCATCAACTGCCTTTCTAATTTACGGATAGTATGTTGGGTGAAGTCCTTTGGTGAAGTCAGACAACTTGTAAATCCTAAATAAAAATCTTGTAAAACACTTATATCTTTCATGCGTACATGCCCAGTTGTAGACAAAATTGCTCATTTAGAAACGAACAAAAATAAGGAAATTACCACTTTACTCATATTACTTTTACCACATATACTCGTGTACTGGGCATATATTCTGCTCAAATATGAGAATTTTACAATTTGGCACTCATGTTATATTATTTCATCATACAAGAAAGCACAGTAAATCAATTCATAAAGTTGAATTATTTAGTGAACATTGCCTAAACGTTTGCATGCAGATGTTCATTTTCCATACGTTCGTGAACGTAAATATCCAAAAAAGCACGTCTGTAAAACGTTCAAATAAAGTATACGAACTTCCTGTTCTGGCTGGGAATGAAATTATAAGTTCAAAATTCAACACTGAATTAACAAAGAAGAAGAAAGAGGCGTACAGGGCCACATGCACTGCAGTAAATGCGATCGGTGGCAATGGCAGGTCCATTGATAATGTCAAAGATAAATGGCAAACTCTCAAGTCGCAAGTTAAAAAGAAGGCCGCTGACCATCATAAGGAACAGAGGAAAGCAAGGAACAAGACAGGAGGAGGAGATATTGATGAAGAGTTGAAAGAGATGGATTTAACAGAGAATGAGAAGAAAATTATGGAAATCATTCCTCCTGAATCGTACGAAGATGATGATCCGCGTGAACCTGATGATTCAGGTACAGATACAAACGCAATTGAATCATCGACTGAAGAGGAGAATGAAATAAGACGCATCCGAAGAAAAGGTCTGAAGAAGCCGATAATCAAACGCAGATCGACTCAATTGAATCGATCGGAGTATTATTCTAGAATGATTGACATTGAAGAAAAGAAACTGCTCTCTCAAGAAAAGGCAAATTCGCTAATGGAAAGACAGACTGTGGCAATTGAAAGCTATCATAGAACGCTCAGTGAACACTGTAAACCTGCACCTCCTAAAATCGAAGAAACCTGCATCCTAAAGCGCCACACACTAGAATTTTAGGAGGTTGCGTGAAATAGAATGTTGAAATACTAAAGAGAACAATAACCCTAGTGCGCTAGCCTCCTAAAACGCTTTGCTTTAGGATTTTTTTATTAGTTATGAATAGTGTCTTGCTTTAGTGTGTGATTTAGGAGGTGCTGGCTTAGAGTGAATATCACACGAAGAAGATGGAACAAATTCAGACAAATTCACATAATGGAAATCACATGCCATCCACTTTGTTACCAGAACATTCTAATAGCTCCTCTCAATGTTTTTCTCGTTTCCCTTATACTACTTATTATTCTAATAGTCAAATGTCTACCTGCTTTTCCAATATCGTAGCTCAAAGTAATACGGAACCCTCTCCCTATCTCCCAAACGTTTGTCAAGCGCAAAATTTGAATGCTAGCAATTTCTATCATACATTTAATGCATCCGGACGTAATGTAGCATTCGTTATTTGCTTGTAATTTGAAATCAAAATGAAAATTTTTGGACAATTCTTTTCGTTTTTTCGAGATTTTTATTTGGGACATTTGTATTATAGTGTATTCTATAAGTATAATACAGAGGTGGGCGCGATTTGGAAAAATGAAGCTGCGATTAGCGAATATCCAATTCACCAGCACAGAGTTCCGATCACGATTATCCGATTCAAATTTTAGAAATCAAGTTCCGATTTCCGATTATCCGAATATCCATTTCGATTATCCGAACCCATTTTTCGATCTACTTCCCATTCGATTATCCGATTCGAAAAACAAGTTCAGAATATTCGGATAATCGGATTTAGTTCGATTATCCGATTGAATCGATATATAATATGATAACGTGTAACGTTGAGTGAAATAACCATACCTCAATGATTTGTCATTTTACTGTTGGATCACAATAACAGAAACACAATCAAGTTAATCAATGTAGCTTGCACATGTAGAAGATTGGCTAACCAAAAGAAAATGTTAATAAAATGTTCTCGTTCGATTCTAAGTTCATCTGACACTGTAGAGGGATCACTTTCGCTTGAATCAATGATGACATCATCAGGATCATTGAGCCCATTCTCAATAGCAAGATTATGAAGGCACACACAAGCACGTATAATTCTTCATGCTCTTTCTGGAGAGAAGTTCACAACTTGATGGAGACATCTAAATCTGGATTTCAAGACCCCATTGCATCGTTCTATGACTGATCTCGCTCGTTTGTGAGCCCGATTGTACCGTCGTTGGGCAGCTGTTGATGGATTATCGACCGGTGTCATGAGCCAAGATGCTTGAGGGTATGCAGAATCACCGAGTAGAATAGAGTTGGATCTCATTATCTCTTCACGCTTCTCTCAGATTTTTATTGTTGGAAAATGAAGGAATCATGTGCACTTCCCGGCCATTTCGCGCTCATATCAAAAATCTTTAACTGCAAATTACATGCAAAATAACAGTTAATAGCATGTTTTCCTTAACGATTTACAAAGGCAGCCTCATCAAAGGTAATGACGGATAGGCAATTCTGATGATAGGCGATTCTGACTTGACATCCGTCTACTGCTCCAATAGTTCTTAGGAAGCCAGAATATTCATAAAAATCTTGCTTATGGTCAGTCATTTTTGCCTCTGTTGGCCACAAAATGAATCCCTCATAGGAATCACATAATATCCTAGCAACTGTGTGAATACAGTTACTGGCCGATCTAGGTGATACACCGTGCAAATCACCCACAACGGGTAAGTATCCTCCTTGGCTAAAGTAGCGCAAGGCACACAAAATTTGGGTTTCCACCGATAGATCCATACGTCTACTCGTTTTTTTCTTTCAAGTTTCGATGCAAATTTGTCGCACAGATTCCTTGCCACATTTTTTCCAAATCGATACCGGGCAATAAAATCGTCCTCATTCGAAAGCATCAATTCGATCATATAAAGATACACCACGTGTGACATTTGAATCAAAATCTAACCTCCACATGCCTTAGATCGTCAATGTTGGGTTGAATCAATTCACTAACATAGCGTTGAATCAATGTTAGAAAATCGCTTATCAGATTGACTGTCAGTCATGATCGTGCGCTGAAATTGACAAAGCTGATGGCGCACTATCAGTGACTTTACAGTCTTGCTATCAGAACGCTATCAGGCGCGGCCATGCGCTGGACAAAATCTCTATCAGTCGATGATAGATGATGGTGCGGTGGCCTCAGAACTTTTGCTATCTCTTCAACTGGAAGCGTGTTCTTTTTTTAATTTGCAAAGACTAGTCAGCATAGAATTTCATATTGAGATACAATCATTATACATGTACATCGAAAAGTATCCGGCAGAAATTTGGATAACAAAGTCCACCGTGCATGTACACTGCACAGTACATGTATGTACAAGCATGCTAACAAATTTGCGATAAATTGCATAGTTTATATTAATGCGTGTTACTAGTGAGGTATATAATAACAAAAATGTTGCAGCAATCGACATGTATCGAATACAAAAGCATTCTAAGTATTGTCAGGTTTTGGCTTAATAGCGCATCGCATATTAACAGAACTTCGTAACATAACTTTTGGTGTGAACAAAGTTGCAATTTTACTATTGGCTATCCTCATTTTGAAGGTCGATTTTGTAATAAGCTTTTGCATCGCACCGCTGACGTTGCAGGAAGTAGGAGTGGGTGACCCTCTAGAAATCACACATGATCTTCGAATTTTTTTCAGTAGTTCGTGTTTTGCATTGACAATAAAGCACTCACAATCACATCTTATTCAAAGTTGTTGCGATGAAGTCATCAGATGGCCAAATTACATTTAGATTGAATAAACTTCTTTATAGGAGATGCATGTAGGCTACTGTATTCTTTCTATAATCGACAAATGAGAATAACAGCTGAATCACAGTGTTTGCAGCGTAACAGCATGAAGAGAACATGAGAATGTAAGCTACAATAAAGCACTCAGGGAAGCTGCCCTCCGAGCAGTGGATTGAGAGAGATAGAAGTTTGTGATTATTCTCAAGTGTCACTCACTTCAGGTATATTAAAGTGGTGCTGCAGATCTTAGCACCGTAATCACTTCAATCCTAAATTTCTTTTGTAGATTTGTCTAAAGTCATTTAAGATTGATATTCTTCAATTCGTGCCTCAGCTAACAGAAATGAATTTATGTGTGAATTTCACCGTTGTTCGTGATTGGGGACATTGGACGTCTTGGACTATTTCATCTAATTTCAGTCTAGAAAGTCGCAGCCGTGTCTGTTGTCTTACTGATTGCCCTGTGGATACTGAGACACGCTTCCTAGCATTTGAAGGAATACGTAAGTTATATAACTTTTTGCAGCAGAGATGGAAGCCGACCCCCGTCTCTACAGGTCTTTCCTGTCACAGTGCTAAATATCCATAGAACACACTGTTATTTATAAAGTCCCAAGTGAGTTCTAGAAAGAGCACTGAACCGGAGTTCTAACTATGACTAAGAAATGAGTTCCAGAATCTGGCACTCTTTAAACTCGAATATACCAGCACCCATTTTAGAACTCTTTGAGTTCGTTAGCACAGCACTTTAACCCTCAGCACTTAGTACTCATTTAATGAGTTGCATAGGGCTGACACCCTAACTGAAACGAAAAATGCCATACGGCATATCCAACCCGCTACATCACTTACATGTACATACATTCATCGAAGAACAAATACACTTGGATCAATAAAATATGCACATGAATGAAAGGGCAGTAGGTGAAGTGGGTAGACGTCAGCAGGACTCAAACTACACCCGGAGAAAATGATAGACGTTGGTAGGGCTCAAAACACTGTCGATGAGGATGCTTTTCATCCAAATTGATGTCTTTGGTTCATTAAGAGATTCACTTCGATATTCAGAAACACAGCAAGCCGTCATTTCCAGTTAGCTTCTTCCTCCCTGAGACAGAAGCCATCCGATTGACAGTTTTGCTGCAGGGACTATGAACAACTATGTTGATTGTTTGATAGGTGTGACTGCTTGTCAACAATGCACATTTGTGTCGCAGGTGGGAATTGACAAATAGTCTATTATATCGACGCGCACGGCGTGAAGCTGCATGCTGACTTACTGAATTCCGCCTCGTGTGCGTCATTCATTGATATTGATGCTTCGTCATATTAGTATTCAACAAACATATCAATACTTCTGTGAATTTAAGTTCGGTAATCCTAGTACATCTCTGTTTAGTACTTATATTTCACACAATAGAACTCTTCAGTGCATGGTTCTTGCTCAGAGTGGAAAATTGCTTTGTAGGATTTTGTTCCCCTGACGAAAAATTGCTCTGGTTTATGAAAACCATACTGCTTGGAATATATATTTACAGCTTTCTCCTTGCGTATTTCTGATGAGCAGTTAAAACTTTTGATTTTGGACCACTGATAGATCAGATAAATGACTTTTTTTCAAATGCATTAAATTTTGAATATATTTAGTGTCGGCTAATTTAATTTGATATAAAGTATACCAGATTATTGCATAGTTGTAGAATCGTATTTCAGAATCCCTTCTATATTTGATAAAATTTGTTCCCGGGGAAAATCTTGGTAGAGAGGGATTTTATCGTGGACATCTATGGTCCTAATAATGTGGCATACTTTATAACGGATAGAAGATAGCTATACGATTCTCTGACATAGCTCGTGAAATTATTTGATATATCCCTCGGGCTAAAGCCCTCGGGATTCATCAAATAATTTCCCTCTCTATATCCCAGAGAATCGCATAGCCATCCTCTATCCATTACTTGAAGTGAAATATCTCTATGACGTCACAACAACAACATTCAGCAATCTATGACATTCAAATAATTGCTGAACCTCATCGATACTGCTCATATATTTTGTATCAGAAGTCATTGAAGTTTATCCGGCGCTGTGGCCTTGTGGTAGAATGCTCGCTCTGTGTCCGGAGGACCTTGGTTCAATTAATCCTTGGTCAGGTCAGGCCCAAGACTTTTAAATTAGGTACAGTCTGCATTCTTGGTAAACACTCAGCACAAAAAAAGGAATGGGAGTGGGACATATGACAACTCGGTCACATGGAAAAAAGTCTCCGTATCTAATGTACCTCCGAGTATAAACATGATTAATTAATTTATTTTATTTTCATCTGTGTTGGAAATCAATTCTACAATTTTTGTGAAGCGCACATGGTACTATTTTGTTGTCATTGTGTAAAGACCAAATTGCCAATTTAATCATCAAAATAATTGTTGAAGTCATTCTCAACCGTTTGCAGTGGACGGTGAGAAATTGGATTTCGCATTGTGATGTATTAGACCGAATGAGAATGAATCTGCGCGTAATTTTAGTTGATCTGAGTGAATAGATTGAGTTGTTCTCAGACAGCAAGCATCAGCTGAATGTCCAGATTTATCTGAAATGGCATAAATCAACAATAATTACACAGTTCAAGTTAAACCTAAAATAAAACGTTCTTTACTGTCTAACGTCATAATGTCGGCAAAGAAAAAGAAATTTTCCAAAGAATATCCATGCTCAAACTTTGAAATTCTATTTATAGCTATTGTATTCTGCAGTCCCAAAGCATGAGTTTTTGGCATTAACTCATCTTCGAGTTTGTATTTATAGGTTGTCAAAATCCTGGAAAAGATTTTGACCGAAAGGCCTTCGAAGAATTAACCAACGGTCCCTTAGTTCTTGAACGAGTGATAGAAGTGAACGGAACTTGCGTTTTCTCATTCACAGGAGCATATCGAGATGTAAGTGACTCTTCAAATTGATCTACCATAAATTACACTCAATTTCATAAGTGGCAATAAAATGAATATACTCGAAAATGAAAAAACATAAATGACTGTACAATTTCAACTTGTAATCATTGTATACACAGGTCTAACTATCACTGCCTATAGTCGAATATTGATGGCATGCACTGTAAACCAGCACCTGCCAAAGCAAGACATTATTCGTAACTAATAAAAAAATCCTAAAGCATGCGCTTTTTAGAAGGCTAGCCTCTCACCTCCTAAAACATGTTTTCAATTCCATATTCCAATTTTCCATTATCACAATACATGCTACTATCTTTATTCAGCAATAGACGAGTTACGCATTGAGATTTATTGCAGACAAAGCTCTCAATTCATTCAATATCTATCTCTTGCTTTACACATAGCCCTCTAAGGCAGCGGTTCTCAAACTTTTCATCGAGATTACCCACTTTGTACACCGAGACTACCAATTACCCGCTATTTCTACAATGTATTTACGAACCAGAACTAAACTATAAAACAACATTTTACAATAATCTTTATCTTATTTTACACAATGCAATCTGAAACATGTAAAATAAGCTATCAGAATAATACATATATACAGTATATGTAGACACAAAACTAGATTATCAAAGTTCAACTAATCAAAAATTGTTCCATTGAATCCTGTCATTAAGAAGAGTTTAATTACTTTTGGATATCAGATGATCAATAATAGAACATGTCTTTGATAGAGCCAGCCTCTGGTCAGAACCAGCTTGCAGGCGCACTCGATATTCATCTTTCACATGAAAGAAGGCTGAAAAACCAGATTCACACAGATATGTGGTCGGGAAAGGCAGCAAAACTATAAGAGCTCTTCGGAACAGCTGTAGATAAACTTCACTCATTGACAGCCAATACGTCGGAAGTTCTTGACTCGAAAATTCCTTACTTACCTCATCGACTCGTAGTTGGACGAATTCGTCTTTTATATTATCACACTGTCCTCGATGAATGATTCACGAGAAGTAAATAGCTGCTTCACCCAGGCATCTGTGTTACGCTGTGCTTTTGGACAGTAGTGTTCTAGCATTGCTTAAAGCTCTTGAAGATGTTTGTGAATTGGTGTCGTACGTTAGGCAGCTACAATATTATCATATCATGTATGCCGCGTGCACAGACAATGAGAGAATGGAGTTCCCTCAGTCGATCGGAGCCCTTAGTCTATCTGGTAAGGCAATGAAATGAAGAAATGGACCTTACTTAATCTTACTTTATTTAAAAATTCATTCCTTACCCAAAAAATACTCCAATTTTACCCAACTTTGGGTAATTACCCAGAGTTTGAGAACCGCTGCTCTAAGGAAATAAGACCTTCAAACCCCTGTAGTACTGTTATGCAAGAGAGCATGACATTAGTGTCGTATAATTATATATATTTATTATATTTATTTTTATATAATTATAATTATATACAGAAAACAAATTTTACCGAAATTCACTCGAAATTTATAAAATTGACACCCGGTACCAAAATGAATACAATCTATTGTTGTAACAGGTACAACGAAATTTCATGCATAATGTACAATGAAAACTTTGGCCTGACCACGCAATTTTCGGTGACAGAAATACAAATGCTACATGATATAATCAGTGTCGGAACAGTAAAAAATTTCAGAAACATACAGGATTTTTATTACAGAATTATGTGGATAAAAGCATGTGTGAAATTGTAGATCAACAGTTGCAATAAAGATGAAGTAACAAATAGAGTCTCAAGATGCGAATATCGAATAACAATCAAGCGATAGATATGCAAATCAATATACATTTTTGTTCAATTAAATTACGATCTAAACTAGCAGATATTGCAGCTCTAAAACATCATGGAAAACATAAAGGAATTATTATAGAAAGATAGAAACTAAAGAATTCAAAGTAATTTGCGGCACCAAAAAAATTCACAGATTTTTGCATTGATCTTGGCGAAGATGTGACGCACACGAAGAAGTCCTTCCAGCAGTTTCTACGGTGACCAAGTATTGTCGACCGCGTTGGAGATTATGCGTTAGAAACAAGACTGCATGTAGCGTGATGGTATTGATGCTCTATCCGTCAAAGCACATATTTAACTTTTGGACACTATATATTGAACTGACATTCCAATCGAAATGATTGCTGAAAAGAAAAAAGAATGTTAGTTACGAACTATAGAGTGAAAGGAAACAAATAACTAACTTTAAGAGACAAGAACGTCAGATCTACATATTACATGCAACAGACTGAACAAAGTATGATTTCTTCAAAAATTCGAAGTTTTTGATTTGACATGGAATTGAAAAAAACAGAATTTCTTATAAACATGCATACACAGAGCACATCGAGTTTTTTAATTATTTCTATTACGCTATTTATTTTGATATACGCCTAGATAATATAATTAATCAATGCTGAATTGAAGACATGCACATGTACTTTGCTAAAATAATTAAAACCTCTTGTTGAAGAAAATTGGCTCCTTTCTTAATCACTCGATGTTCTACAGATTATGGAAATTCATGGGTTTCAGATCTCCAAAAAATAGCACATATTGTGCAAATAATCCATATTCGCAAATACTAATTTTTGTTTGAAAGTTCTAATGCAATACTGCATATGTTTCCTACTGATTCTCCCACTTCAGACAGCATACACTGTCTTGAAAACTGCTCTGTGTCGACAACAAGTAGCCGTACATATTAATCCGATGAAAACAATATGAGCGTCACAGGTTTCTACCAAACATGCATGAGCTAAGTTGACTTCAGAAATAATGACTGGCAAGGCTTTTACGGCCCAAAGATCGTCTTTGGAAATTTAGTAAAAATGAAAAAATGGAATATCTCCTTTTCTGCTGTGGTTTAATAACCATTGTGAAGGCGTCTGAAACTGTTCAGTGTTGGAAGTTATAGTTCTATGTGAGCATAGTTCGTTTCAGGAAACCAGCATGATATGAGAAAGAATAAAAAAAGTTCCATTCAATGGGCGGACATTTTCTTGCTATCAGAAATACCTTACCATGTATTTTTACAGAATAGAAACATCCTATATATTAGCTAATTAATCTTTCTCTTTTTACATTGATGACTATTTAGTCTTTCCTATTGGTGTTGGAGTCTATTTTTTGTCTTGATACCATGCTACGTTGAGAACTTAATAATGATGATTGATTTGAATAGAATGTGAAAGAGACTTTCATTGCTAAAATGGATTTACTTTTAAAAGTAGCGAACAGGATGGACTGAGTATTTAGGCCTATAGGAAGTCGAGCAGTTAACACCGTACATCAGAAATACGTTTGCATCCAATAGTGTCTGGACATCGTAGAAAAACCGTAGTTATTTGAATACTGACAAGAAGGATTATTAGGGACCTATTGGCAAAAGATTTTATACAGAAGTACAAAGGTTTTAATTTGTCAATAGTCTGTTGGCCCTAGTTCAACATCCGGAATTTCATATATTTTGATGAATATTTGTCAACCGAATTCACAAGTATGTGATAGCAGCAGAAATTTGATAGAAAAGATAATAAAGTTCAAAAGATTGGATGTGAAATTTCAAGCAAATGTTTGCGAAAATATGTTTCATCTTAAATATCCGAATCAGGAAAGACTAAGGACAATTATTCTACTACATAATGGAAACGAATGTCCTTCAGTGTCGTCTATTGCATTCTTCCGATGTCTTTCCTATTTATTATCTGACTATAGATTATCATGACAGTTGGAGATAAATGTTTACATTAGCAGGTTACATTCAACTCATATATGCCTCCAATAAACTAGATGCTGAATTGATTGATGTATTTCTACTAAAATCAATTGAAATAAGCGAATTTTCCAATATTCTGAATATAATTGACCACACTTCAACAGCACATCAAAGCATAACTTCAACAGATAATTTCAATAAACAATTTAATTGCAATATCACTGACGGAAAGTCAACTTACCACTCGAAGTCAAAGCAAGCTACATAACCTCGGAAAGATGAAGCGGAGAATGATTCACGTACATACAGCAACTTGAACTTATGATGCATGTCCTCAATAGCAGCTATAGTTATGCGACAGCATTCCTGCTGTCTGGCAAGCAGTGAGTGACTCATGCTCTCCTCTATGCAGCTACTTACGTCTAAGGGTTGTTGAGCTCTTCAGTATGCTAACCTAGTAATTCAACATAGCCTTCTGAAATTTTAGTGTGTGGAGCTTTAGGATGCAGATTTCTTTCACTTTAGGAGGTGCCAGATTACAGTGTGGATTGATAGTTCATTTTTACGACTCTTGCTCAGTCTCTCCCACTCAGATATGAGAGCATCAATATAGGTAGCATCAAATCTATGACGAATTTAACAATTTTACTTGCCTTGAAATAGTGCAAGTGGTAAACATTCTACATCTAAGGGCATATTTCTGTTTTCGGCGTATGCATGCAAGCAAGTTTGTCAAGGTTTACAATACGTTTCATGATAATTCACATGCCCCTATCCAACAAAATGTAAGAATACTGTGATAGTTGCAATTGGTATGATAAATTGCTACCTAGATCTAATCAGAGTGAGCCTGAAATTTGCCTCGGTATCCGGATTCAATCGGATACATATACAATGCACCTGAAGAAGCTCTCTATGGCTTTGTCATGGCTCATAAATCATCGAGACAAACATATATACAATTATAGGCCTACAGCTTCTGCAAATACATGAATTTTCAGAGTGAGCGAATACGACTCTGAAGTTAATTGTTTTGATTAAGCGGTCCTCCAGTATCAGGACAGTAGCGCTGGAATAGGCAGCATGATTTCTATCGATTTCTGGATTTACACGGTGTATTTATTTTTAAAGTAGTCTCACCCAGATTTGATGAATTTGTAAACTTATTGCTTCTTTTTGTTACAGATTCACGAAATGCAAAATTTATGTGCAGCAATGGGATTGAAATTGTACTACACTGCAGACGGAGAATTCACAAAGGGTGATTTTGTTTCTATGCATGACTAATTTGCAAAATGATTTGAAGTTAATCGCTGAAGACCTCATCAAGCTTTATGCATTGAGTCATGAGCAAAGGCAACACTTCTTTCATTTGCATTGACTGCTGGCATGTGCTACATACTGCAAACCACAAAAATGAGAGAAAAACTCACAGAGAAGCAGGTCTGGAAACAGCATTAAGAGTAACAAACCTTAACAATTAAGTTATTAAAAAATCCTGTCATCCATTGTAAAAGAGCAACCTAATAAACCAACTTTAATGATTTTGTTTTAAGTATTCAGAAATGTCGCGGAAACTTTTAGCCTTCATTAGGAATCGATCCAGGTGACTGCTATTCTACACTGTATAGCACATACACTACATAGTACACTACAGGATCACTGTATTGACCATATGACTAATGTTCTATATAAATCCAGTTCCTGGCTATATTCATGCCATTTCCAAAGCCCACACTTAGTATTTATTCATAGAATGATCATGCAGAAAATTGGGACATTTGTTCCTTTTCTTAAATAAATAGATTATTGCACTACTAATGAACAGCTTTTGCTCAAACCGTTTATTGCAACAAGTCCTGAGCGCTATGTGCATCTCAAAGAAACAGCATTGGGTTAGAAGACAAATTGTACAGCGGCGGGATGACTAGCATCACTCAACTTGTTTACACAAAATCACAATAATACACAGAAATGCACGCATAAAAACAAATTGTATTATGATATACATGCAGACTATATATAGCTATATATAGTCACATTTAACACTTTCATGCCTGAGTGTGTCAAAATGACACATTCGTATTTTGAAATCAGCATGGCTCATAGAGTCTTTGTCATTTGAGAGCCAAACTTACTGACTTTTATTATTCTACAAGAATCAGACCACACCGCATTATTATGGGAGTTTCTCATGCGATGATGAAAATCATCCCAGCAGTCATTCATAATAGAATATAATTCTTACTAATTTGAACAATAATCGACGTAGTCCTGATGAGGACTGTTGGCGTTCTAAATTCCGTTGGTTTATAAATGCAATGCTGTTGGAACCATTGGAACTTTTGGAACTAAATGTCCTTAAAACCTTAATTACCACATGGTTGATAGTGACCGCAATATTCGCTTTTGAGTTCTGACCACTTTGAAGTCTATCCAGTTCAGAAGCAGTGGTGACCGACAGCAAGTTATTACATAGTGGTTAAGAGCGTCATGGTTATGACAGCATCATGGCGGTGGCCATGGTTTCAAGGAGAGAGGAGGGGAGTATCAGAATCCTCAACTTATTCTTTATAAATACTCAGGCTGATTTATGAACGACTTAGTCCTCTGTTCAAAGTAATTACGGAAGGGCGATTCACATTTAACCATATGCACAAGCATATATACATAAGGAACATCTAGATTGAATACCTGCTGCTGAACCGTGAGAGTATAAAGGTTTGATAAATGACTGCATAAATAAAGGTGTAGCAAAGGACTGTCAAAAGTGATGCAGCAACCAAATAGCACAGACCAGTCTCCTCCTGATCAAGAGAAAGAACTTGAATTCAAGTGCTGCCATTAATGAGGCGAAATGGTCGACTCTTAACCCTAAACTTGACCCGAAGAGAACGAGGCTCCGCCCGTCATATGCATTTCTGATATTTCTCCAAAAAAACAACAGTTGCGAATCTACTGTTCTGTGACTTTTAGTGCTGTCGCATTTCTGATAACTAATCCAAATTGGTTGAATTCGACCCATCAGAGCAACAAAGTTTTGAAAAATAAAGGAAGAAATTACAAACATGCAGGCAACACGCAAGAGGCTCTTATATTTTCTAAAGAAACAATTTCAGTCTTAAAGAAACTTTCAGCAGAAACAGTCGAGTCAAAATCTGTGGTTGAAAGAATGCTGCTTTGACCTTCACCACCTTTTATGAAATTGAACTTTTAATAATGGAAAATTTTATAAGCTTATAATGTAAGTCAATTGCTGTCACATTTCATTAAGATTCACTTACTTAGAAAATGGAGGTTGTTATTCATGTCTCAATTTCATTTCAAATTTATAGAAGCTATTTCTACAATCGCCAATGGTGATGAAAATGACAGGATAGATGGATATTTGACTGGTTTCATCCGAATGAAGGATGGCTTCTTTTCACTGATTGATAAAAAGGTAAATTTATTGAATAAAATAATTTCCTACAAAACTGATTTAATCACATCATCCTAATCCATGTGAGCCTATACTGTCCAGTGTACATCAATACGTGCCACGAAACTGACAGACAGAAAAAAAGCTTGTTTTGGATAGCTTATATTCGATAGCGCAATTATACACTGGCCTGTAGTAGGCCGAGCTTATTAATCGCTTTGGCGGAACAGTCAAAAGCTGCTTAATGTATATTCTACATTTACTATTGAGGCCGCATACAACTGTGTAGTTTATTGAAGAGGGTGAAGTAATTAGCAGTGACATTGTAGTATATTTAAGTAATGCTGTAACATACATTGCTGGATTGTATAGGACATGATCTTTTTAGAATTCGATTTGCATTGAAGTGCATGACAATTTTTTGATTTCGGAACTATTGCAACAAAAGTCTCATACATAGAAAGTGTATAGGGAACGTCTTTTCAATTGAGTTATGAATATAATGCATAATTTTGAAAATCGAGCACTCTTGACTTCCTCACCCCTTCCCGTTTTCGGTAATAAAGAGTATTTGAACACCAATTTTTAGAGCACTCTGCCTTATTTCAGTTTAGTCTACACTGTAAACCGTACGCTGCCAAATCAATGAAATGCCTGCTTCCAAAGGCTTTATTGCTTCTCATTTGGTAGCGTTTTTGCTGTTTGGCAGCACAGCTACCAGACCTGCATGCTGCCTACCAGATGCTTCTCTTTCTTCTAGTCGCATAAGCATGTTAATAAAGCATGCTTAATTGTGGATCGAATAATTTTCGAAATATTGTATCATGAATGACACTAATTTTCTACCAACATGACGGGGTTGAAATCAATGCTATCAATGATTGTTTAGAATAGAATAGAAATTATATATTTGTATGAATAAGAATCAGATGATGGCAAACAATAAAAGAATGTTCAAAATGAAAGTCGTTACACAGCTCAAATTGATATGTTGATGAATCCATTGCAGTACAGGGACATATATGCGATGAAAGAGCTCCTCCGCCGTTCTGTTGCAAATTGTTCCATAATTATTCTTCCAAATCTTCCACTAGTTGGTAACGTGATTGGATGCAAAATATGGCTCTCAGAAATACACTTTTTGAACTGTTCCGTTAAAGTTTTGAGACGCCTTTCAGACAGTTGGGGAAGACAGGCACATTCATGATCAAAACCACAAATTATGCGGTGGGCGCGACGCTGCAACTTCTCTAGTTCTTTGCACAAATGTTGTGGTATTCCAACAAAAAGCAGAGAACAATACTCAATCAGTGAACGTAACAAAGAATTATACACAGATATGACGTCATCTTTACTTAATATACACTTCAAAACTCTAAGACTATGCAGTCTTCGCACAAACACCTTCGATACATATTCAAAATGCTTCTGCCACTTCAAGTCGCTGCTCCAAACAATTCCCAGAATCTTATGCTCCTGAACAATTTCATTACCAGGAACAGATATAGGACAGCAGACAGCTGACTTACTGAATGCGATGCATTTGGATTTGCTCGTGCTCATCGGTAGCTTCATTTTGGTTGCCCAATTGCAGATGTTCTGATGCTCTTCTAGAATGTGACCACTATTTGGATTTTTGAAAATAGGAGTGCAGATAGTTATGTCGTCAATGTATTTCATCAATAATGTAAACGAATTGATTGGTTTAAGGTTACCAGTGGCTGCATTAAAAAGCATTGACCCGAAAACCGAACCTTGTGAAACGCCAGAAGTCATGACCATAGGATTACTCACGACGGCATTAATACGAACACTCTGCTTTCGCTCTGATAGGTAGGAAGAAATCAATCTGATGAAATCTGGTGGAAAATTGCATTCACTTAAACGACTCAAAATTATATCGTGATCAATTTTGTCATATGCTCTGTCTAGGTCATAAGCAACGACTTGTACACCGGAAACTTCGTTCAAATCCAACAGTTTAGTTATTCGATCATGTAGGCAAATAGAAGCAGTGGTAGTTGATACTCCACGCGTCCCACCATGTTGAAAGGGTCCGGCAGCATTTTCAAGGTGATTTCGGTATTCTTTCATTATCAGTTTCTCGAAGATCTTTCCGGGAATCGGAAGAAGGGAAATTGGACGCAAATCGTTGATTGATGGCTTAATAATTTTAGGAACTGGCGTGATATGTGCGCATTTCCAAGGACGTGGATAACAGTTGGCCTTGATACATTCGTTAAAAAGGTGTGATAGTGGTTTGGCCAATACATAGACTGCCTCCTTGTAGAGCTTGGTCGGAATGAAATCAGATCCAAAGGCTTTGTGCATCTTTAAATGGAACATCTCGTTTTCGACTTCTTCTTGTGATATAATTAGTCTGTTAACTAGCGGGCAAGAGTCTGCAACCTCAAAAAAGTTTTTAATCCCGAATTGAAATGCGAAGCAAAAACTTGGTTGATATTATTTTCTGCTTGAGTAGTTGATGTGAAATTTTGGAGGACATATTTTAAAGGATCAGCCTTGCTTTTGGACCGGCCAATCACGTCATTGGTAACATTCCATGGGTCTTTGGTTGATCTATTGGCCCTTTGGCCCCAATTTTTCTTCGCTCTGCTGATCTCCGATTTGACCTCATCTTTCAATCGGTTGTACAAAGAGAAATTTCATGTTCTATGAGCCGACCATCGCTCGTTAATCAAAGATTTTATCTTTGGAGTCATCCAAGCTTTGTCTGTATCTGTTAAGACTTGGCACTTAATGGGTATGCCATCACACAGACATAGATACAAAATATCATGGAAGATAACAAATTTTTCTTCAGGACTGTATGACATACAATAAAATTCATTCCAATTAACATTTTGGAGATCATGTACAAAATTACTCACATACTGTGTGCGCAAATCATATGACGGTTTGTTTTCTTGGGTCTCAGATTCTGACTTTGACACTCTTACAGATTTTACGTTATCAGCATTGTCAAAAGGAGCACAGAAAATCCTTTTTATCCAGTTTTCATCTGAATTTTCCATGATCGATTTTTAATTCAATCTCATTTAAAGTTCTGCTTTGTTGATGCCATGTGGTTAATAATGCAGTTTTGGTCAGGCTCTTCTGTGGATTCCTCTCTATACCCAAAAGAAAAATTATTGCTTTCCTTTGAAATTGTCATGTATACAATACCTTTGAAATTTTGGCAATTTTCAATGCTCTGCAATGATCTACATGGCAATTTTCAATGCTCTGCAATGATCTACAGGGCAATTTTCAAAGTTGCATTCGAATGACTTATAGTACATTTCAAAATTAGACTATATTTTCTAGTAAGGTCTTTAAGTTATTTTCATAACAATTCACCAGACTTATAAAGGCAGCCAACGACTTTTGAAGTTTAAAGTTTTTCAGGCTATAAATTCGTTCATACTTTTGGAGCACCGTCACCTCTGAACATTTTTTCCTGTTACTTCTTGAATGATGCACATGACAATACAAAACATGCATTGCGAATTACTTGAGGTACTTTTTGCAGGCTATAGACATCTTTATTCCATGAATTATGTGTGATTCCATAAATGTGACAGTCTCAAAAATGATGTTTCCTAGGGGCATGGGCCCTAAATCACTGACAGATGAGCAGTTCAAGGAATCATAAATTCTTTGCAGTAAGAAAAAGATGTAGTGAAGATCACACTGTCACCAATATTGATCGAGTTCAATTGTTTTCGGACTGCCGGCAAAACTAATACCACGTGGGAAAGTGACATGCCAATTTTATATAATGTTCATAAAAATTCAATTACAACTTCAACGAAAATTGTGCAATTTAAAATATAGGCTAGGCATTTTGTGAATATGCATCAATCTCAACTTGCACGGTACTCATTGCTGCTTGTAAGTAGTAGGACATTGACATTTAAGTGTCACACTTACAATACTGAAATTGATTATATTTCACGGAAGTGATCGCTTCAGAATTTAATCATTTTAGTAAAATGAATTAACATCTACCGAGTTGGGTAGAAGAAGGACATTGAGATGATGACAATAGAAATCAGATAGCAACCAATGAAATTCAAGGTAATTAGGCAGCCGCATAAACGTTTGGCAGCAAATTACCTACCACACCGTCGGCTACCAATTGAACACGGTCTGGTAGCCAGAAAAGCCAAATCATCTTCATTTGGGAAAAAATGTTGGTTTTTTATGAGTTGGCTTCACAGCGGAATTTATTTCATTTGGTAACTGACGGTTTGCAGTGCCTTGAAGTGTGTCAAGTAGAACATGCATGTTCATTGTACGTATGTACATATGTACGTATGTAGCATGGACGCTTTTATAGCTTCATATATTTTGCATTTTTCCTAAAACTTGTAATACTTTCTTAACTTCGAAAATATGTGCTTTTTAGATGTATTCACTTCATGATCTTCTGGGAAATGAGTCAGTTCTGTACATGGGAAGACTTGATTTTGTATTATATGTTCCTAAAAACAGCGCCATTTCGAATTACGTGTCCCAATGCGTTTCCCTTCATTATCTGCCAAATACACAACGACTTGGAGATGGAATTTATCCATGGATGTGGCCAAGACCTTCCGTTGGTTTGAGCATTGGAGAATGTGTTAAGCATCGATTTCTTTGTCAAGGTAGAACATTGTGATATTCTTGTCCATCGTTTCAGAAATGGCAATATAACATTAACATGGATTTTTGAGGGTAACAATGCAGGACATTTGAGGACGCGTCATCACCTGAAAATGTCCTGCATTGTTGCCTTCAAAAATCCATGTTAATGCTATTGTGCGTCATTGAAATGGACTGGACAGCAATGTAGGAAAACAGCAGGCAGCAATGCTATGAATACACATGTAGATATACAGTGATTGAGATTTCATAATTGTCTTTCACATGTATAGATACAGATATCATCATTACGAGATGCATTTCTGCCTTCTCTTTTCCATTTTATATCATAGCTAAATTACGCACAATAGCTACATTTGTGTCTTTTCATATCAGGGCCAAATGAAGATAGGAATATTGCAACCCTGAAAATTCAGCAAGAACCAAAGGAAGGTGAGAAAGACAGATTGAATATATTCAGCATATATTTATGGTCCAATAGTGCGACTCTAATCCTATAATGCGACTTTCACTAAAATAAGTTGGTTATCGATATTTTGCAGTAAAAAGTTCTTCGACATCGAATCTGGTCTCATTGATAACTAGGTGTACCCCAAAAACCCGAGAATGAGTCAAATATGAGTCATCGTATTAACTCTCAGAGACCTGGCTGGGTCCAGTGGACCCCGGAGCTTCATTTTTCTATTTTATATTCTGCACTGAGGATATATCAACCGCTCATGCCCATGTAAAATCATCATCTTTGACAGTGAATCTGCATGTGTTACTTCATTTCAGTTGAATCAGTAGAAGTATGGTAGATGGGCCAAGGGGTCCTCTGGAACCCCCTATCAGGTCTTAGAGGATGTAGAAATTCCCACAACAAAATTTTTGTAATTTGATGAAAAAGTTAAAGTCATTTATTTATTGTTTACATCATGCTCATAGATGTGCATTTTATTGGAAGATCGCAAAATGTGAATATTTTGCTTTCGCACATGATTTCGCGTGCCTATCTGAACAACTCGATATAAATCAGTGGCCGAAATGAAAGATATCATTAACCCTTTAGGGCACAGATCTCCATTTTACTGAGGAATCTTATTTTCTTCTCATGGATAGTTGTTATAGGGTCCCATTAAGACGTATCTCAAGTATTTTGAAAAATATACGAGTATATCGGGAATATTATTTTTGGGGGTGGTACATTTTTGTACCACTATACCCTAGTGAAATTTTCGCTCTCGGCAGATAGTTTTTTGCAATTTTGTTGCGCTCTTCAATGCAAGTACCTACGTAGGCATGGTTAAAATTGTATTTTGATATTGTGCAATGTACCAAACCCCTCATGTTATTGTGTAATTCAGAGCACTACACTTGTTGGAGAAATGCCTGTTTTTCACATGCAACTCAAAAAAATGATCAATCGATGATTGATGATGATTAGCAATATACATTGTCATTCGTGTGTTGTGTCCAAATTTAGGCCTATCAAGCAATAGGGGAATGAAACTATTCATGATAACATGAGTCGCAGTTCCTCTGACTATTCAGACATAGAGCAACGTCACAGATCCTGCAGAATACATTACTTCGGCAGTCGTTTTCGTTTGAAGAACAGAACGTACATCGTGCTCTATTGCTTTTGACAATTGGAAGGTGAGGAATACCATTGGATGATGGTTGGAGCAACTTTCTTTTCTTCGACTTTGCCGATTCGAACCTCGGTTTGGATCTTGATCAGAATTGTCCTATAAGACCATGAACAATCTTCAAGCGAAAGTCCTTCGATGACATGGAAGGGACGTCTTTCATCTGCTTGTACACTATGTAGGCATTTGAAATGGCGGTGTCAATTTGATCGAAGAATAGTGTGATTAGTATTTGTACCGGCTTCGGTGGTCGATTTCATAGCATTCTTTCCTTTGATCAGAGATGTCCACACCTCCCATGTAGCAATTGTACATGGCTATCATTATCGGCATGTCAACCTCTGCCTTTTGTGCCGATCCTTTGACTTTTCGCTGTTTAGAGGTCGCTCCATGAGGCGTCAAGTAATTTGATACAGCGTACACGCACCGTCGATCCTTCCATTGGATAAATGCCACCTTCCCATTGCCTTTGACAATGCCAAATGTTTCCCCAGACTTCATCGCTGCGTCAGTTTTCAATTGTGGCAAGTGCTTCTTGTTCTTTCTGATGGTTGCAACCGACTTGATGCTATATTCATGTAATTTCTCCATCAAGGGAACAGAACAGAAAAAATTGTCAAACGCTAAAACACATCCTTTATCTCTAATGTTTTGTGACAGTTGCAGAACCACCGATTCGCCAAGTAGTATGTGAAGAGTCGGAGAATTCATCAGGCTTGGTGAGATTCGAAGACATAGCCTGTCTTTGCCGAAGCTCTGACCCACATTTTGAATCCCCAGCGCACTGATGGTTTGTTCTTGATGTATTGCTTCATGATGTTGCGACCTTTAAATTTTATCATTCGCTCGTCAATTGAATGGGATTTTGAAGGGCTGATGGCATCCTGAAAGTGCATGTTGAAATGATCTAAAACCGTCTGAATCTTGTAGGCACGGTCATTGGGGGTGGCGTCCCAATGGTTTGAGAAGTGCAGATTCTTTCTAATTGCCTCGAATCTTGCCAGGGTCATTATATTATTCACAAATGGAACACCAACTGCTTTGTCAGTGGACCAATAATCCCTCATTTCAGGAAGAACATGCAGGCCCATTAGAACACAAATACCCACGAAGGCCTTCATTTCTTCTTCTTCAACAGAAAAAACGTTCCCATTTTGTTTTGCGTATTCGTGTGACTGGGAATTAGTATGTCACCAATAAATTGATTCAACCCAGAAACTTTGAGAAATACTTCATATGGGCAGTTCAGTTCAAGGATGTCAGACCGAATAATGTCATATTCAATTGTTTTTGAGAACGATGGATTGGGTTGAAGACTAGCTTTGGTATTCCATGAGTTACAGAAGAGGGTTTCTCTGGGTCCTGTCATAGTTGAAGTAGTAGGTCGTTCATCAGATTCAGGTGCTTGTGAAGTCGATATGACGGTTTCGTCCAATCCGGAGTCATAGTCCGCTTCAAGGAAAGACATATCCTCTTCATCAACATGGGCAGGCTCTTCATCGGAATCATCGGCGAAAAGCAATTGTATTGCCTGTCGACCAGCAGATCGTTTGGCGATGAAAATTCTTTCCGCCATCACCTGAAATAAGAAGTCAAATTTGAAACAGCGGCTACTTGTAATCATTTTCTGATTCTGTACATCATTTAGAAGATTCAATGTATTACTTAATGTCACAGAAAGTAAACATCTACGCTATAAATAATAATTGAGGCATAAGCACCACAGAAACGGACATAGCCTATGGAACAACTTCGGAACAACGATGCTAATAGTGTGTGGTCGAGTCCCTGAAGAAAAAATTTTGCCAAAATCTACATTGGTGGAGCGTCACAGACGCAAACGTGTATCTAGGCTTTTTGGATGTATGTCAAGTACCTAGCAATACATTTTTCAGAACACGTACTAGCATTCGTGAATATTTCATTATTTTGCTTTAAGGCTTAGTGGCATATATTTGTACCACCTAAGTGTTCTATTTCAATTTTGCACAAGCAAACAAATTATCAGCTCATGTCTTGACCAATTATGTTTTTTCAGGTTATCATCTTACCAAAATTGTGGTAGAAAAGTTACTAGAACATGAAAGAGACAGATGACATGAACACTTACCCGATGCAATTTCCAAAAAGTCGATAAAGAAAAAAATGTCCAATTTCATCGTCTGTATCCACTGGAAAGTAATTGATTTTGTAAAACACACTCGTCACAGCTTTTTTCAATGCATTTTCTACCAAGTTGTTAGATATGGCAAATGACAACGGAAAACAAGAGCCGAAACACGATCACAAAAGAATACATTGTTGGTGGTATAAAATGTACCACTAAACCCTATAGGGTTAATCTCATAATTTAGCACCAAAAAAAGACTGCTGACAAACTTTTCACAACAGTAATTGATGCGTTTGAGATTTCCACAGCTGTTTTTAGGTTCCAAAAGTGCAGCAATTTTGATTCATTTTAGGCCTTTTTCTGATAGCTTTAGATAAATTTGAAAGAATGGACAAATGGAAAGATTTTGCTGCATGGATCAAATCAATTTCATTAAAATCAACTATCTGAGACTTCTTGGTGAGAGAAAATATCGCAAAGCTGCCTCTTAGTGCAACTGATAGTGTGAAAAATGTGCTTGACTTATAAAAACACCATATTTTCGCATGTGTTCACTGAGAAGGCTGAAAGACACTCTAAGGATTAGTTATATCGACCTGCTACACGCAAACATCATTGTTTACTTAAAATCAACTTTTCTAATGTTTTGATGTAAGCACGCAAACTAGGAATATGTGAAAGGGGTCCCCTCAGGTCTCAGGGATGTGAAAAGGTCAGGTCTCTAAGGGTAAAAGGTGCCCACTTTCTCTTGATTCACGACGATGCCGTACCGCACATCTGCGACTGCATGCACGTGTTGCAACATTTATGCTCTCAATATGATCTGGACAAATACATTTTGCTCATATGGTAGTCACATTTTGCCAAAATCTCATGGACCACCTTATTAACTTATTCACATTGTGTCACTAGTGGACCAGTAAAATCATTGGTGTTGGACAAATAAATTATGTGTACTGTGTGTGCGTCAATAGGAAAAATCATTTTGAATTAGAAGCTATGAGAGAGTCATCATTGTTAACTTCGGAAGTGCATTTCACTGCCGTTCAGCAGCTCATTGAACTAATTGAATACCAGTACATCAAAAATAGAAATGTATAGGCTATTCAATGCATATTTGTGCATTTCCAACTCGACTAGAGTTTTCGAAAACGATTTTTGGCGAAAGGGCTTCATGTCATCAAGCGAATGAAAGACACGGACCAACTGTGCGGAATGAACGCCACGGACCAACTGAGCTTGGAAATTCAATAGGCCTTCATGATTTACAATGTAGGCCCATACATGCGTGCCCATGCACCCTGATGAATCACCATTCACACTTGCCAGGTGGCTCAGAATAATCTGATACAGAAATCAATACTTTCTAGTTACATGAAAATATTTATCTGATCATTTTCGAGATCAAGTTATTCTTTAGGCATTAATAATGGGTTCTTGTCAGCATTCTTTACTTAGAGCGCAGAAGAAGAGTGGTCAGTCAGAAGAATGTGCAGCAACGCAGGTGGTGAACAAATTGCAGACAGTGAGACGGGAGAGCCAAATCGCACCTCCAATAATCGTGCTTATCGAGTCACCAGTCAGCAGACGACGCTCTCTGCCAGTCAGTGTCCACACAACAGAAATTTAATAAATGCTGACACAAATTTATCAGCAATAAATGGCATTGATTATATCAACAAGAACAGATCCATCATCCATGAAGTCAGGCAGTCGTGCTCCGATCACGGTGCTTATTGTCGTGTGAGTCTGAGTAAAAGTGACCGCTGATGTTACACATGGCTCCTTGTCTGCTAAGGCAGCGGCCTAACTTCCAAGAAACTGAATCTATTCCTATTTATTTAGTCGGTGCATTTTTCTGGATCAAATTGACTGGACCCGACAAAAGAGGCAAAGGTTTCGGAAAAGTTGGCAATGAGTGTCATCGCAAAGTGGTGCGCCATATCATTCAAGGTATCAAGAAACGCGCTTCATGTCGTCTTGAACGATTATTTGTTCTTTTCTGACCCATCATGTATCGACTTAAGTGTCAGATCCTCATTCATAATGAAAACTGCAAGTGTTAGTGTATCCTACCTAAGTGACTTATGTTGTGCTAAAGCAGACGATCCCCAATTTTTATATTGTCATACTCCATTCGTGTGATTTCGCATGATAATCGACTTTCTCTAACATGTAAGTCCTTGGTTCTTGATAAGCTGCAGCAAATATCAACAGTCAGTCCTGTCAATCAGCTTTCATTATCGATCTTGTCTTTTTTGACTCTTCTGAGAAATCAGCTTTTTCATTTTCCGTTTTTCTTTCCAGGCTGTTTGGAAGATCATTTAGGCTATTCTTACAATGGAACTGAAACTTTTTCAGCAAGTGGAAAGAAATGCCTTATTTGGAAAAATATTGAGAAGCTGAGTGGAGTATTCACTTGGATGCAGCGCTCAGGTATGTTGAGTATGATATGTGATGAAGCTTCTTTGTGGATAAAGGTAATTTGAAGGAAATCTCCGGGATTCTGATAGTGCGTTGTCAATCATCGAATTTCTGTCTTTCATTCCTCTTTTTCAGACGGCAGTGATAGCAAGCAATCTAACTCACAGCTGCTCATTGGATATATGAAGAAAAACATATATCTCTCTGGCGATTTTTTTCAATACGAAATCAATGATCCAAAAGATTATTGTCGGAACAATCCAAAATGGCCATTTCGAGTTTCCGATCCAGTCTGTATTGTTGAAGATCCAAAATTCGGTGGAAAAACAATAGAAATTTGTGCTGTCCCATTTTGTGCTAGAAAGAGTGAGTTCCCACCGTTTCTTTACAAACAAACAACTGCAGATTGAGTATTCAAGTTCATCAGGCTGGATTGGTTTGAGATGCTAGACTTCATATACTTAGGGTCACATCATCCTACGTCTTCGCGGTCCGATTGCTTGCGCGTGTGGGAGAGGCAGAAGATGAGAAGCCTTTCACAGAATGATGTGCACTCTATGCCTGTTGCGATTCTACACCCGACTCTTCTACTTGTCAGAAAGGATAAAATTATAGCACATGCATATAGGAAGCAGATTGAAGTTTTCGATAAAAAGGATATTTTCTTTGTTTTATCTGAAAAGCACAAAGTCTAGAACCATAATTTACATCTGATTTCCTTGTTTTGTAGCTGCCCATTTCTAAATGCTGAGTAACAATGGAAAAGAAATTCTTCTTTGCTCGGCGCTTCGTCCGTCCTTATTGAAGAGCATACACGGAACTGATTAGCTTTACCTCAGACACAGGTTCTACAGCTGTTGATATCTGCCCTGTAAAAGTGGCAGTACATTGACAGATACACACTCATTATGAATAAAAGACTTATATGCATGTGATAAATAAGAAGTAAAAAAAGGACATGAAGATAAAGAAAGGTTAAATGTATTAAAAGCACGCTCGTGCACCACACTGTCGAGATAATAAAGTAATACTCAAAATAAGGGAAATATGAAAGACATACTCGGTGATTCTTCTAAGTTATGCAAAGCCAGCGATTCTGTGGAATGGGATGACTTAGAAACACAAGACGGAATTATTGGACTCATCAAGAGACTAGTTAGCTGTGGAGAATTAGACTCCCGATTTCTCGCATCCATGCCACCTGGTGTGACTATACCAAAGCTCTACGGGCTGTCCAAAACACAGAAGCCTGGTTGTCCCATGATACCCGTCCGATCTATGACTGGAACGGCATATCATGGCATAGCAAAGATGGTGAATGCTGAGATTTTACAACCAATTCAGTCGCATTTCAATCGTTTCTCAGTCAAAGATTCCTTTATATTTTGTGATGTTATCTACAGTGAATATTGCCGACTTCGACGTGCTCATGACGACTGATATTAGAAGTGCATCCACGAATATACCGGAACAAGAAACGATCGACATTATATGCGAAACTGTCGGTCTGACAGAACTCCACCAGATGTTTGTCTGAAACAAGTCTGAGAGAATTGTTGACTGCAGTTTCCAACAACCCTAAGTTTGTGTTTGATGGCAATACTGACTTCCAGGAGGACGGCCTAGCGATGGGCGTAGCACACTATCAGGCTCCTTCGATTCTATTTTTCTTGGCTATCAAGAACAGCGGATGCTTCAAAGACCCAGTGTACGTTATGTGAATGACATCTTCATCACACCGAATTAGGTAATGGAGAGTAATGACATTTTTGAAAGCCTTTACAAAATGCATCATAATTTGGTACACACGCTGGATTCTGGAGATTCTTTCCTTGATGTGATGATAGTGCCATCTAATGGAAGATTATTCACCAAAGTTCACCGGAAACCATGCTTCACAAGTCTATATACCCAATTTACATCGTTCTGCCCAAAGCGCTACAAGATGAATTTAGTGAGCACCTTATTCGATCGAATACGAAAGAGTTGTTTTTGAATGATGAAAGCACATGCATGGAGGACATTCCAATTCGAATTCCATTTCGCAAAATTTTGAAGCAATTATTTTATGTGCTTATAGCTAAAGACCTTTTCCGCTGAACCAACTCCAGTTCTTCAAACTATGTATACGTGATATTTAGTCAGCTAGGAATTCATGAAAATTTCCGCGTGATTTTTTTCATATAATGCACTGACATCATTGAAAGACCAGAGATATCTGCACTAATGTAAACTATGCGTTATGTACATAACAAGCTGAAACCATCAGATATCACATTCCGAATTACAGGTAAAACTATGCGCTATGATAGACATCATGCGATATCTTCAAGCATTATCAACAAAACAAACGACGGCCGCTGGCCGGAGATATAATCGTCAAATATCGTTTGATATCCTATACTTGATCAGAGGAATCACAGAAAATCTTGTTGTTACCGAAAACTCCAATCTGTTTCAATAATGGATCGGAATGATCTTTTATATCTTTCATTTTTTCTTATGTTCTTTTGAGAAGAGGAGGAATCGTGTCACTTCATACTAAAAACGAGTTGTCTCGGCATTTGTGAAATTGGAGCACCCTAACAGCCCGAGTTTAACTCAGCACTCGTAGACAGTGGAAGGGAAAATTCATCTGTTATCTGTCCTCCCGATCCGAGTAAACTCGGGCTCAGTTTCCTGCTGTACTACATTGTCACAGTCAGCTGCTGGATGGGAAAGTGTCGCTGAAAGATGTTCCTGTGTCTTGATGGTTGTCCTTAAGGGTGCGCACGTGTGGTTTGTGGATTACGATGCCGTTATTGATCTGCAAACGAAATTGTAGCTCGTGTATGCAATGAGCTGGTAGAGGCAATCAAACAAGTGTGGTCTCAAGAAATCACAACGAAACATTATCGACCTCTTTACCCCCAAAGACCTGCGGGTTTTCCTGAGGATCGCAGAGCTATGTTTTTCTATTTCACTTTTTGTGCTGAGGATATAGGAACCGCTCATGTCCATGTAAAATCATCATTTTCACACTAATTCTGCATGTGCTATTTCATTTCAATTGAATTAGTAGCAGTATGTACTGTAAACTGCAAACCGTAAATATCAGTTAAAATTGAGAGCAAAAACTAGTTTCATGGTTTTTTACAGTCTGAACTGTAAATATCCGTAAAAAAGGCATTTTTATCTGATATGAACGGATTTTAACTGTTACGTCATCACTCATCATGTTGTGACGTCATCATTTTAACAGATATTTACGGATATTTTCTGTGAAGCTTTTCTGTGAAGTTTAGCGGTTATTTTAGTTGTTTTTAGCGGTTTACAGTTTACAGTGTGGTAATAGATAGATACTATAGATAACCCAAAGGGACCACATTGGTCTCAGAGGGTGTAGACATTCCCATCACAAAATTTTAGCATGAGATGAAAAATGATTTTGGGCATGCTCACTATGTTGCAAAAAATGTAAAATTCATTTATTTATTCATTGTTTACATAATGCTCGTTTAATTATGTGCGTTGTGTTAGGAGATCGCAAAATGTGAGTATTTTGCTTTCGCGCATCATCGTGCATGACTGGTCGGCTTACATGAACATCTCAGCATAAATCAATGGTCAAAATAAAAGCTGTCATTCTATTTATAGTTCAGCACTAAAAGCAGACTGTTAGCAAAGTTTTCACAGCAGCAGTTAATGAGTTTGAGATCTCCACAGCTGATTTGAAGGTCTCAAGGTGCAGCAATTATTGCTGATTTTAGGCCTTTTTCCGATAGGTTTGGCTACAAGCGAGCATCATTGTTTTACTTAAAATCAACTTTCTTCATATCGATGTTTTCATATCGATTTAACCAGTCTTAGAGTTTGTAAATGGGGTGCACAAGACTTCCCCCGTCAGGTCTCAGAGGATGTGAAAAATCTCAGGTTACTGGGGGCTAATCCATTCAAGCACTGCAGTCTGCTTAGCCAATAAAATAAAAGCTACCAAGTACATTTCTTGACTTAATTTGACTTATCAAGGATGACTCCATGTTCTCTTCTGCTCAATGGAGGTGTAATTTCCAAATGTGATGTCTTTGTCTGGAATACAGTGCACTTTCATTTTCAGAATATGTAAAATTATTATTGCTAATCAAGCAACATGCATGCAGACAGACAGACAAAGATAGTCGAAAGTAGCTGTATTTGGAAAATGTTTTCAAACTTTCTCATAGGAATGTATACGTACGTACATGCACAAATGGCGGTGCGAACTTGTCTACAGCTCATTATATCTTTGACTTTCAGGAGGTGTTCAACAACCAGGTTTGAAGACAATTGTAAAAACGAACATTGAAGTATTCCTATGTACTACGCCGCTCTTAATAAGCGCAGGTCCGTATCGATTTATAATAACACCAAATCAGATTGGGTTCCTTAATGCCAAGTTGTCTTGTCACTATATGGTCGTGACACTCAGCATGTTCGTTGCTGTTTCATCTACTAGCATGTTTTTGAACATATTTTGCGCATTGTTTTTATACTCAAGTGGAAAGCATAGGAAAAGAAAATTTATGCATGTTCTATATATGAATATAACTAACACAATATCAACGGTAGGCTTATTTTACTTCATATTTTATCGCCAAGTTTTACCCAACACAAGGTTTGTTTGCCTTTTGGGATTTCAGATTAGCTCATTTAGTTCCACCATATTCTATCTATCTTTGACTGGAATGTCATTGGATTCTATTATTGCGGTTTATTATCCGCTGCAATATAGAGTGATGTCGACCACAGAAAGGTGGATAAAATTGAATCTAATTATAATTGTTTTGATGTTGGGATATTACATTATGCTTCCTGTGTTATCTTACGGATTGCGTGATTTTGGCTATCGCATTATTGTTTGAAGTTTATTCGGTGTCCTAGGCAAAGCATTCCTGTCGGCATCAGCTATGATTAGCGTCATAATTGTAACAATTTTAATTGTTGAAAATGTCCTCATTTTTATTGGTGTTCTAAAAGCTCGTCATCAACGAGATAAACTTTGCAAACAGGATCAACACGTTATAAATAACAACCTTAAATTAGTCTTTCGACTGGGTGGCATTGTAATTCTGAATTTTCTATGCGCATCACCAACCATTGTGGCTACACTGGAAACGTTCCAGGATTATCATAAGCTTTTCCCAATAGCACTCTTAATTCTTTCATCGTCAGGGATCTGGAATGTCCTCATATTTTTTGTGGCGGATAAAGAAATCATTTCAATGTTTCGAAATTGGAATGAAAACATCCGTAAACCAGGCAGTCTTACTGGCAGTCGGCACGTTTAGAGTACTTAAAAGATCCTTTTGAACTTCAACTTTTTCTTCAGCACATTGATAATTCCATAGAAATTCGACATTTATCTTTATTTCAGTTAGTGGAGCCAGACCTGACAGCAGTTGTTCAATGCTGATAGATCTTAAGAAGAATCTTATGTGATAGCGAAAGCTGTCACAGTCGCAGATTCTTGCCATTAGTCGATATATTGAAATCTAGAGAAATAATGATCATCCTGAATCTTAACAAAGTGCACTAACAAGGTAGTGGTACTCAGCCAATGGAAGCAAACATCGTAGGTACCGTTGGCAAGACAGCGCATGTCCGCGATGCAGCGCTTGTCATCAACTTGCATATTTGTTCCAGTCCTTTGCTCGGGTCTCTACATTGTAAACCGTCAGCTACTAAATGAAATAAATTGCGCTGCTAAACCAATTCATCAAAGAACTGACATTTCTTCCCAAATGAAGGCAGTTTGGCATTCTTGGTCTTCATTTGACATCGGCCGCCTGGGTAATCGGTAATTTGCTGCTAAACGTTAATGCGGCTAATAAATCACCGTCAATTTTGTTAGTTCCTATCTAATTTCTATTGTACGCAAGGCTGCCCAAATTCAAGGCGGATCATTACGCAAAGCGGATCGGTCCTCGATTTGTTTATTTTAGGCAGACCATATAGCCATATTTAGTCAAGAAGAAACCCAGGCTCATAGCTTGGGCTTTTCTATATGCTGGCCTCAAAAGGTCAATGCGCTTGATGTTAAAACAGAAACAGAAGTTGTTTTCAACAATGTTGCGAAACTAAGTTTGAGCAAAGACAATGAGGATCGTATTCGTTCGAAATTTAATTCTTTAGCTCCACTTACATTAATGAAAAGTCTCGCCAAACTCTGATAAATAAAAATGAAAGATACACTGGTTTATACATTCCTAACAGTGCTCATGCTCTTGTCAGATATAAAACGTCGGCCATTCGCGCTAAGCTAGGTTAAGTAGTAGTCAAAATGCCTACGAAAGTAGTTTCTCTATCATCAAAGGTATTTTCACTGCCAATGGTTACTCCAATGAACATAACGACAGAATTATAATTAATGTTGACAATTTCCAACGTAGCAATAGTGATATCAAAAACTTACACTGGCGCCTCCCTTATGTCAAAAGTCTTGAAAGTCAAGCTAAAAGGACTGTTGATAGTTTGAACAAAATCCTTTTACCAAATTATAAAATTATTGCTTCTTATAGAGCTCTAAGGACTGATAGCCTTCTTCCAAACAAAGACAGATTGAAGTTTAGTCTCTCCTCTGATGTCGTTTATAACTTCACTTGTAAGCTGTGCTCAAGCAGCTGTATTGGTGAGACCAAGCGTCATCTCTAGGTACACTAGAATGAAAGAACATATTCACGGCATCCCCAATGAAACTGAAATTTCTAAACATTTGCACCAACAATGAATTTTCCAAACATTACACACCTTCACGATCTCTCGATAACCTACAAAACCAAGTACACAAAAATAGCTGAAAGTATCGCTCTTTGCCATAGCAGTGACAGAACCTTGTTGAATGAACACGATTCCTCATTTAAGCTGCGGGTCTTTGCAGTGGCGTAGCAGACCACCTCAGATGAGGTAATCTGAGTCCAATGAAAGAACCGGGAAAAGAACGTAGGCCTACATGTAAATTCCAAGTCAATTTTTAGTCCTTTAGGCGCATTGCTCAAAATATATTTTTTATTATTATAATTTAAATAGCAAAATCAATTTTCATAACAACTCCATTTCCACTTATAGTCATTACCAAAAACAATACAGGTAAATCATAACACTATAACCTGATGTTTTTACTTACGATATAACAACTTTACTTGACGATCTTTCATTGAAGCAAACTTGTCGATAATTGTGTCAACGAACGAACACTCTCCTGATAAGTGTTTGAGAAGAGAAGTTTCGATGCTTAAAAATACCAGTTGTTTCATGCGTTCTTGAGTCATGGTGGAACGCAGGTAGGTCTTGATTCGCCGAAGCACACTGAAGGTTCTTTCACATGTCACCGATGTTAGAGCAATTGTTTGTGAAGCCATTAATGCTTTAGAGACAAGAGGTAGAGCGTCACACAAATCCAAGGAATGCATTTGTTTAAGAAGGGTAGAAGGATCATTTGCTTCTCCAAGTGTCACTCGCAAATCTGAATCAGTGAATAGAATGTGTAATTCGTTGCGCAACTTCTCTTCTTCTTCTTGAACTAAATCTGGGTGATGTTTCTTCAGTTCATTCACAAGTCGTACAACTTCAAATGCATCAGCTTTCAGTACATCAAATCTCGATGGCTGAAATAGTTTTATCCACTGAAGACTTTCGATGTTTTCAAATCGTTGGTCTAACTGAAAAATTAGTGTATCGATGATTTCGTACATTAATCGCTTAAGTTTATCCTTCTCAAATTGGGATGACGAAGATGATGGCTTAGGCCTATTTGGAGTGTAACCGCTGTCAAGGAGATGTTGCTCGTTGATTTGTGGGACTCTCTTTTCATGATTAAAAAAGTAAGGCTCATATTGCTTCGCTTCCTCGACGAACGTTTGAAAGGAAACTTCAGAGCGTAGTTCACACAAGTTTGCACGATAGTCTGCTACCTTCGAAGATATTTCAGCTGGATCAATCATCACACCTTGAAGTTTCTTTGTCATCATGTCGGATAATGCGAAAACTTTACGAAAAAAGAATAAGAGAAACACATTCTCACAATTTCCCAATTGATATCGCAATCCTTTCGCTTCAGCGCGGGTGTAGCAATCAATTGAGCAAGCAGAGGACTCCGAAGAAATATTTTCTAAAACATTGAAAATTTCACAATACTTAGAAGAAATCGCACAGACAGATTTTCCTCTCGTCAACCAACGCGTAGTTGACGCAAGAGGCAATGGACTGGATAACATAGAAGCACGTTTTGATGAAGCGCGAAAAAATGTTGTCAAATTTTGCAAAAATCCGAAAAATATTGATACCAACGGAATATTCTTACTGACACTTTGTGCTACTAATGCCCATTTGTGTGCATAACAATGAACGAAGTTTGCTGAGGGCCAAATCTCCTTGATCTTAGTTTGCACTGAATTGTGCTTACCCATCATGTTACTTGCACCGTCGTATGACTGGCCGATCACTGAAGTATTTTTGGTTACACCAACGGACTCAAGACTTTCACATATTACACAGGCAAGATTGTTAGCTGATCTGTCTGCTGACACATTGACAAGGTCAATCAGATGTTCGAAGACAGATCCATTGTGAACAAGTCGGACACTGACAGCCATTTGACTTGTATTTGAAATGTCCGTTGTATCGTCAGCAATTATAGATATAAAAGGAGCACCTTTGATTCGATTCTCGATTTCACCGCGAACCTGATCATACAAACACTTAATCAAGTCGTTTTGAATATCAGGTGATAATCCTGAAAATGGGAGACTGTGATCAGGAGAGACACAATTTTCAATTAGCGGATCAGAACTAAATTCACTGAGGAGCTTAATCAATTCAATGAAATTTCCACGATTTGGACTGTCAGTGCTCTCTGAATGACCTCTAAAAGAAAGGCCTTGGCAAACAAGGAAAAGAGCGGCTTTAATATGATGTCGCATCATTTCTCTGTTCTTCCTGACTTCCTCGTTGTGCATATTTCTCAAAGTTTTGAACTCCTCATTTAACATTTCATCGATCCTTACTTTGCCAATAAGTTTAAGAGAGGTGATCGCGGCCAGATGCGTAGGAGATTTTATATGTCTCTTCACATGATTAGAGAAATTCGCCAAGTCGAGTAATCCTCTCGTCGATGAAAACACTGTCGTTTTTGGTTTAAAGATAAGGCACGGAAAGCAGAAAAATGTCTTTCTAATTGGACAACCAGTCAGCCATTCGTATTTTTGATATTGCACACTAAGATTGCACTTTCTCCTTCCTTCAAAGGTGAAAGTCGGCTTATCTCTTCCTTTAGTTTTTAGTTCTATTTTCTTTGCGTAGGATAGAGGAGAATTTTGTAAATTTATCAATTCCTCGACAGTTGCCATGAGTATTCTCCGTTATAAGTAGCGATGTAATTGAGTAATAGCGAAGACCGGAGAGGGTGGTTACACTCTGCTAGCAGATATTGATTCTAGAATATCAGACAGCAGACACATGGCAGGAGGGCGACGCAGAGAGGAGACGTATCATTACAATGTTTGCTGCATCCAGACCAATCAGAGGCGCGCTATTGATAACTCTACTGCTGTACAGGTGTGATTCTGTCGCGAGATAGAATACTCGTATCTCTCCGCCTGTGTTAAATGAATCCTCTTCCAACTTTGAGGCTAATTTTGTTGACATCTGGACAACCTTTGACGTGCCGTCGGAGGATGCCTGTCGTTGAAAGTTAGGAGAAATGATGTCAAGATCATTTTAATTAGAATTTCTCGTCAGTTGAGAAGTGCTTGTGGGCGATGTAGGTATCTGCGATATTTCAGCTGGCTCTTTGTAGCAGAAATCTATCACTGATTCAGATGGCAATTTCTGATGCTTAGTACGCATATGTCATATGAGATTTGAAGTGGAATCATCTTTTGCCAATGTCAATTCCACATTCCAATGCTTGTATTTTGCTTTTCCTGAATTTTTGTCCTTGAGAATTTCATCTTATGTATGCCCATGATTTACGCTTTTGGCGCAAAGAAGATTGTCATGTTATCCTACCAGTGTTCCGAGTGCGAGGAATCAAGACGTCGTTCGATGCTAAGCGGCGATTTTTATTGGTTTCGCACATGAGATCACAGAGGCGCTGTTGACATTAATGCAGGAACGGTAGCCTAAATTGCTGCAGTAGATTTCGATGATGAGTCACACTAGATATTCAATGATTGCGTTTGGAAGTGATACTGGTTTATTTTTTAATGCCGTACAGTATAGGCCACCTACGTAGGAAGCAATAATTTTTGGTGCAGTGTAGGCGTAGTAGAGCTGGTGTAAATGGATCTACTTCTGTTCAGTAACTGACAATTTGCGGGCTATGGCGTGCGTCCTAGGGGCAGAATCGAACGTCTGAAAATCACATATTCATGGGAAAATCCGGTTCGGTTCTGGAACCAGAACCGAACATGCCTTATGATGATGTACTAACAATAGTTGCTGCGATTTGGGGCCAATGCCGAATTCTATCAGGATACATTGAATTGATAGACAGCATCAAAGAATACGCGCAATTCCAATGGAAAGTTGAGTGAGTGTTTTCTCTGATTAAGCGAGATTAGTCTAGATCAAGAATTTTCGGCATGGTTTACATTTTATCATGTGCAAGAGTATTTATGCTTTCAACAGCAATATTTTATTAAAGTCATCTGCGAGAATATAATTTAACACATTACGGTTTAGCTCAAACATTTTCAAGATGCTATGCCTGATAAATATAGAACAAAAATACAAGTAATCGAAATTCTTTTGATAGGTTTATTAGCAGCAAACATGTTTCAGTAGGCAAGCTACCATCATCAGTGACAACGGTCACTGATGATGGTAGCTTGCCTACTGAAACATGTTTGCTGCTAATAAACCTATCAAAAGCTTACGGCTTCTCACTGTTAATCGAAATTCCTAATTTTTCTCAGATAAACTTCCATTTTCAGGTCTCTCTTACATAACCAACCGCACATCATTTGTGAGACAATTTTATTTATCGTTTATCAATCAGCTTCATTCGATCAAACAAAAATATTATAAAATGAATTGAGATATTTTTGCAACAAGTTTCATTGAAGCCGTCAAAGCCCATTGCCAAGAAGTGACTGCAACGACTGTCACAGCAAGGTTTTGTTGCACCAGAAAAGAGCTTCCCTTTCGAGGTGCTGTCCCGCAAGTATATTTCTTCTGCCCCGGTCATGATCTTTTTGCATGAATGAGCATTACTTACATTTCGTGACTTCATTCTCGAAGATAAAGTGGTCCCAATAATGGCAAACTACGCGTCATCATCACACAAACGTCAACGTTTTGCACAAAACCTACTGAAGTATGCATGTTGCAGTTTATCGCATTCAAAGAGTTGAGCTGAGATGATGTCTATTCATTTTGCCTCACAAGTGGTATCTTGTTTACCAACATTTAAAACGAAATGATAAGAGGCTTTTGCTATCGCTTTAGCTTTTTCGTGATAGCTCTCGTTTTCTTCAGCGAAAATAACAATGCTCCTGAGCAATTGTTCAAGTACTGTTCAGTATCGGTTGGAGGTTGCAAAGAAAATTTCTTGCCGACTTAATATTTCCAATCTTTCTCGAGAAAAGAAAACGTCATCGGCTTGTTCAAAATGCTTCTTTTGCTAAAATTTATCCATTCAGATTAATTTAACAGCAAATTGCATAACCGACCAAATGCCGAATGGTTTGTGAAGATAGTGACTACAAGCGCGCGCCCTGGCGCCAAAAATTTGGCCTGTGTAATAACATTGAAGTGTTGAAGCATGGTGCTCAAGGCCAATGGGCAGGCGGGCTAAAAGACAAATATGCTCCCGAGTCGCCTGGCATGGTGATAAGTCTCAGATTCGACGTCATGCTCACAGGAATCCACTTGACTTATCAAAAAATAGCGCATTATAAAGAAAAAGCGTGCATGAAACATACATGTAAGTAAGCTACATGACCAGACATTTATCGGCGAAAACTAAGTATGCATATCCATTACAAAGGAAGACTGGGTGCTGATTGCCTCTCCTTTTACAAAAATGAATGATATTTCCAGACTGTCTTCCTCGTCATGAAGGGTGTGAGATGCCTCAATTTCTACGCCTAATTCCACCTTTTGAACGGGAAAGGCAAATAGAATTACTAAATACATGTATTCAGTTGCATCCTCAGTCGAAAAATGGGACGAAACTTGAATAACTGCCATTTCTTGCAATATCAAGATTCAAGAACCACCAGAAGCCTTTTTCACATCCATCGATGTGAATCTCGATGTATCTCGATATGGCACACGGGAAGTCTGTGCAGTAAATGGCTGAAGGCTTCGATTGCGATGTTCTATAGAAACAAATCGAAAGATATTATCAAAAACTATGTATTTTCCACTGTCTTTGAATACCATATTAGTTATTTGCGACTAAAAAACAACCCGTGTGAAGATGTGTACAAATGACTCGATCAAATTTATTTCAGAATCGGGGAAACTGTCAACTTCATTTAGGCTTACAATAAAAAAAAATAGTTAATTTGACTATCATGATGAAAATAACATGAGGATATCAAAACCAAAAGAAACTTCACTGGCATATCACAAATTGATAGATTTAACAAATGTTTAGGTCACTTGATCATCATGCACAAACGCGAATCGTTGAATCAAATGTGAGATGCTGTTTGTAAAGTGTATCAAGAACATTCTTATCACACAAGAAAATTGTCAGACTTCAAATTCTACTGTCACTACTTGATTTGCATATTCGACGTACTCAAAAATAATCGCACATCAGTTCGTTGTGAAATTGAAAACCAGAGAACGCGACAAGTCAGATGAGACTTGCAATAAATTACTGTTCATCTCAATGCATAATAACAATCTTAAAATGCAAGTTAATAAGGTAAAAATAATGCTGGCACGAATTAAGTCCAAGTAAACATCATGATTGAAATTGAGTTCCATGACTTGATTTCTGAGCAATGGAGGTTGAAGAGACATTCTTTGGCTCATCGAAGGTCATATTCATGTAGTATCTCCACCCGACGAGGCGCTAAAAGCAGATAACTTCTCAAATTCTGTGGATAAGGAAATAGACTAAGTTTAATGTCTAATAAATGTAACAGAATGTGCATTCTTAAAGGTGGTACAAGAAGCACGTTTACAAAAAGGACAGATAAATATGCAATCAATACGGTAGTTTGAGTGCTAATGCAGGTCTATGTATCAATGTAAGATCTATGTAAAAAATCAATGTATAAGCATCACGTGAAGCATAATCTTCGGGGTCCAGTGCAAGCTGGAGCCGCTAACTTTAAGAGCATTTCAGGTTTCTTAAAGTCCATGAATGACCTTTCGTAAGTAATGATAGCAATGGAAAACGGAAACATCGAACAAGATTATATGACCTTCATGTTAATCAAAATCCTATCATCACATATTTGTAATTTCATTTTCGTTTGTAAATTCCGGTGTATTCTCAGATTATTAGAATACTATAGGCGCTACGCCCCTGGTGTGACCGACACAATTTCTGTGACTGTCGCAATTTTATTGATTACTATTCTCTTTTCACTTTAATGATTGTTGTATATAAGTCGATTTTTTCCATGCCTGTACATGCACCTGATGATGGTCTAAAAAAGACTGAAACCGGTCGTGACATATCGACCTTTTATTTTGAAACTAATTTCTATTGTCTTCATTTCGTAGCAATTGCCTGATCATCTGGTTGCCATGATGTTGAACTTTGCCATAACTACTCATATTAACATATATTGACTTTCTACTACCGGTACTTATAAATTAAAAGTAGCTCATTTACTACTTATCTTTAAGCGGCAGTCTTACAACTTATTATTTCTATGCTTATTTTCTATTAAGCATGAAGGGTGAAACCCCTTTCATAAGTCGAGTGGAATAGAATTCATATCTTATCCCTTGCTTCTACAACCAACTCTGCATATGCTCAATTCCGCGAGTCCGCGTACTGCAATGATTCCGGATTTCATTTCGTATTGACTGTTATCTTAATTTGAAATTTACGTGATGCACATTTTTTATAGTTGTGAACTTATTGATTATTTATAAAATCTTTTAGACTTCTTTCTGACATAATTGAATTAATTATTGCAAGTTTGACACTTAAATGTCAATAGCTTTGTTTTGACTTTGTTTGTCAATAACTGTCTTTGTTTGGAAAAAGGCTAGCAGTCTTTAGAGTTCCTATAACATAGTAATGAGTACCATGCAACGAAGGAGTGATGTATGTTGACAAAATGCCTCAAATCACCACATTTTAAATTGCAAATTTCGCGTTGGAGTTGTAATTCAATATTTATGGAGATTATACCATGAGAAACCTGATGTTTCAAAGATTAAATTGGCATATATGTCACTTTCCTAAATGGTGTTAGCTTTGACCAGTGGTCCCCACATAAACAATTGAGCGTGACCTTCGAGAGTTTCACGATAGATTGGATTTTATGATTCTTTGAATGGACAAAAATAAACAGTCTACTTCAAATTATTTATAACACCTCTGAAAATTTAGTTATCAATATTTCAATATTAGTTGATTTTAATGAAACTAAAGTTCTAATTTCAGCTACCTTCATTATTCCATTATACTTGTGACAGATTATGTTAATATGGTTAATATGTAATTTATGTAATATGGTTAGTAATGTAATGTTAATATGGTGACAGATTTGATTAATCTCAGAAAAATTAACTTATAATTCTGTAGGCCCATAAATATAATTTGAGTGATGTTTTTTAATCAATCAAGCCTTTCCTCATTCACGGTACAGCTTAAAAGGATGTATTCAGTAACCGCTCATATATTGATGAATTTATTGCACAATTTCCATTTGTAACCTTTTCATTTTGAATAGCTTGTCAGTCTATGATATAGTGCCTATGCGGGTAAGAAACATAATTTTTGAGACTGTCACATTTATGGAATGATTTATAATTCATAGAATAAAGGTGTCCATAACCTACAAAAACTACGTCCAATAATTCGCAATGCATGATTTGCATTGTCATGTGCATCATTCAAAAAGTAACAGAGACGTGGCTTCAAAAATGTGAACGAATTTGCGGCATGAAGAACTGAAAAATTTAAAAGTCGTTGGCTGCACAGCTGTTGAATTGCCGTGAAAATAACTTAAAACGTTGCCAGAAAATAAAGTCTAAATTTGAAAATATATCATAAATCATTCCAAAGCAAACGTTGAAAATCACCATTTAAATCATGACAAAGCATTGAAAATTGCCACAAAGTTAATGTGTTTTAAGACAATTTAAAAAATATACAATAATTTTCTCTCAGATAGAGAGGACAGAACCTAACGCAACCGCATTATCAACCCCATGGCATCGACAAAACAAAACTTGAAATGAAACTAAATTGAAACCAGATTAGCAATTATCGATAGCACTGATTTCAAGTCTTGCTCTCAACTCTCAACTCTACTAGTATTAAATTGGCATCATTCATGGTACATACTATAAAAATTATCTGATCTACAGTAAAGTATTCTTCATTAACATACTTATGCGACTAGAAGAAGGGGAAGCATCTGGTAGGTACCATACAAGTTTGGTAGGCCCTACGACACAGTAAAGGAACGCTATCAAATGAAAAGCAATAAAGCATTTGATAGCATTTCATCGGTTTGGCAGAGTACGGTTTACAGTGTATAGTAACAACGCACAGTTGCTATAATGTATTTTTCATGAATATAACATCAGAATTACAATTGTTGTATCCCGGAAAATGAATTGTTTGAATACTTCAGAAAAGAGTAAAGAAGTAATGAAAATAATGAATGAAACTTATTCTAACTATTTACTAATATTAAATAGGGCCTAGACTGACATTCTGTGAAAAACGATGAATCCTGCCACCATTGCCAATGATTGCCTGCATCATCCTGAAAAGTCTTTCTCGGTTTAAAGTGTACAATTGAATGTTTATCAAAGGTGTCATTTATTCATAAAATGGAATTAAATGCACCAATAATGAACAGTAACAATTTCCTGTGGTTACATCGTTCGTGCATATTCATTGACACATGCTTCAGTTGCAAAGATTATATAAATTAACAACACAATATTATTCCGATATGATTTCAATGCCGTTTTGCTTTTATCAATGCAAAAACTCACTGTGATTGAACTAAGTGCCGATTCGTGCTTATGTGATGCAAATTGTATATTAATGGCACCTAAATATACACTTCAATTTCAATACTATTCGTGTTTTCAGTTGACAAAAGAGCCATTGATTTGTGATTGAATCATGTCTTAATGATGAATTGTGATGGATGAAGAGGAAAAAATGATTATACGACTAAGTTGACTTCCAGTAATCATTTATTAGTACACTGTATTCTCTATATATCACATGACCAGCTTTTGAGTAGAATCAAAAATATACTGCTCAAGGATGGCATTTAAGCAACACGCAGTCTACCTATTTTACGGAAGAGGATCAAGTCTATAAGTGGTGACTGCATTTCGACAGATAGAAAATAAATCAGGCTAATCAGATTGAATGTTCACATGATGTAAGCCTAGATAGCTAAGTACAAACTGAAGTCATGCAATGCACGTTAATATAATATGCATTGACTATGAATAATGAATTTTTATCACATGATCTCAGAAATGAAATGATCTCATGAAATGAATATTTATCACATAACGCATAATTTAGAGCAGATATCTCTGGTCTTCCAATGATCTCAGTGTATTATATGAAAAAGATCACACGGAAATTTTCATGAATTCCTAGATGACTAAATATCATATAGCCTATACAGTACTGTTGCTATAAGCACATAAGAATTGCTTCAAAATTTTGCGAAATGGAAGCTTGGATTAGAGGCTTGTTTGTTTCTTATAATAGGGTCCATCGACGAATTCAATCTTAATTGAGCACTTAATCTGCCAGTGTCCATGGTGTTGATGGCGGGTACGGAATCTGCTTCGTGCTATGTACATGTGATGTTCCATAACCTGCAACTGCAATATTTCACGATATACTGTCTTTTGTACTGATTAAATCGCAAAGAAATCTCTTCAGTCATGAGGAATTCCGAAGGCCATGTTTGATTCTTGATGCTGCTATAAGTTTACTCATTGTTCTTTAGAGATGAAGTCATAAAATGCACAATTTCTAGCTTACAAACTTGGAATAGCATCAGCATTAGACGGACCATTGAACCATGCATGCATTTTATCAAGCTTGAGTCATGCTTTGTTGAATATGATTTATATCATGCTATATTTCAAGAATGTCGAGATTCAAAATTTTGTTACTTTCTATGCCCGTCATTGGGATCCGGGCAGCAAATCAGAAAACAACAATTTGACACTATTCATGTGCATGTACATGTAGTGGTAGGATATAAACAGAATTGATGGAAATGATGTGAACGCTATGATGTGAAGGCATCAATGGTATTTTAGTGCGTATCACGACAAATTTAGTTGCTTCATGGAAGGACGTGAAACATCTTCAGTCCTGCTTCTTCAGATTTCACCACTGATACACCGCATTGATGGTATGCGTAGATATTTTAGTAGTTTGTGAATACGTAGTATGCATTTTCGGAATACTAAATCAATAACAAGAGGTGCAAGCATTATGTAATAGCAAGTCTCTTGTCATTTTATTCGCGATATGTCATTGAACTGAAGTCCTAACGCTTAAACAAGCAATTTCGAAGAGCATCAATAGATTTTTCTTTTATCGAAATTTCCGAGGTTCCACCACTTCACGAAAGGCCAATGGGTCCCTGGTGACTAATAAGTGATATTTAAACATTTTCAAATTTCAAAATGATACTTTATTGAAGTCAGCCTGTGTAAATAAGCAATTTTGGAAAGTATCAAGGATTTTGTACCATTATTTCTTTTACTGAATTCACATGGTCAGGTTAGAAAATTAGTGATGATAATCACATTGATTTTTTTATGACTGAATGCAAAAGTCGATGTAGTCGGATTTTTTCATCAGTATCAATTACTTCATGTATTCTTATTCTTCTTTTGTAGCTTTTCTGGGTAGGGAAGGAGAAAGTTGCTTTTTTCCATTTTTCAGATAAAGTAACTGAAATTCACGGAGTAAATTGATGTTGAAAGTCTAGATTTTGAGTCTAGGGTAGGACGTGAACAGTTTCTGTAATGAGTACTTCGTTGCCGGCCCTTGCATTTAGCGGAGAGCTATAGTCCTATGTCTAAAATGATCATTTGCAATTATAATTCTCCACCAAAATATAATTGGCTCCAGTGTTACAAATCATCCATGCCATATCCATACTACGTTTGCATGCGCAACTATGGTTTTCATGAATAAATTTCATGAATAAATTTCATGAGAACAGCTTAAGAAAACTCATTGCCCATGCTTACTGGAGGATTTGTTCGCATTGGCTCACTTCAGCGATTTATTTGACCAGTAAAATCACTTGCATGAAGTCTCTCCATGTCGTTATCGCTAATTGGCAGCTTAGTCACTTACAGAGATAGATTTTGATGCATTATATCGAATAAAGTAGTTGTTTTTTTAATATTGTACTTCTTTATAGTAAACTTGACATTTGTGATTGACCAATAAGAATAAAACGCGGTTGAAAGCGAGGCCAACGCGTTGCTAAAGTTTGCATTCGTTGTCCTGTCTCATAAAAAGCTTATATGATTGTCATTCATCAGTAATGTTGCTAGTTATGGTTCTTTTGAGTGGAATGAGCAATTCCTGAAATGCACATGTACAGTTTATACTGTTTATGTGGATTTGCGTATCATTTTCTGAAATTTTGTAATTGTTATGGTAGTGGCCGGTGCAATTTTCTTTCCTGTTATCTTTCAGCTACAAAATGATCCAAATTACTTAATATGGTTACAAATATGTATCAGATATGTGTAAACAACTCCAAAACACAATGCAGCAGAACTCAGTAAATTTTTTGTTAACTGCATACCGTTAAAAACAGCTAAAATAACCGTTAAACTTCACAGGAAAGCTTCACAGAAAATATACGTAAATATCTGTTAAAATGATGACGTCACAACGTGATGAGTGATGACGTAACAGTTAAAATCCATTCTTGTCAGATAAAGCAAACGTCTGTTTTTACGAATATTTACAGTTCAGACTGTAAAAAACCGTAAAAGTAATTTTAGCTGTCCATTTTAACGGATATTTGCGGTTTGCAGTTTACAGTGTAGGAGATTTCCATCTTTTATCTATTTACGAGGCAATCGGTATGTAGCACCTGCTCAGAGGCCAACTTTGTTTCTTTTCCCAGATGTTCTATTATTATTCATTTTTTTCTAGATTATTAATAGCTATTCCTAATATTTTCGCATTGAAAGTTTCAAATTTCATAAAACGCCAGCCGAGTTGCCGTATATAGATGTTTTTGTTTTTTACAGTCTCAATTAAGGATTTTTTGCGCAATTCACTTCTACCAATCATGTAGCAGAACGTTTATCCTTCTTAAGAGCTTGAGTCTCGCCACTCAGTTCTGGAAATTGTTAAATGATCTAACTGCAAAACTGCTGGTTGCAGTGATAAAACGATATGTTGATGGAATGTTGGCTCTATAGTCCGGCAGCCAGAACGAGTTTCTGCAGGGAACGAGGCCGAAAGTCAGACTTTCACAGAATGATGTACACCCTATGCCTACTACGAATCTACGCGTCTGCCGGGTTGTACTGAGCTCCACTTCTTGTCAGACACGATCAAAGAAAAACAGATGTAAATCCAATGGGACGCAGATTGCAATTTTTTTCTAAAATGAAATTTTATATGTTTTCTCTGATGAAATGAAAAGTCTAAGCCCAGAGGCATAATTGTGACATGGAATGTGTTCAAGTCATTTCCTATGATGTTCATGTGCTATTATCATGCATCTGATCGGTAATGTATGTGAGAATGTAGTTGAATGTGGATCAAGTGGTCCAACATGTTGGTGTCTGCCGTCATTAAGAGGCTCGCCAAATCTAAATGTGTTTAGCTTTATAGACAGCGGTGCATGAACATCATAGGAAATAACCTGAAGACATTCCATGCCTCTGGGCTTGGTACTTTTCATTTAATCAGAGAAAACATATAAAATTTCATTTTAGACAAAAAAAACATATATCGATATGTGCGAAAGATCATAAGCCTCCCTTTTACGCTATGCCACTTGTCAAATTACTAAGTAATAGTAGTAGGTTTGTACGAGAGGAAAAAGAAAAGCGATGCATTAAAATCTTAAAACCATCATTGAATAAGATGATTGACAAGTGAGCTATGTTATTATCTATTTTTATTACCGATTTCTATTCCTATATTCTACGAGATTCGATGCACTGATTTTGAAATTTATGTTGTGTAGTATATACTGTACTATGAATAAATTCATTTGCCCGTGACAAGCCTGACAGACAGGTGAAACCAGTTTGGGCTATATCATTTGTTTTTCTTTGCAATTTCTGAAGGATTTTATTTTCACTTATATATATACAGGCCGGCCATAAAGTCACGCAGGATGTTCAAAACACCCTGTTCCCAGGCATTCTCACCTATACAAATCCAAATACTGTGAATATATTCTCCTTATCATGGCAAATTGTCTGATATCTCGCGATACCCCCTTGTACAAAGACCTTTGATAAAGATCTGCCTCAAAACAAGTACTGTATTTACGTCACTCAATCTATCTTCTAAGATATAATTCAACTCTTCATTCTTACTCAATTAAAGTTCTAGCATCTGATCCAACTGTCATTTTTGTGAATTGTGTTGAACTGATTTAATTATTCACTGCGAAATCAAGTCAGTGAAAGTCAGATTGAATAGTCATCACTTGCGGCGAAGAACCGATCGAACACACGTGTAAACAAAAGAATGGATTTACCGACCCGTATAAAGTTAGTGAAATTTTATTATCAATCCAATTGCTCTCCAAAACAAGCATTACGACTTTTTTGAAATGAATCTGGTATCAGGAATCCTCCTTGTTGTGAAACGACAGTTTCACGTCTCATCCAACGTTTCGAAACTACCGGCAGTGTTGAAGATGAGCCCCGATGTGGACGCCCAAGAGTTTCCGATGCCACAGTTCAGAAAGTTGAAGAAACTTTGACGGATTTGAAGAAGCGACACTCGCTAGGGGTGTGTAGCTCTACAAGAGTCGCAGCCAGCACTCAAGTACCGCAATCGACTGTCAAGAAAATTTTCCAAGAGAGATTACATCTTCGACCATATCACATCCAAAGGGTCCAAGAACTTAAGGAAACTGACTATGAAAAGCGTTTACAATACGCAAACCTCTTCACAGAGATGTGTGAGCGTGATTCAAGGTTCTTTGATTCGATCTTGTGGACTGATGAAGCTCATTTATATTTGAATGGTTGTGTGTTTACCAGAAATTGTGTTATTTGGGCCGCTTCTAATCCGCATGTGACTGTCTCATCATCTCTACACCCAGAAAAGATTACCGTTTGGGGAGGCTTTACGTCAACAATGATTTTACCACCGTTCTTCTTTGATGGCAGTATTGACGGTGATTCCTATCTTGCTATGCTCCAGAGTCATGTTGTTCCATTGCTGAAACAAAGGCGAATGCTCTCTAAGACGACTTTCCAACAGGATGGAGCGCCTCCTCACATAAAGAGGTGCGTGGCTGATTATCTTCGGCAGCAGTTTGGGACAAGAATTATCAGCCGATGCTTTGATCGTCCATGGCCTCCACGATCGCCTGATCTGTCACCGGCGGATTTCTGGTTTTGGGTGCTCTAAAGCACAGAGTGTATCAAAGGTGTTCGACGACATTGGATGAGCTTAGAGAGGCAATTTGTGAAGAAATGAGCTCCATTTCCCCGTCAGAATTGCGCAGAAGCTGTAAGAATATTCTGGTTCGTCTTGAAGAATTGAAACTTAACCAAGGTCGTCATATTGAGAATTCATGGACTGTACACATTTTGTTTGACTACATTTACATTTATTTGTTAACGCTACCAATCAATACTTCGAATAGAATACAAGTTGTTTTTCTTATAAAAACTTGCTCTGGAACACTATTTCTTGAATAAAGAGTTGAATTATATCTTAGAAGATAGATTGAGTGACGTAAATACAGTACTTGTTTTGAGGCAGATCTTTATCAAAGGTCTTTGTACAAGGGGGTATGGCGAGATACCAGACAATTTGCCATGATAAGTAGAATATATTCACAGTATTTGGATTTGTATAGGTGAGAATGCCTGGGAACAGGGTGTTTTGAACATCCTGCGTGACTTTATGGCCGGCCTGTATATATATATATATATATATATATATATATATATATATATATATATATATATATATATATATATATATATATATATATATATATATATATATATATATATATATATATACCCTGTGGGAAAAATGTCGGCGGTCCGACGCACATGCGACGATGGCCACTTTGACATTGTTGGCATTCGGTTGGATAAGCGATGGCCAGGGATGGCCACGTCGGCTCAATGTCGGTATTCAGTTGGCAATGGTCGGCCATATTTGAGATAGTTGGCTAATTGTCGACTGATGGTAGGGGTGCGGTCGCACTTTGAAGGTCAGAATTCAGTTGGCCAAGGTCGGCCCTGGACGTCGGTGAATGGTCGACTTCTCGTCGGTCAAGTCGGGCAAATTTTGTGTGGTCGAAGAGTGGTCGGAGCTGACGGCGATCCGACGGCCAGAATTTAGTCGGCCACGGTCGGTTGCTCGTCGTCGTGAATAGCCGTCGTCTTGTCGGCTTAGGTCTGAGATCTGATAAGTTTTGTGTAGTTGATGAATTGCCGGAATGTCGCCGACGAGTTTTGCACTCAGTGCACCGGGGTACATTTATTACTATTCTACAAAGATCTACAAGAATTTCATTGGCCGCCCTCAATTTATCCTGTGCCCCGAAAGTGGTCCTAGCGCATTTTGCACAGGGTCCAAAACAATTTATTTGGCCAAGGTCAATCTTGCCGTCGAGGAAAAGGTAGATTTTTGTGTCTGTCAAGTCGGAAGCTGCAACGCTAGGCACTATAACAACAATCAAATATTGACAAATGTAGAATTGAACTGTGGAATCAAATCACGGATTTGAGAATTGGAGCTAGAGTAGTCAAAGTGAGCTAGGATACTAGAATCGTTAATTAAGAAGTAGCTGATACTCATGGAATTACTGAGACATTCGGTGACCATAAAGGAGAGATCCATCGGTGTGAAGAAAGCTCTTATGAACCGGTTTGTGAAACAATTTTTTGTTGAAGGTAACGCATAAGACATAAGACTGCAACAAATGTGCATATTAGCTTCAGTGCTTGAGTAGCAATTCAAGAACTTGTCATACATGAAGATTGGCATAGAACTTGAGCTCCTCGAGAAATTGCAAGAAGCAAAATATTTCAAATCTGAGTAAATCTGAGAAACAAATCATGGCATTATTAACTACTTCATGCAAACAAAATGAATGGCAAACATTGAATATCAGAAAGCGTCACAGAACTGGCTTGGATCAGATGAAACGGAATCAAATTGATGCAGTGGGATTTTAGTTTCACTCATTGCTCTTCATCAGTACATTCGCATCATTTTGCATTGAGGTTGGTCACCCTCTTGCTGCCGTGCGATGTCCACTGACCCACAGGATTGCAATAGCAGGGTCACAATTCAGCTTGGAGGGCGAAGGTTTTGGTTAAATGAACTCACGCATAACTGCTAAAGATGGCGCTTGATACTTCTCCATTTTCACGTGGACATGGTCATGCAATTGATTGTGGTATTATCTGCATCAAAGACAGATATGATTTCTCTGGATGGTAGCTGAGAAGTAAGGAATGTACAAATTCCCCGGAGCTTGCCAAAAATTCGTTCGCTGCATTCATACAAGCAACATGCATTATGACTGAATCCTTGACGTTGCTTCAGCATGGTTGTCTATTTGCTGACACAATCATTGTACTTTTTCCCCCATTTTCAAAAAATTCCTACCCATTTTCTAAAATGCGCTGCTACACGCAAAATCTAAATGCATTTGTCAACTCATAAAGTGACATATTTTGATTGGCTTGTGATTAACTGAGTATGACAGGATTTTGAAATATTTCTCATGTTTGAACGCGTAAGACCTTACTTAGCTGCATCATGGCACATCTATTAAATTGAAGGAAATTATTGATAAATGTTGGTCACTGATATCACCCATTATACCTAAAGAAATTTTTTCAATGATCTCGCATCATCCAGTGAAAATGCATGGACAAAACAACACTGAGAAACACATTTTCTGCCTCTACATTTGCTTGATATTGCCCTGCTGTGTGTAGTGACAGGGATAAAGAGGCAATTAGCATTCATTTTTTTTGTGAAGTCCATCACCTAGTGTATAGTGATATACATTTTAAGCCTTTTGTCGATTATTATATTCCTGTTTGTCACATAATTGAGGTCCTCGATACCGAGTTGCATGATCATGTCAAATAGATCTCGCAAAAGACGAGCAAGCTATCTGCAGTTTCTAGATGAGATTGATCAACCAATTGCCCTTAATAGCACTATCCATGAAGTCAGTACTAGCTTTCTTAGACCAACATTGACTAGCAATGCCTCTGATGACACCACTGATGAAAAGCACGTGGAACAGTCAAAGATAAGCAGTGACGACTCAGAATATAGTCTGGAAGGTTTGGAGTCGTTTTGTCGAACAATGTTTGAATCTGTCAGTTCAAGTACTGAGGATTGTGGTGATTGTGAAGAAGTTATATGCAATTCTGAAAGAGGTGACCTAAGTGACAGTCACAAGGAACGGTCACTAAGTGATGAATTAATCAATTTTTGTTTCCTGTTCAGCCTTCCGAGAAGAGCTGTACAGATTTTGTTGTCAATTCTTGTGCGTCACGGTCTGGAGCTACCACAGTCCCCACATCTTCTCCTCAAATCTTTTAGAAATCACCGCTTGAATAAGTTTCAAATCGAATCAGAAAACTTTGCGTATCTGTCAATAAAAAACAATCTGGAATATTGTCTAGAGAATGGTTTGATAGATCATGAGCCATCCAGCACCAAACTTGATCTTGATATTAAACTTAATATCGACGGATTGCCGCTGTTCAAGGGTTCACAGCTTTCACTATGGCCCATAATAATGATGATCGAAAATCAGAAAGCCAGCTATCCACTTCCAATTGCAACCTACTGTGGCGTTGGGAAGCCTGATGTCGACAAATTGCTGCTAAGCTTGGTGAGCGAATTGCGTGAATTTACCACAGTTGGAGTTCATATATTCAACTTTCTACTTACTATACGGCATGTGAAGATAATCGCTGATGCTCCTGCTCGAGCACTCATTCAAAAGATAAGAGGTCATACATCGTTCTATTCCTGTTCCTTTTGTAGGCAGAAGGGAAGGAAAGAGCAGGGAAGGATGATTCTTCCAGATTTAGGAGCACCTGTCAGGAATGATGATCAATACAATCGCCAAGCGGAGAATAATCAAATCGGTTGCTCTCCACTCTTAGGTGTCGTGTCATTCATGAATGACATACCTTTAGATTACATGCATCTCGTATGCTTAGGAATTACAAAGAAGCTGTTCGTGATGTACTTCACTAATATAAGAGGAATCCATTTGCCATGCAAGCTATCAATGACACAAAAATGCAGCCTTTCCAGCGATATAGTGAGATTTAGCAGATCGCTTCCTTTTGAATTCAAGCGTAAGATCAGGCCCCTCTCGGAATTGTGCAATTTTAAAGCCATTGAATACCGCATCTTCCTGTTATATGCAGGCCCATTCTTGTTAAAGAAGTATCTGCAGCCTAGCTATTATGCGAATTTCTTGCATCTACACGTCGCGATTTTCATAATGTGTTCGGATTCATGTCTTGACTTGATTGAGATATCTGAATTTTTCGAGACTTTTGAGAAATTGACGAATCCACAGATTGTCAATGAGGGAGAAATTATGCGATATAGGCTATCCTTGAGATATCTACGCAACCAGCCTTCCATCCAGTTTTGATTAATTGATTTGCCGCAGTATTTATAAGAATCAATTTCTCTGATGGATTAATTTTTCCAATTTGCCAGAAAAAAATTCGTGATAGACCTATTCATATGCGCACATGCAGGTTTTCTTGCATTACGTCATTGTGTCACTATTCTTTGCTTTTTAAAGGATGGTCCCTTCATGGTGTATGAACATAGCTAGCTTCATTTCCAAGGTTTTCAGGTCTCTGACATGATGTTGCATCGTGGCTATATTCAGACTCGACTTTCACTGGTTTTGTGCCTATGTGTCATTGATTGTCGAGCTTCTGTCTATGCCCGATGTCATTAAGCAGCGAAGGTGTCCCAATTTGTTGGAACGACTATTTCAGGACCAGGTGGTAAGACGCATTTTTTATTATTTCATGTGCCTTACATCATAAGACGCACATAACACTCTTTCAGTAAAATTTGTACCTCCTATTATTTTGGAGCTCGTCTTGTCATTGCAGCATATTCTACGACTTACGGTGTGGCCTATTTCCTGTTCATTGTCATGGTTGGATCCTTGCTTGCACCTGTCAACAAGCACAGAATTTTGAGGTAGATGCTTATAACTGGGCAAGTGTTTAACAATTTTAATTGAGTTTATTTTCAGCATTTGACAGAACTTGTGCAAACAATATCTGTGCACTCTGATAATCTGCTTTAAGAAGGTTGATTTCCAGGAACCCAACTGTCCCATGGTAAGTTGATCTTTGTGTGTGAGAATGTAAATGAATAACAGCATCGAACAAAGAAGTTGATTTTTTGGATGTGATTCGTGAATTGGTTGCAATTCATAAAATCACTGCATGGTGACGTGTGTTTCTCAGTCATATCATGTGACAAGCTGGTTCAAACAATCTACTCTAAGAAGTTTGTGGAAGCTATTCAGCGAAGTACTTCTACCCACTTTAACAACTAAAAACTGATGGGTTTTCTACGCTTAGCTTAGAAATTATCGACACATCAAGCATCATGCAAACATTCTCATGCTCAATTTTTTTCAGAATTTGTATTTTTTTTAACTATTTTAGATACCAGCTGCTGTAGTATTTCTTCTAGCATGGTTCCATTTTCAAAGTTTGATTTTAACTTAGTATAGCCATTTGGAAGTTCACCTTCTCCGTTCGTTGTCTTATGATTTGTAATTCATTGTGCGAACTTTGTCTGTATTTTCAGAACCGAAGTCATCGTCAGTGGTTTTGCTGGTTTTGTCTGTATGTGTACAATCTTATCCTATCATACCGATCAGATATTTGATTGAGAATCTGTTGGTTTGAAAAGGATAAAGAACCCAGCGTAGTCAGCATCGGTTTTTGTTCAACATCGTAAGTATTGCTTATCTTCTACAGCGTGGCATATTGTAGTGCGTATGTCGGTTGCTGGTCGACCGACATTTGGTTGGCCGACTCGCGTTTGGACGGTCGGCCGAATGTCGCATTTTATAAGTCGGTCGACGGTCGCATAGTCGTTTGCTTGAAAGTCTGTTAATGGTTGGCTTGACCAACCGTCGGCGACGGTCGGTGCTCCCAGTCATCCGACCTTCCTGCCGACGGTCGATCAATGGTCGAGTGTCCGACCACTCGACTCTCAGCCGACCGTCGCATTTCCCACAGGGTATATACTGTATATAAGGCCTATGCAGTTAGAATCTAATAACGTACTAGGCTACAATTTAATACGAAATATAGTAATCCTTTCTAATCCATTAGTAAAACAGTAAGTAGGCTTAGAAGTAAACCGATCCTGACTAATAATTCACTTATTGGCGAATTTAAATAAACAGACTATACTTGTAGGCCCTATGTAGCTCTGATACCTAAAACATTTTCTATGAGCTAATCATACCAAAACTAAAGTATCCGTGGTCGGCCTACTTCTAAAGATGTATTTGCCTAATTAACCGTAAGGCTACAATAGAATAGACGCTTATATTATAGCATATCTCGTTGAATGTAGGCCTTAATTCGTATGCTTTCTAACTTCGAAATTAGAAATTAAGTTATCGAACCCACTAATGCGAATCCTACGTTTCCTAGCTACGAATTTCTTACGCTTTCATCGCTCGTAGGACAGCCTATCACAGGATGAAAGATAAGTTTTCAAGACTGGCCTTTCAGTATCATATCAAAACATCTCTCATCAAGTACCCTATCATTCATGATATAGGTTCTTTAACTTCTTTCCAAAAAAACGTAGGTCTCGATCCAGTGGGAACTTTTGATCCCAGTTCCATTTTACAGGTAAAAATGACATGCTTATTAATAGAAGTAAATGCTAAGGACTCTAAATTAATCCATCATTATCTTTTGTAACTGGTATTATGATTACATCAATTCAGGGATTATTCATTACTGAATTTACAAACTCTGTAGCACAATACTCAGCACAAACTCAGCAGCCCTAATTTGTAGGTTATAGCTTAGTGCTAGGTCCTACTATATATGCCTACCGTACATATTATGAGCGCATCTTATAGGTAGAGCACGTTTAACTGAAAACCGGTTTTAAAACCGGTTTCCGGATAGTTAGAATAAAAAATCCGAAAAACCGGTTTCTTGGAAAACCGGTTTTTTTAGAAACACTACTATTTACGGTACTGGATCGACAACTATTAATAGCCTTTAATATCAAGACTATTGATATTGATTGCAAACTCTGTCTCTCACGAATATTATTGAGTTCTGATATATATCTATGTCGAAAAATTGTAGAGGATGTTTTACTCCACTTCGAGTTAGGGCCTCCTCCACTATATATATAATTATATACAAGTATTTTCATGCGTCAAAAACAATGTTTTCATTTTTCCGCAGGCAAAAAATCAACAAAGTCTGACAATAAAGGGAAGAGTAAACAAGATAATGATGAACGTGATATGCAGATGCGCTCAGATGCAGTGGAATACACATGTCGGTTGTACGATAAGTCAGGTGATTCAGGGAAAGATGTATGTACCGATAATGTGGTAACAGCAGACGCGTCTAAAGGCGAGTGTTTCAGCTTTCAAAGAGAAATGGAAACGAACGTCGAAGGTGGATCTTCCGATGAAGATAAAGACGATCTTATACCACTGAAGTCTTGTGATGATTACGTATCAGAAACAGACTTTGATTCGGATTCAATATCATCCTGTGAAGACTCAACAGATACTGAGTGCAGCTTGAATGATAATCGAACTCAGTGCTTTGAAGATGTCGAAAACAAAAGTTCAATTGTCGTTTTAGGGTGTAATAATAAACCACGGCAGAAATTCGATAAAAAAGATTGCTGTCCATATTGCCAAAAGTTCGTTCTTAGCACAAGCTTATTGCGTCACCTAAACAGCCAGCACAGCCGAGAAAAAGAGGTACAGCATATCAACACTTTTCTTAAAGGATCGCTTGGTAAGCGTAAATCGACACAGTTGTTACAAAACAAGGGAAACCATATAAACAACCAAAAAGTGTTGAAGCATGGGGGTCACTTGATAGTTGTACAAAGACCAGCAAACAATATTGATATATCTCGTAATTTGGATTCTTATGCGAAGTGTAAAGAGTGCGCAGGATACTATTCGTCAACAGAAATGTGGAGACATGTATGTCCGGCAATTGAAGTAAGGAAGGAAACGAAAGTACGAAGGGTCTCATTGATCGATTTATCTGATTTGTCATTCACGGAGGAGCAAAATATGTTCTTCAAAAGAATAATACAGATCCCCTTTCCGAGATAGCAAAAAATGACAACGCTTTGTTGAAATTGATATCAAGTATGATTTTAAAGAAGGGCATGAATAAGTATTTTTCTATTTCTCAGAAGGTGCGCAGCTTGTGTAACTTTCTTAAATTCGTCAGAGATTTCGCAGGTAATCCAGAAATTTCATATACGGAGTTGATTCAGCCCGCAAAATTCAAACTTATGAAAAATGCCTTCATCAAGATGTTTAATTACAAGATTAAATTGTCATCCAATGAAACGGATATATCAATGGAGCGACCATCTGCCCTTAAACGACTTAGACAAACCATTTCTCAAGTAGCAGAAGAAATTCAGAACGAGGCCTACCGGACGTTAGATTTTGAAAAGGCCAGGGAGGTGAAAGCTTTTTTTAAGTTATTTCATTACGAAATAACGCCCCTTATGACTAATGCCCATGTTTACATGAAGTGCTCTCAGTCAGGAATGCCACAAACTTTGCCGAAAAAGGTTGATATAGCCAAGTTGAAAGAATATATGACTGACACAATCGTATCAACCGAACAAACGACGGAAAACGCCAGACTTCTGAAGGAAGTAACCCTAGCTTTCTTGATTTTGTTTAATAGAAGGCGTTCCTCGGAGGTTGCCAAACTCGAGAAGAAAACTTGGGATGATCGTGAGAAATGGAAAGAAAATGCCCGCGATGAGTGGAAAAAAAACTAAGCGAAGAAGAGAGAAAAACCCTGGAGTCACTAGAGCTGGTTTACGTTCGTGGGAAGTGTAATAAGTTCGTGCCGATAATGTTTCCAAAGGAAATTATTCCGGTTATCCAATGGCTTACAACTCTGACGAAAAAGTATATCTTCGAAAATAAAGCGGGGAATTTTATTCGAGGTCATGATGCCATCAGAAAGGTTGGATTATTGGCTGAAGTCGAGGATGTATCTTTGATAACCAGTACGAAATATCGAAAGTTGGCAGCCACAACTTTGCAGGTGAGATTTCGCCAATTACAGGAAGCTATGTGTTGGACACTGTACGTGTATCGGTATTTGAATTATTGGCATAGAATGTCATTGCATTTTGAAATTATAAAGAGATAATGCATGACAGGGACTACTAAAACTAGATCTAACGCCTATATCTATTTGAGTCGTCCCTGATGCATGACTTGTGTACGATGTCTAAAATAAAATACTTGACTTGTGTACGATGTCTACGACCACAGGTTATCATTCTTGATATCACTGATTATGTTGTAAATCGATGTTAAGTTTAGTAATGGATAGAGGATGGCTGTACGATTCTCTGGGATATAGAGAGGGAAATTAATTGATAAATCCCGAGGGCTTTAGCCCGAGGGATTCATCAAGTAATTTCACGAGCTATGTCCTAGAGATATCGTGCAGCCATCCTCTATCCGTTATAAAGTATGCCAGATTATTACCCATGAAGTAGGACTCTAGATATCCGTGATAAAATCCCTCTTTACAAGAATTTGCCCTGTAATACTTTTGAATTTTAAATTCATGCTTTATGATAAGGGACAATTCTATGATCCTTACCTCTTAAGTTGTGGTACAATGAATTCGTTCCACAATGTTATCGATGATTTCAATTATGAATTGGATCAAGGACTACTAAATATGTTATAAGTAGTGCCAGGACGCAGAATGTCAGAAGTAAGCAAATTTTTTTATAGGCTGACCCTTAATTATCAATATTTTACAAGAAACTTTTTAAATTAGGAAAACCAATTTATAGGCAAAAAACATATATTTCAAAGGCAAAAATGCATCAATTTGGATGCTGTGTACATCTACGAATTAAGTTTTTGTCGTTTTCGCTTGGCAGCTTTGGATGAGCTCAGCTCATCCGAGCTCATATTCACTTGTCCCTTGAAGAAGCAATTCACCAACCGCCGACACACATTTAGACAGTTCGGAAAGCAAAAACAGAGAGACTCATAAATGTAGAGGAACCTGTGACATAAGAGATTTCCACAATCAATAGATTTATCTTTCGTAAAGAACGTATATGTTACAAAAGCAAAATATACCACATCATGACGGGGATAAGTCAGTTTCCCTCTGCTCACTAAGTCGGTGAACTCACAAATAAAACGATTACCCGATTCATCAGTCAACAGATCCGATTCTGAATCATTCACAATACCTTCCTTGAAGCATATGTATCCGCATATATAATACAAGGAAGAGCGTTCATTGTCGGACAAAGAGTTTGATCTTTCGAAAAGAGAGTCAATCACACTCAATTCATCATCACTCATTTCTTTCGAGCCACACAAATTCTGAACATGAAAGAATTCGCTACGATCGATATCCAATTCCTCAAATAATTTCAATTTACGCAGTCTGGCGCTACACAAAAGTTGGTCTAGGCCGATATAGTAGTTCCCGACGCTCATTTGTCTATAGCATGAAAACTCGCCTTCTAAAGGATCAGTTTGAAAAATACCTGGTAAGATGTATTTTACTGCTTCGTCTCTCAATAGCTCTGAATCAATTTGGACAGCCCACGCAGAGTTTGGACAAAGGCGTCTCTAGTAACAGACGTGAAAGACTGTATTCTGTACGGCCCTGAATTTCCGGGCATTCTTGAAATGGCTTCAGCTGTTTCACGAAGAAATACAATTCTGTTATCATTCGGATCGGAGAAAGGTTTTCTATCAGAGTCGTTCAAGCGAATGTGTCCCTCTATGGTTTTGATGTTTAGCATCTTCCACAACCTAAGAAAATAATCTATGAATTTCGCAGTATCAATACATCCATCATTCACAAGTGCGGCTACTGTTTTCTCATTAAAGACTCGGAGCACGTGGCGAACATTTTGCTTCTCTATTGAAGACGGAAAACATGATTGATATGTGAGATTTGTTCGCTTAACAATATTGGATGCCTCAGATCTATACAATTTGATGCAGTCACTAAATTTAGCTACAACTGTGCCTTTGTTTGGCAACTCAAATTTGATCTCTTTTTTCTTTTCAGAAATCCAATTATTCCTCACATTTTTTAATAAGTGTACTGTGTCGTGTAGACAGTAAATGTATGAATCAGTGGACTGATGTTTAAACAAATAATTTTCGTTATCTGAAGAGCAGATAGATTTGTAGAAGCTTCTATTAACCGATGCGCTGTCACAAATAAATGCTTTGATTTTACCATCACATTCATTCACTATTTCAACAAGCTTCAAAATCTCACATTCAAGGAACTCTGCAGTCAATGAAAAAACCGGAATTAGACGAACCATAAAAGCTCGATGTCTCCAAAGTGGTTTCAACATTAAACTTAAAACAGTTCTAGCTGTTTTATTTGGATCATCTTCAGCTCTGCCTAAAAGATGGCAACCGCGGCATCTTGCAGAGGGTGTTATGTACACTTCATCGAACAACAACAAACATGTTCTCTGAATACCAACAAGCTTGTGTGAAAACGGCATTTATAGTGTCTTTGGCATCAGCAACACTGCCAGTACTTTTCAAACTTCCTATATGCTTTTTGACAGTATCAGGATGAGGGAGTAGTAGGTGCTTTCTACAAATGTTATATGATTTTGTTCCGGCTAACAACAGTTCTGTACTCACTTTCAAAATGGAAGCTGGATACTCGTATGGACGAGATGACATGTGTTTTACTTGAAATAATAAGAATTCAAGACGTCGCCTCACATCCATGTCGATGTCAGCGAACTGCATAGAACGCTCAATGTTTTCTGCAGCACAATTGAGTTCGATTTCAAATGAAGGTAGCGTTGATTTTGTAACAGATATCACAGCTTCTAACTGAGACCACTTCGTCAACTTCCGTCCAAATCCGACCACAGACTTGATGTCAACACGTGTATTTTGTTTTACAGATGTTATCACAAAGTCACTTGTGACAGAAACACAATAATCAACGATGTTTTCACATATGAAGTGAATCATTTTGACCACGTCTGTAGATGAACGTTTAACAACCCATAAATCATGGTCTTCGATGAAAGTTTTTGAGGAGAGTTGAGCGATGAATGATGTCCAATCAACGATGTTGTCAAGAGATTCGAATGTTTCCAACTCATCAGGAATAGAGGAACGAACTGAAGAAGAGACTCGCCGATTCTCTACATCTCTGAGCGAAGAAGCTGTTTGAATGAAATTCGAAGGCAGGCAATTAGGAAATATTGATGGTGGATTGATCGGTCGATTATAGCGCTTGATTTTAACCATTTCTGTGTCCTCCGGCCAGTGAGAAGCACAAATGCCGATGTATTGTGTCACCTTTTTGATCGTATTCGGTAACGCTCGCACCCAGCGATTTCGCTCCTCCTCTTCGTTTGGGAATCCATAAACAGTTACTTTTGAATCGCTGGAATCGTAATTGCCCTTACAGTGTATCACACAGCACTTCCGAGGCATTTCGACAAGACCTCAAGTAGCGCACTCGATGAAAGTCTTAATGCGATGATTCGAGTCTGTGTATTATGTGCATTATCCGCCTGACGGTGCAGTGCAGAGTCATAACGATAACAACAGCAGAGAGCTGGGAAGACAGTGTTAGCTGATCGGCCGCAGTCAACTGTCAGCCTATAAAACTCGACACAATGATTTCGCTTTCCGCGTCCTGGCAGCTTATTGATATCTAGTTGTCCTTGATTGGATGAATGACTTAGTGAAGATTTCAATATCGACTTCAGACACGGAGAGCCAATGACCAGTAATGAGATCCAGAATTCTATAACAAAGCAAATACCAGTGAAAACAAGACTGAGCGCTAATTGGGCAAGGAACACCTTTAACTCTTGGATAAAAGAACGTAACAAGAGAATTCTAGAATCAAATTCGACTGATTTGCTCCTTCTGTCAGACGATGGGGAAGTAACACTTGAAGTGATGACAAAAGACACTTTGAATGATGCCTTACAGTTCTTCTTCTTCTTCGAAGCCAGAAAGAGAAATGGCGACCGATATCCTAGTGACTCTTTGCGGTGTTTGTTCAGTGGTATTTCTTACTACCTAAGCAACTTCTTGAACAAGTCATGGAATCTATGGAAAAGCACTGAATTTTCTGGCGCTCGCCGTGCCCTCGACTCCGCTATGAAGGAAACATCTGAGCGAGGTGTCAACAAACAGAGAAAGCGGGCTTCTGCAATCGATGCCGATCAAGAGGACAACTTGTGGAATCGCGGATATTTAGGCTGCAGGAATCCAAAGACTTTAAACCGCACATTGCTATACCTTCTTTCAATAAATTGCGGATTAAGAGGTGGCAGAGACCTGCGGTCACTGACAATTGGACCTAGAGGCTCATTAGCCCTGCGGTCAGTCGATGGGATAAGAATCCTTGAGTTCACGGAATCGTATTCCATGACGTTTAAGAATGGGATGAGGGATCATCATGTAGAGCCGAAGGTTGTCAAGATCTGGCCAGCTGAAAATCCCAATCGCTGTCCCGTGAAGCTTTTTGAAAAGCTGATTTCTGTACGTCCTTCTCCCTGCTCTACCAACGCCCTTTTCCTTCAGCCAGCACCGAATTATTGCAATTTCCAGTGGTACATGAACACTCCCGTCGGGCATAATACACTTGACTCTACAATCAAAAATCTTATGGAGGCAGCCGACGAGGATGAAGCGAATTTCACCAACCAGAATGGTCGTCGCACGGCGGTAACTCGCATCATCAATGCGACTGGGGATAAAGATCTTGCGAAAAAGATCACCGGTCATCGATCAGACTGTGTAACATCTTACAACTGCGTAAGTGATAAGCGCTTGAGAGTTGCATCCAACATTCTTACTGGATCCATCGCAAATGAGGCCTTGCACCAGTATACAAGTTGACATGCGCACAAACTCAAGTAGCTCGTTGAGTGCAGAGCTAGTGCAAGCGTGCCAGACTTTAGAGATGACCCCAAAGAAAATGGTCATTACCCGACCAGATGGCAGTAGTGCATCAGTTGAATTTTAACTTGCTTCCTTTCTTGACTATTTATCTTTATTTTATATTTCTATGGGTTAAATGTTCTTGTACTCACATTTCTATGTTATATAAAGTTCCCCGGGAATAAAGTTTATCGAATATAGAAGGGATTCTGAATACGATTCTACAACTATGTAATAATCTGGTATACTTTATCACTGGTTAAACCATGTCTGTTTAACTGGTATATTCATTTTTCCTATCTCTTTAATAGCTATTTACACAACTAGTGCAAAATATCCATCTTTCTTGCATTTCTCGAGATCAATATGTCTATGCACGAGCCCAAAGGGCGAGTGCATAGTTTGTTGATCGAGATAAATTATAAAAAAAAATTAGCAATTATACGTATAGGATATGTATGATATTTGAAAGAATTATCAACATAACAATTCGACTGCCGAAGACTGGATTTTGTTATAGAATAATGCTTTTAAATATCATACAATATCTATTTTAACGCATAGCTTTCTCGCGAATCAAAGTGTGATATTCAAAATTTCCGTTTGTTATGTACGTAATGCATGGAAATTAGGACACAGTTTTTCTGTCATGTTTTAGGATAACTTATCTGTTATCTTTTATGCGTTATGTATAAGATATTCAAGGATATTTAGGGTGATAAGTAGATAAATTCCGAGAGCCGAAGTCTCGAGGGATTAATTTATATATTACCTTGAAATATACAGTTGTCCGCACTCCTTTGTTGAATCTCACGAATTATTCCCAAAAATTTGAATTTATGACAAAAATGATTACATCTAACAAATATCTCCATCTACATCTAACCAATAACTCCTGGAAAACTAAGAATATAATGGTATATTTGCTATCTCCAATAAAACAAATTTGGTTGTCCAAAAAGGAGTTGATATTCGAAACAGTACATACAGTTCTCACCATACATACAAAGAGGTAAATGCGTCCAAAGTCGAATTTCACGCATGTCGAGGATCTGTACAGTAAGTCAATGTCTCACCAACAGTTAGAGAGCTGGAATAAAACAAATGGGATTGGGGCGTTGAATTAGCTTCGGCAAGAGGTTACCGGTATATTGACAAAGTACTTGATATTTGAAGCAGTTGGAGTTACATACTAAAATACAGATGCGTGCAAATTCGAATTTCACGCATGTCGAGGATCTGTACAGTAAGTCAATGTCTCACCAACAGTTAGAGAGCTGGAATAAGCCAAATGGGATTGAGGGCGTTGAATTGGCTTCTGCAAGAGGTTTTATTGACCAAGGAGTTGATATTTGAAGTAGTTAGAGTTACATACGTAGATAAATACGTCGAAAATCGATTTTTACGCATGTCGAGAATCTTATTACCAGTAAGTCAATGTCATATATGAACTAGAGAGAGCTCAACTGTGGTTTAGGCGTAGAATTTACGTGGTCAAGAGGTTTATATTGACTAAGGAGTTGATATTCGAAGCAATGGGAGTTGCATACAAAAAGAAAAAAAGAGAAACAGAAAGCTTCGGTTCAAAAGTTCTATTATGACCTCAAATTCATTCATGAACTATCACAATTTCAATGCGATAATGTGCTAAAACTCACATTAATAAGGTAGATTATTCGGCATTCAGAATGAACTAGGGGCCTATCATACCGTAAATTTTAACTACGTAAATCGACAAACGTTGTATGTAAGGTATATCCTAAAATGAATATGCACCAAACAGTCTGACCAATCATGAGGGCGCAGTGAACTTACGTTATACCGCAAATGTTTTCTGTCAAGGTTAGTGATACAACGAATGTTTATCAAAGACTGGAATTATGGTGTCTTACGCTATTTTTATGGTGTAGTGTACATTGCATATTATACATCTATTGAGGCACCTGTGTACAATTGAAAGAAAAAGGACTTTGAGGCTAATCAATAACTTACAACTTCAAAGTCCTTTTTCTTTAAATTAACAATCACACAGGCCAATGGCAGTTACCAATTACACTTATGTTCATTTATATAGATTATTTTCATAACACATGTCACACTTCTTTCAGCTTCAAAATTACTCAGAGAGCGAATACCGCTTCATATGTAAACACCTTGGTCATACTTTGAACGTACATGAACGGTTCTACAGATTACGAGGAACAGCGGTTGAAATGACCAAAGTTGCGGATATCTTACGCAAAGACTATATGAACATCAGCAATGACAGGGACGGAAAGATCGATGAAAAGTGAGTTCGACATTAACTTTGATTAATTCCCTCATGAATTCTAAACTTCATTAAGGAGCCATGATAACCGTATAGTATAGAGTATTTTTATAAAACACTATCTTTGTTTCCATCTGGCTGATCCCGAACATGTTCTTATTAGCATTTCTTTAATGAATTTTGTAATAATCATTTGGCTTAGATTTGCCATTATTTTGATAACAAGTATCTTTGTCATTGGGTATCAAGTGTTGTAAAAAAGATAAAATTCTGTTTCAAACTGGAACAACTTTTTGTCTGTATGTTTTTTGAGTACCGTAATACTATAGAAATGGCTAATGAGTTTAATCTTCAAATGCAGCGCTGTTAGTTTCTAGTAAAACGTGACTCACTGATTTTTTTCACTTTCAGGAATATCTCAGAAAAAAATATCAACAAAAGAGCAGGTATGATCATTTGTTTGTATTTCATATTTCGTCAACAACTAATGAACAATGGTATAATAGGACTTACAGTGAAAAGGAGGAGAAATGTTCTTTTGACTTTTTTGATGGTTTTCGTCGACTGAACCTTTTTTGAAGCATTAAACGATCACCACAGTTCGGTTAACGTACTCGTAAAACAGAGTATCTGAAAACTTGCGTTAATTGATATATCTACTAGATATATTATTAGGAGTGGTACGTTTCGTCAACACCATTATCGTTCATATCGTCGAGGATGAAATGAGAAAACTTGAAGTAATTTCTATGGAAAAGTCTCCTAAATCCATAGAATTAGATAATAGTACACTAGAATGTAAGTTTGATATCTTGCCTATGTACAATGATGGCACATGGAAAAATCTATGGTTTGTAGATCAGATTCGATCTAAAACATTATATCATAGTCAAACTACATGTATATGCCAAATTGGTTGTGGAAGTTGTTGACAGCAAATTACAGGATCTTCATGAAGAGAATTTTAGTGAGATGGTGTAATTGTATCATGTGAAGTAGCTTACTATTCCATGGATTAATATACTGTGTCTATTTGTGCCAGTCATTCACAACTATTATACAACTTTTCAACACAGGAATACGAATTAAAATTTGGTTCCCAGAGTCATATTGAAAGTGGTCGCTGTACTGGTTGGAAGAACATCTCAAGAATTCACAGATGAAATTTCTAATTATTGGATAATTTCTCGGTCAAGCGGTTAAGAGACCTAGTGCTTTTCTGGAATAGACACACTGAAAGCTTCTTTATCTACAATCATTTCTCAGATAAGTAGAATGTCGCTGGATCTTTTCAATTAATCATTGAATGACTTAGTAAAATAGTCTGATGATATTTTGGCAGCTGATATTCGAAAGCATGCGAAAATTTTGAAAATTGTTCAAATGTAAAGAACAGGGGAACCCTTTGAAGTAAAGTGAATACCCGAAGGTTTATTGGCATATGATCTCAAGCTGGAGTAATGCATGTTTTGTAAATCGACATTACAAGTTGCAGATGTGTCTGATTATACTCTTGAAAGATTATAGGAGCGATATTTCAAAATGATGAACGAACAGAACGTTTTACAGGATTTCCTTCTTTGTCATCCTGTCGCTGCAGTATTTTGTAAATTTATTATTGCTTTTGTGTACATGATCTTTGGACAAGGGGCAGCAATCCACATTACAAATTGACTTGATAATTAAAATTGCCAACCCGAAAACAAGAAAGCCAGCTCGCAAAATTTGCTTTTTGCCCCAACTAAGTTCCCCCGGAGTGTGCCATAATTTTCATGCAATTTCCATTCTAGGACTTTCTATGGTATTGTTAATTTCTATGCCTAAATCATGTCTATATGTCTGACAAATCTATGTAATTATTGCTTTACTTAAGGATTTGCAGCATAGCATTTTCCTTTGCTGTTATCTGGCATAGATTTCAATCGATTCCATTTCGATGAAAAATGGATATATATTATTTCAAGAGATTTTACATAAGAGATATTGCATGATTATTCGAAGGAAAAATATCATATTAACCGAAGGCCGCAGGCTTGAGGTTAATATCTATTTTTCCTGAGAATAATCATGCAATATCTGTTATAATACATACTAGTTCAATGATAGACATCCGACTACTTATTAACCTTTTCCCTACTTATTAACCTCTTTTCTACTTATTAACTGGTATCATAGAAAGTGTAGGCTATCTGTGTCCAAAAGTTGGTCAGAATTAGATATCTCATGAATATTCTTACGTCATGCTATATAGGATGGGAATGTAATGCATAGACTTCAAATTCAATTTTGAATAAATCACAGCCATATTAAGATGGACCTGCTAGACCAAGCGCCTACCGCAATACTAGATTTTTCTGTCATTCCAGGCGGAATGATTTCAGGATTAAGTGGAGCTGAAATAGACAAATTAATGAAGCAATATGAAATACCGCCGGACTGTGCAACAACATCACGATTTTCAATGCCGCAATCGGACGCAGCAATTCAAACATTGAAAAAAGACAGCATACCATTAGCGACAGTCCGTAGAAATAAATGGAGTGTCAACATATTCACTGAGTGGCAAAGCCAACGCATAACAAAACTGCTGCCACAAGAACATTTTCGCAAATGAATTAGAAAAGCAAATTAGTGAGATCAAGCAGCCAGATGCTCTTGATTATTGGTTCAGTAAATTCGCACTTGAAGTAGGAAACGCGATGGCACAAGATATCCGCGTGACAGTTTGGTTTCTATTATGGCGGGTTTGAATGCGACAATCAAAGACTACATCGGTCCGGTGAACATCTTCAAGGACGCAGCATTTACTAGAACGCAGGAGGCATTAGATCTATCGATGAAGCTGTCAAACGCAGAAGGTGCTGGGATAAGTAAAAAGCAAGCTGAAATCATCAGTGTAGAAGATGAAGAAAAGTTGTGGACTCATTCTTTTGGAGATACTGATCCGCAGAAACTGCAAGATACACTGTTCTACCTAAATGGACTGCACTTCGCAATGCGCAGTGGTCAAGAACATCGTTGCTTATCAACGAGCCAATTGGAAATAAAGCATGATCCTCCTTCGCTCATCTATTCAGAAAAGTGTAGCAAAAAACGTACAATGGCGGACTTAAACAGAGAAGAATCGAACCAAAAAAAGTAGTTCACATTGACAACTTTTACTACAATAATCCTCAGCGCTCTCATGTCAGACTTTATGAAAAGTATCTATCATTTCGACCGAAGAAAAATGAAGTATTTTACCTCAGACCAATGAAAAACTATTCGAATTTTTGGTACAGCGCGGTACCGATTGGGAACAATACCCTGAGAAGCTTTTTGAAACGAATTTGCAAGGCATCTGGTGTTGAAGGACATAAAACAAACCACAGCTGCAGGGCAACATGCACAACCAGACTGTACGAATCCGGCTGCGATGACCACGAAATAATGAGAAGAACTGGTCATAGATCAAGTGATGGACTGAAACCTTATAAAAGAATGGGTGAAATTCATGATTTCAACAGCAGCGCTCAAATTGACAACAGGCCGGGATCACTTAATCTCAGTGTAAACAATTCAAAAAAAGAACTCATATCGACAGCGTCAAACATGTTCAACTTCAATGCAGGTTGTATCGTGCATTTTTATCAAAGCACAAAATAGTGTTTTCTGTGCTTTCGTATTTTTGCGAGTATATGAAGTTTGTAAAGTTTTCAGTATTTTTCAAGTATTCCATTATTGTGGTTGCGATTTCATAGCTTTTAGTGGTGACTAACATTGATATCTGATTTTACTAAAATCAGTCATGATCTCATAGGAGTACTTCGATATCTCAAACTACTTATTAACCGCAATTATAGAATTATATAATACTCCTACGAATTTAAATTCACTACTTATTAACTGGTATAACCGCACCAAGTATGTATTACGAGTATATAGATGTAATTCAGTTAGTCGACGAAATGAAAGTTTTTCTTGAAAATGGGTGTCGATGAAATGGACATGTCGACAAAAAGTATTCATCCAAATATATATATTTATAATATCAAGGTTGTGTTTACGTAATTCGTTCCATTATTCAGCTACGCGATGGACGAAAGACCAAACAATGTACCTCAAAATGAAATTTTCAAAAGAATTCAATTCTAATACATCAATCAGTAAAGTGAAATGGAGGCTGTAAAACAAATGCCACTGCTCCTGAAAAAGAGGACGTGGAAAGATGTGACAGATAAGGTATGTTTTCTTTGTTTAATACGTGCTTTAATTCAGTATTGTAAAGCATTATCATTAAGTTTAAAGAGTAAAAAAATTTCGCGGGCTCTAATTATTATCTTAATTCTGCCACAGTTGTTCGGGAGTTTCTTTAACCCATTCAAATGGAGCGACGGTTGATTCTAGAAATGTTCTTACGGTCCTGATCCAATCTTTGAATTTTATTTGTTATGGTGCTATGACTTAAGTAATGATTTCATTTTTTTGCTGAACTATAGTCGCTGCACTGTTCTGTTTCATTAAACTTAATATCGAAATCGTACATTAAAATTTACATCGATGATCGCGAATCTTCTCTTATCAACTATTTTCTGTTCTCTTTCATGATTGACTATATTGGCTTTACCTCGGAGAACTTCCAAATGATATCGTAATCAGTTAGAATTATATATATCCTTCTTGTAATTCTTCTAAATATTTACATGTCATTCTGGGAAATAAGCTCATCAGCTTTACATCATCAACAATCGACGTCCAGTTATTTATGTCATGAATTTAAACAAATTTGTAGAATTATGTCATCAATTCTGGTTATCTGTTCATTTGATTAATGATTAACAGGGATGAGAATTTTCTGCGGATCCGCGGAATTCCGCTGGGGTCCCTATAGATTATGCTAATATGTATTATCTAATTATTTCTATCTGGGACCCTCTAAATTTCAATTTCAGCTGTGGTCCCCCGTTATTCCATTCTGGTCCCTGGATTTAGTATAATTATATATTTCAAAGTAAGGAAAATCATTATCAAGCAAGATAAAATACAGCCTACTGATTGTATGTATATATACGATATAGCAATTAGATAATATAGAAAGATTATATACTATTATATCTATATATAATAGATATGGCGTGTCATTATATCAGATTCAAAGAAACGAAATGAAACTTAATGTTATCAGAGCTTAGCGCGGTCAGGTCTATCAGTCTTTGTCAAAATTCAGATTTATCAATAATTAGCCAAATATGTTTGAGAAAGACTTATGAAAGGTTGTTCACAGGTGGTAAGCAGTAATAGACTGGTCCAAATTTGATTTTCACTCATGTTGAGAATCAATACGTTAAGCTGATACTACGCAAAGATTTAGAGAAATGTAATAAAATATAATCGAATAAAAATTATCATGCCCTCACTATAATGATTATTGATTGTTATTATGCGAATACTTCAATATTTGAGACAATGGTGGATGTAAAGTTGAAGATAGAATAATACAAACATATTTTATATTTTTTCACGTGATGAGAATTAATACAGTAAGTCGATGTCACACGACTTTTTAATTAAGAAATCAAAGAACGAAAATCGTCATACTTTCTAAACATTATCGGCATGAAGGCTGATAATTTGTTGTATCAGGCAGTGAAAATGTTTAGTCTTCTTGGTGCATGTGGTATCCCTTATTTAGTCATATGACACTATTAGTCGTTACTAAAATTTACCATTATTTATTGTTTCAGGTTCGCAATGAAAGTACACGATTGGCAAGGAATAGAGAACGAATTCATGAACTGAAGAATTAACAATCCATGACCCCTATGTTTAGCACATACGTTTCACTTGTTATTATAAGATCGTTGTTTTTCTTTTACACTGGGTTTTCAGCTATCTTATAAATAACGCAACTTTATAATTCAAATCTCAATGTGATGATGAGTAACTTTTAAAATGAATCAGTATGCATATAGTTCGACCTCTGCAGTCAAAGACTATGGGTTCATAGTCATTGTCTGCAGCCATAGAGAAAATACCTCCTGATCTTTCGATGAACTTTATGGAATTCCTATCGTTAGGGTTGATGGTGGCCTAAGTACGTAAATCTCTACAGTAATTTTTCCAATTTAGAAATAGAATAATAAGTATACTCTTAGATCTTTAAGAAACAGCCTTGCGAATGAGCTTTAAGTGCCAGTTCTACTCATTTGTTATGCTGGTTTGAAAGTTCCTTGTAATTGTTTCTGGGAGAAAATTGAACTTTGTAGATATACTAAAGCTGCCAAGTGTAGACCTATCCCATAATGGTTGATTAACGATGATATTAATAGTCCATGTTATGATCCATTGAGTTATCTATTGTAAAATTAATGGATAATATATATGGCCAAAACTACCGGTACCAAATTGCTCGATCTTATATAGGGCCAAGTTTGTTATCGAGATTCATCAAAAGATAAGCTATAGTTCTCACCCAATATATGTGAGACATCTAGGCTATATCTGATTAGGACTATAGCCGGTTATGGGCAGCTTTAATGGTTCGGAAATTGTAGACCTAAAGACGGTCTTAAGGCCCCTGTGAAACAAATCATATTAACTTATAATACGACGAATGTTTATATTTGCAGATAAAAGAAAGCGAACAGTACAAATGTTTTACAATCAGAGACAATAAAGACTTAAATTACAATAATAATGTAGGCCTATTTTACTATGAGTTGACCTTAATCGACGGAAAAATCGTTCGTGGAGGAAAAATGCACACAGGAATTAATTAATTATAAATTTCAAGTTATCATCTTTGCTGGGAATGTAGTTTTGCCCAGAGATGATCCAGATTCTCTTACAGTTCCTGTTAAATCGAGACATAGACTTACCGTTTAGTTAAAAGCATGATACTGCGGTACGAAATTAGTTCTCAATTGCATTATTATTTCTGTTTGCTGAAGAATTTAGCAAAAATAAAATTTGACTCGATCCGTTCTCCAATTCCTCCATGGAATCCTAATGTATGAAAATCGAAGACATAGACTTGCCGCTTTTTTCCTTGGTATGTGTGTAAAAGAGTTCATGTAATGATATAGACTTACTGGTCAATTACAAAATCCAAAACAGTCCATAACTGTAAGTTAGCGTGTGTATTTGAGTAAAATATATCAAAAATAATTGATTGTCATCTTCAGTATCCAACGTACGTCAGTTTGCCCGAGATCGCTCTTTTTTGTAATGACATAGACTTCCAGGTCAGAGAACCGAGGACATAGACTTACACTTCGTGCGAGTAATAGTGTCTTTGTATGTCAGCTAAAGAAGCCGAGAAATATTTATTTGCAGCGTTTCGTTTGCAAATGATGATAAATAGGGCATCAGACTTTAGTAGTCTGTGCTGTTGATTACTTAATGATCGGAAGCTTGAGACAAAATGAGCAAGCTACACGACGAGTGACCTACATATCCTAGATCTGTGTGAAACTTTCCTGTTTTGTCGCCGTAAAAATACTCTATGCTGTAATGATATTGTATCAACTGTATACAGAATTTCAAATTACATGTCATAAAAGTTCACATTGTTTGCTCTAACATACACAGAAATGCGAGGATGGTTTTGTGTTACATTGCATTTTGTTGTAAGGATGAGAATTCAATCTCTATAGAGTACGCTTAAGTCGCAATAAATTGTGGGAGAAATATACAATAATTGCAATAAATTGTTCGTGGAATATACAAGAATTGCAATTAATACAGCAAAAAAACAAAGAAATTGCAATAATTTCATTGTAATTAATTGCAATTTATTGTCAAAAATATATGAGAATTGCGCAGTTAATTAAAATGTTTCCGTAATTTTGTCCGCTAGTGATCCTACTTACACTTATACATCGTTCTTGATTCTAAGAAGATAGTAAGGCAAAAGATTGTTTGGTTATTTACGTGGCAGGGGCAGTTAAAACGAGAGACACAATCTATGGAATGCATGTACCAGGGTGCCCGCACATCCGGAATTATACGGAGATTTATTTTTCATACATTTAAATCTTGTTTTACCCCACTTTCCCTTTCTAAAATGACCTGCGACCTCACAGTGATGAAAGGGTGTAAACGGGGTATCGGTGTGTCGCAAATAAGATTTGTCTTCTGAAACTCTTGTTTCTTAGGTTTTTAGCTTGATGGACAGGCTTATTGCTGGCGTCTAACCGTACTCTGGCCAACAGCAGGATCTGGATTTCTTTATTTTATTGGTCATAAACGTTATTTTTGTTTGATTATTATTCATGACTTCTTCTACTTTCCAATTTTTAATTTTTTTTTAATGTGTGGTAGGCTTTTAGCCGTCCCATTAACACCACCCCCTGATTGTGTGGGCATGAATAGTCACTTGATATTCCATGTTTTGAATCAGGTTTTGGGTCTGACACCTATAGGCGCACTCATGATTGCATTTCCTCATTTTTGTTCTCTTTTTTACTTCCCCACCTGTTGTGGTCAAGCAAGGTGTGACAAATCCAACGCATTACGGCATGCGGGCGTCAGGTCTTGAGGGTCCCGAACCCATTGGTAATGCTCTGGGAGGCTGACCTCCTCATCTGGCGAAAAAAGGAAAAAAGCTCGGTACATTTCCACTGCCACGGACAAGCGTGGGTAGCCCGATTGAGAGGTGGGTCCGTGTACTTGTATCCGATCCTCTGTGGCCTATCTGGCCGTACACTTTGTCATGCGCATAGGGGTTCACATTTGGTTTTTATCTTCACTTAATGCATCATGAATTATTGCACCAATAAGTGTCTTCTGGCTGCTATTTTTCCCCTCTATTGATTTTTTATTCGTTCATATATCTAACGTTTTTTTCTCCATACTCCTATTTACCTACGGTATCCTAACTTGTACAGTATAATTTTTGTTAGGTGTCATGGAAATCATACATCCAATCGATCAGCAAGCATGGCAGCTCAGCGCATTGGTAGCATGTATCGTGCCAGCAGCTTTAACTGTCTGCCATCTTTACAAGTCTACTATACGTCCTCTAATGGAGTATTGTTGCCATCTCTGGGCTGGGGCCCCACAAACGCATCTTAACCTTCTTGAACGTGTTGAGAATCGGTCCAAAAATCTTATGAGAAAGCAACTCGCTAACGGGTTGCAGCCTCTTCCCGTCAGACGGGATGTCGCTTCACTTAGTCTCCTCTATCGCTACTATTTCGGTAGAAGCAGCTCTGGAGTAAATTAGTGCGTACCGAAGCCAAAGATCTTCTCCCGAAGCACTCACATGCTGTCAAGTGAGCGTTGAACGCAGTCGCACAGTTCGAATAGCTTCTTTGTTCGCACGGTTCAGCTTTGGACTCAGCTGCCTCGAACCACTTTCCCTGTCCAATACAACATTGACAGTTTCAAGAGACGTGCGAACAGGCTTCTGATGGAGCGAGTTTGAAAAGATTCAACACTGATGATCTGATCTTTCAACTACGTAATCGCTTTAATCAAGAATCTGGTATATCTTGTGTAGTATCTCTGAATCTTTTTTATCCCTATCTCAATACGGCTTTTGAGTAACGTTCTCAGTAGTAGTGGAGGATCGAACTCAGCAAGTGTGGCGAGAGTACGGTGTGCGTGGGTTAAATTTCGGGAGTTGTCTGGCTTGTTGCTGAAGGATGTATCATTGAGGCTGAAAGGAAAGGTTTATGCTGCATGTGTGAGGAGTGCCATGATTTATGGGAGCGAAACGTGGACAGTGACGGTTGAGCAGAGGATGCGCTTGGAGCGTGCGGAGAACAGGATGCTGCGATGGATGTGTGGAGTATCGTTGAAGGATAAAGTATCGATGGAGCAGTTGCGAGACCGGATGGGGTTTCGGATGTTGTGAGGAGAGGGCGTCTGAGGTGGTTGGGTCATGTATTGCGGAAGGATGATGATGATTGGGTGAAGAAATGTACGACTATGGAAGTGGAGGGTGTTAGAAGAAAAGGAAGACCGAAGATGACGTGGAATCAAGCTGTGGAGAGAGATTTGCGTGATGCGGGATTGAAGAAGACGGATGCTGCAGATCGTGTGCGCTGGGGACACCATACGTGGAACGCAAGCGGCCAACCCTCGCGTCGGAGGAAGACGGCCGTAAAACGGCCGTAAGTAAGTGTAAGTAGTATGTTTCCTTTACAATGTAGGTTAACTAAAATAATTCATTCAGAGGCACTGTGTGTGCTGACTGTCAGATAATGTCACAAAATATAGGTGTCAGGAGATATAGGTGCTAATAAATATGCAACATGCTTTCATTATCATGTAATGAAATCATGCCTTGTTTTATAGTCATGTAATTCTTTACACACCTTTCAGATACATTAGAAATGAAAATGGACAAGCAATTTAAATATCTGACTACCAAAATGAAATCTTTAGAAAGAAATCAGGTGAAGGAGGCTGAAATCGCCAATTTTCAGGATGAGGTGAGTATCAGAATAAGTCAGATTCACTGATCGATTCACCTCAATCTAGGGTTGTTAAAAAAAGTTTTGTTTTTTTTTAATTATGTTTTTTATAATCTTAAAAAGCAGTGTTTTTTTGTTAATAAATGTTTTTTATTTTTACGAAATTTGAGGGAAGTTAAATGCTCACGAGTTTTACACGCTACAATTTTATTGTTTCTAATCGTTTATTTGTGTTTTTCAACTTAACATATTTTTCTATACTTATTGAGACGTCTACTTAATATACTTACTCTGGGAAGAGTTAGCAGAGAAAGGACCGTGCTGTTGCTAACGCTACCCGAAACAATTGCAATTTATTTATTCAACTGAGTTGACCATCGACAAAAAATTAATAATAATCATCATCATCATATAACAATGGTAATAATAATAATAGCAGAAAACTTGTTATGTGAAGTATGTTTCAATTGTTGCATTTCATTTGAAAAACGTCCGAAACCGAACATACGATGTCAAAAAGACATAGGAAGTAATTATACAAGTTGAATTGTTAGTAATATTACTGTGTTTATGAATGATGGTT
>CAJQUW010008413.1:0-53360 GCA_907163375.1 Prostheceraeus crozeri
GGAGAGAGAGAGAATTGAAAACAGCTGCCAGATGCTTTGGCGTCATGTGATTGTGCTGACGTGCTTGAATTAAAACAACTTCCCTAACGTACAACTAAAATCTAATTGTATCACAAAGCTGTAGCAACTACTGGAATTACTAAAACACCTGAAGATATAACAATTGTTAACGTACCTAAACTTATTGATAAGAATATGCCAATTCCTTGTGTTACATTCTTAACTTTAGTCCATCTCTTTCTTAATTTTTTATAATGCTCTAATCTTAATAATAATTGGGATTCCTTATCTTTCATATAACGTACTCTATCTTTGTGTTTTTCAATATTTAATTCACTTATTTTTAATTGAGATAACGAAGGATATATTCTTGAGGTTCCTTCCACTTTTGTTTCTTCCATTTTTAAAGAAATATTTTTAACGGCGAAGCCCTGGAAGACATCTCAGATGTCCCGCAAATCACATGATATATTTTAAAAACCTGAAAGATGGATAAAATTCATGAATTTGAAATTCTCAACTTTTATAATTTTTGGTGTCCTAGAACGGTCATGATTTAAGCGAGGGTGAAAATCGAACCGAAGGTTCTAGGGCTTCGCGCTTCGCCCGATTGTAATTCTCAAATTTGAGATTTTGAAAAATTTGAAAATTGGGTATTTTTAAAAACACCCAAATCGGAGCGAAGCTCCTCTGGCTTTAGCGCTTTAGCGCTTTAGCGCTTTAGCCGATTTATGAATTTAGGTCTTCATAACCTGAAAAAGGGTTCAAATTCATGAATCGGCTTAAGCCAGAGGAGCTTCGCTCCGATTTATGTTGTTTTTAAAAGTACCATTTTTTGAAAAAATGGTACTTTTTGAATGGACTAAATTCATGTATTTAGGTCTTAAAAACCTGAAAAAAGGGACTAAATTCATGAATTTATGTCGTTTTTAAAAGTACTATTTTTTTGATTTTATGGTGTCCTGGAACGGTCTTTTATCCATTACTCACAACTCCGGCGTTAGAGATTCACTGTGTGATTCGGGGATTCTGAGGTCGCGGGATTTCATGGCCTAAAATGACTTATCACGCATTTGAATTATCTAATTTCCGTCGTGACCGAATCTAACCTCATTCTTACTCGACATCAGGAAATTCCTCGGCTATTTTGTGTTGCTGCAGTGATTTTCATAAAATTTCATTCTCATTATTCAGAAAATAGTTGCCCGGAATAAGCAAGCAGCCCAGAGAATTAAAAAATGTTTGCTTAAATCAAATGTGAAGGAAGTTCGAACTGCTGTTAGGCAACATCGACGATATTATACAACAGATTTCAAATTGTCAATCACTAAGCAGCTGACCTCAACTTTCATACTCTACTCTTCGGACGAACTCGTCCATCAGCTCGGAGATTCTCAAGATGAAGGCAAATTGTCTTTATCTATAAAATCGAATCCTAAAGCTTTTGATGCTATGTCAATAAGAACTTGAGAAGTAATAACCACTTCGTGATGATGAAAGATGCTGACAACGGGGGAAAAGTTCATGATCATCTCGCTATTACTGAGACATTTAACGGAAAATTTGTTCACACTTTCAGTCCAACTCAAATGTTCAAGTTCATAACTTTTCTATCCAATTTTCTGGTCATTCATTGATAACATTGAGTTTTCCCCTCAACGAGCCTTCAAATGTTTATAAAGTCTTCCGAATTCTGCTTCATTTGATTTTGACGGACTCTGTTCTTCAATGATAAAAATGAAGGAATGCTCATTGCATAGTTGCTGCCTGCGCTATCTGGACAATTCCTTACTGATTCCTTGCTGACATTGATAACGACATCATGCTTAAATGCGCTGACGACATGATGTTATTGACGGCATTCGATTCTGACTAACGTTTCTCAGTAGCTTCTGACTGCAGCAATACAGTGTTAAATGTAGTGCGTTAGTTTCTGTGAACACTTTGCTGTACAATCCCCAAATGGCACTTAAATGTAGAACATGAGTTCGGGAAGGAATTATCTATTTGTTTATTGTTTCGGTTTGCTAGAAGTGTGATTTAATATGAAATCGACGGCACTGCGAGGAATGTATTAAGTGGGCAAAAAGGAATTTTATATTTACAGGTGGAAAAGTCAATACGTCGTGCGGATATGTGAGTTCCAGCAAAGTGCTTTGATTGCCACAATTCCTTCAGATTCGAAGAATTCAGATCATTGCGCACAAGTTTTCTCCATAATGTTGGCCTTTCCGATCATTATTAAAAAAAGTAGCAGGCGTACGAAAATTAGTTCACCTGATGTTTTCACATTCACTCCTCGGCACTTCTCACTGTAAGTGATACATGAATGACTGTTGCTAGATTATGATGTTTTGGTGGTTATGTGCGAAGTGTATTCAGCAAGCACGCATCTTCGAGGTCTGGTGTCTCTGCTGACGTTAAGTTTGCATTTCCTTATAGAAGCGAGTACACGAATTATCGAGAGGAGAAGTTGTTATTCTGTTTTGTGCCATTTCTGATTAAGGTTGCAACACCTTCTTTTAGGAAACCGAAGTGCGCGCGGATGAATCTAATTCTGTGATTTCGGGAGATTGAACAACGCTTCCAACTTAATGATCAATGGTGAATCACTTGAATCGGTAGATGAATTTAAAGACCTTGGCATTCTCAGTACTCAGCCTTTGAATTTCGTCGGTTACATTTTAAGCATGACTGCTAATCAGCTAATATGGTATTAATAATGATCAAAAACATTTTTATCACATGACAGTCTTTTTTTTACTCCGCCTACAAATTATATGTCCAGACAACTTTGGAATTTGGAAGCATCTTTTGGTGTCCTTTTCACAAATGCTCAATTACTCATATTGAAAATTTACAAAAGTGAAATACCCGTTTCTTCTCAAATTTAATGGTTGAGTATGAGTGTTGTAAACTGGTCTCTTATTTCCGCGCGGGAAATTCGTAAGTTAATATTTTATTTGGAATTATGTAAAAATGGATGTCTCAACCCATTGACTTTTTGGAAATTCAAAAGACTGATGTATGAACATTACGTTCCCATCCACCGATCACATGCATCGGCTAATGTTTTCACTATTGATGTAGCCAAGTACTGGAACGACTTATTAGCAGGGGTTAGTGTAAAACTGCGAATGACTTTGAATCTTTCATTGCGTACTTCTTATTTTCTTTTAATTGAATTTGGAAACACTTTCGTCACTCCCACATTTCAGTTTAAAACTTTTAAACTTACTGTGCATCTCGCCAGCTCTTAAAGAGTTCTCAATTGCTGAAATTTTCCCTGTCTGATTCATTTGTATTACAGTAACTTTGTGATTTCCAGCAAATGTATTATTATTGTCATTAAATTGTCTTTCTCTCCATATTTGCTGTTACAAAGATGTAAAATAGAATGAATTGATTATGGAAATGATAAAACCAAATTATCATGTCGACCACGTGAAGTGGACATGGTCGAAATATTAATTTGCTATTCTTATTTCTATCAAAGATTTATCACAAAACATTTATAGAATTGATTATCATTAAAACAGTGCAGTAGATCCATAAAGTAAGTATACATTACGTAAAGTTGTCGGCTCCAGCACTGCTAGCATAGAGAGTAAAAAGAATTATGTTAAAGTATTCAGTTTTGGCAGAGATTGCGTTCTGGTGGTATAAAAACCTATTTGATCAATTTTCAAAAATACAAAAATTTGGAAACTTTTCCTATGATTACAGACTATCGATTTGGTACTTCAGGTTTTTTGTATACACGCACATATTGATGTTAACTATGTGATCATTGTCTTTGATTACAATGTTTTGCTCGCTCAAGTCTGCTGGTTTGTGACATGATTACCAAGGCTGAGTCTTTGTCGCAAGCCTAATAGACTCTTCCATCGAAACAAATTTTAAAAAACACTATCTCTCCGATGTAATGTGACTGGCCGAATTCTCAAAATACTATTTATTTTCTGCTGCTAGGTTCAGTCTATGTCGCGCTAATTTCTTCAAAACATTGAGAAATTGCAATCTCGCATGTGATACTAGGCATGGACAGCTAGATTATATTTTAGATGTCCATGTACTAGGAAACACAACAAGAGTTCATGTGAGAAAATGAAAACTGCATGCACATTGGGGATTTAATACTTAGTTGTGACTCTACCTAATGTACATACTTACTCTATGAGCAAAGCATGAAATTCCATACATCAAAACAATACAGTTGCAATAGTCATTTGTGTGTTCATCGCAGATATCTCCATTTTCCAAATAGTTCACGAATTTGCTGTCTCCCATTGTCCGTGTATAATCTCCAATTTTTCATTTCCGCAGGTTGTGACATCTCAACATATAACTTTGATTGAAAGTGAAGATTTCTATCAAGGTTGTTGACATAACTTGCCGTTCATTCTGTCGAGAGTTGCAATTTCCCACTCTTAATCCCTATCAGAGTTATCAGAGGGAATATAAAGGATGAAAGTAAACACGAAATTATGAATAATTCACTCACAGCTTCGAATGAAAATATTTACAGTGACAAGAGAATGGAAGAGTTGATATTCAACTCGGCTGATATTTTTCATGTTCTTCGCCAATTTGGAGTTTGAACTGAATGACTAAGCTTCCGAAAGATGTCCTTTAATTCAAATGTCATGACATCAAATACTTGTTCAATAGACCTTCTTAGCCAAGTTGATGAGTACATGAGAAAATCTGCTGGTTACATTGCAAATCAAAAAGTCCTATTTAAGCTCCAAAATGAGTACTACGTAGATGAAAGTGCACAAACTTAAATTCACAGAAGTACTAAAATGCTTATTAAGTTCTAATCTATTAAGTTTCTCAGCTATTGGGAGGGCAATAGCGATGCATCGAGCTGCGTCAATGCACAGCATCACTTCACACTTAAATTCACAGCGCCTTCTCCATTGTATCACTCACTGCCGTGTTAGCTTGCTCAATGAAGGTCTCAGACACAATTCCTTTTACCGTGAGCGTTTGATATTCTCTCCGACTGTACCATGAGTCCTGCCAACGTTCTTCATGCTCTCCGACAGTCTTTTGAGTCCAGTGCATATTTTACGGATCCAAATATATTTGCATTTAATTGCAACCACTCACTATTTGCACTCTAGCACTAAATGAGTAGGCTTATTAAAGTGAGAACTCATTAAGTACTGTGTTTTCAAACCCAAACAGTTATAAAATGAGTACCGATGTTTTCGCATTCAAAGAGAACTAGAATTGTGGACTCATTTCTCAGTCGTAGGTGGTACTCAGGTTCAGTTCTCTTTCTAGTACTAATTTGGGACTTTATGAATATCAGTGCAAATTCACAAAGTAAACTTTCAAATCTTACATCACTTTCACTACCACTGATAGGTTACAAATAAGCGACAGTAAACTGGCGATTCTGTCCCATGTCGTTTTTTTGCTGTGAACTATACAAAACTTAGCCAACCAACTCACGGTTTTGTGATTTTTGCAGTGAGTTCTCCGTCCATTCACCAAAAATTGTTGAATTTAGCCGATGGAGAGGTCGAATTCTAGACTTATTTTGAAAAAGTACATTTAGAACGACAAAAACTTTCCACCTTTTTGTAAACAGTTTGTGTTATCAGTTCTCGTTAAAATGCGTCGCTTTTCAATATCAGTGCCATCGACACACTCCGTCACGCTCCTCTTGCATCTGTGAAATCGAAAATGTTAACCTATTCCTTTCTGACGACAAACAATCGTCTCAATCAGGAATTTCTCATTGAAAAGTGATACAAAAATGCATCAGGTTGGAAAGAAGGTACTCAAATAAATTTGAAAGATTTTTAATTTGATGAATTGCATTCATATACGCTGTCAAGCTCCAAATTTATGGACTCCCAGGCGAAGTCACTTTAAATTCTAAACGTGTCTGCCTCCAATTCTTCGAGCGAAGATTTGACTAAAACAACAACAAAAAGTCGCAGAGAATAGTTAATGACTGAAGAATAACTAGTGTCTTTTCTCTCCATGAAGTGTATGAAAGTCTTGTCAAATGTATTAACTTGAATTGTTTCATTCGACGAAGTGGAAGAGGAGCACAAGCGCAATACAATAACTCAATGCAAGTTTAGTAAAATAACCCTGTTTCACTACCAGAGCCATGCACATTTCTGATATTGCTCCAACGCTGTGATAGCCATGATTCTAATTTTGTATGGCTTTTAGGTCTTACGCATTTTCTAAAAGAGGCGTGAATCTCATAAAATTTTGTTCATGAGAACATCAAAAATTTAATCATTATTTCAAAGTACTTTTCGAAAATTGAGAATTTTGCCAACATTTTACAAATCAATTCAAATTGTAAATGATCCATTGACAAAGTGCACATGAAGTCATAATTAACAGGTTCATTCATCCACGAATACATTCATGTAATTAGCATGTAAATAATAGCAAAATACTTCAAGTACTACTCATAGTTATCAAGTTATCAGCCATTCAATATTCAATACTCGTTCAGCAGCCATGCGTTTTCCTCGTGAATATATAGAAATATAGGTCATTTCCTGTGATGTGCATGTGCTTTTATCATGCATCTAATCGGCAATGTATGTGAGAATGTGGTTGAATGTGGATAAAGTTGCTCAAAATGCTTGTGTTTGCCGACATTAAGAGGCTCGCCAAATCTAAATGCGTTTCGCTATATAGACAGGGGTGCATGAAGATGAAAGGAAATGACCTGAAGACATTCCATGCCAAAAATTATGACTCTGGGCTTGGTACTTTTTCGTTTAATTAGAGAAAACATGCAAAATTTCATTTTAACCAAAACCTACAATCTGCGTCCCATTGGATTTACATGTGTTTTTCTTTGATCTTGTCTGACAAGAAGAGGAACTCACTAGAACTCGGCAGACGTGCCGATTTGTAGTAGGCATGTGGTGCACATCCTTTTGTGAAAGTCTCACTTTCGGTCTCGTTCCCTGCAGAAACTCGTTCTGGCTTCCGGACTACTACTGTCGACCTTATCTAAAGTCTTTGAAAAACTTGTACTGAAAAATGTAAAGACATGTCTACTTCAATGCTATGGCGCTGGGCAGCTTGCTTACAGGCCTATGGGTAGTACAACCAGTGAATTGGTTGAGATCGTGAATGAAATCAAGGTACTTATGGAAATGAGTGAAACACTCGGCGTTCGTATTTCATGCCTGGATTTAGCAAAAGCATTCGATAGAATTCTACACAACAAGCTTTTGAATAATTTACAATCGTCTGAAATGGAGGATGGATTCATAAGATGGCTTAAATCTTATTTGACTGAACGTACTCAGATCGTTGTTCTGGATGGTTATCGTGGAGTCAAATCAGAGGTTTTTATATCTGGGATACCCCAAGGGTAGATTTTGGGCCCGTACCTGTTATGGGATGCATTGCTACCTCTTCTTCAAGTGCTTTTAAAATTGTAATGTATGCAGATGACATGACTTTATAATTGAGCCAGTTTTTGCTGACAATCCAACTCAGTCGGAAGTCGATGATATTGTGAAGTCCTTTTGAATATTGGGTTGACTATAAATCAGACCAAGAGTAAACAGATGTTGATTAAAAAGAGTAGATCATTTCCTGTTGGTTGTAACCATGCTTATAAAAATGTTGCCTCTGTTAATATTTTAGGCTTCATTTTACATAACTTCTTGTCTTGGGACTCTCAGATAACTCAAATTGTAAAAAAGCTTCTTCTCGTTTATAAGTCATCCGTGTTTTGAAGTCTATAATGAAAAAAGATCTCATAATTGTATATCATTCACTGATTACGAGCTTGTTCTTATATGCATCACCTGTGTATAGATGGCCTTTTGCCAAAAACATTGTTAATGAAGTTGGAGCTCATAAGATCAATTGCGGCAACGATTGTGTGTGTAATAATTTTCCATCCATTGTAATCAAATTTCAAGATCGAGCTGTTGAATTTCTGCTTAAGTGTGAAATGTCAAAAAGTCACCCGCTAAACTGTTTGGTTCCTGAGAGACTGCCTAAAAGTCAACATTTCCGTGTTCCCCTCTGCTGACAACTAGGTATCTGAACTCCTTCATCCCTTGGTCTTGCGTTTTGTATAATGAGAGATGCTTTGCAACTTATTTGATTGTCATAATTGAATTTTTCATGTGAATTTCAATCGCGTTGCTCATTGAAGTATTTCAATTTTGTCTGTCTAAATGATTTTTGAATGATTTTTTCATTTCATTGAATAAACGTTACTTACTTACTTATATTAGCCTGTTAAGTAATACATTCAGTTTTGCTTCAACAAATAGTGTATCCTAGGTGAAATATAGACAGATTATTATGCCTCACAATACGCATAGTGTATTCATTTACATGAAAATCAGCAGGAGTGGGTTTGTGAGCCCTTGGTTTTCGGAGCTCCGAATTGCCTGAATTAAGTAGGCCCACAAGAACTGAAGGAAAGATTGATATTTACTCAGGTTGCGGATATGGAAATGAAAGATCTGCTCACTTTTGCCAGCATGATTATAAAGCCATTAGTCCGGCAGCCAGCACGAGTTTCCGCAGGGAACGAGGCCGAAAATGAGACTTTCACATAATGATGTACACCCTTCGAATCGGCACGTCTGCCGGGTTCTAGTGAGTTTCCTGTTCTTGTCAGACAGCATCAAAGAAAAACACATGTAAATCCAATTGGTCGCAGATTGGAGTTTTTGGTTAAAATGAAATTTTGTATGTTTTCTCTGATTAAAGGAAAAATACTAAGCCCAGAGTCACAATTTTCGGCATGGAATGTCTTCAGGTCATTTCCTGTCATCTTCATGCACCCCTGTATATAAAACTAAACGCATTTAGATTTGGCGAGCCTCCTTATGTCGGCAAACTCAAACATTTTGAGCAACTTTATCCACATTCAGCCACATTCTCACATATATTGCCGATTAGATGCATGATAATAGCACATGCACTTCATAGGAAATGACCTGAAGACATTCCATGTCGAAAATTATGACGGTGTGGTTAGTACTTTTTGTTTAATCAGAGAAAACATACAAAATTTCATTTTAACCAAAAACTGCAATCTGTGTCCCATTGGATTTACATGTGTTTTTCTTTGATCGTATTTGACAAGAAGAGGAACTCACTAGAACTCGGCGGACGCGCAGATTTGTCGTTCTCTGCAGAACTCGTTCTGGCTGCCAGACTACATGAAGTCTCAAGATTCTCTGATATTCACCAAATTTATTGATAAGCTATTGTGGAATCTTTATCTCATATGCTCGCAACACATTGGTTTGATGGATGAATCATAGAAGCATGTCTGATGACTCAAGTATAAAACAGGAGCTTTCCAGTTCGGATACTGCGAAGTATCCAGTACTGAATTATTTTCCGATCTCTGTAAAACAAAGTCTCCACCACTAACCTGTTGTTAGAACTGCTTTCACTTCAGAGAAAATTAAAATGATTTCCTCGTTTTTCCACGAGCAAAACCCCTCATCAACAACATTTTGTTTGCCAAGCCTCAATTATCTACTGTCTCCAGACTGGATTTGCGAAGTGCAGTGGCGATGCTGCCAACTTCCTACATTTTCACTCAATGACCCCGAAAACGTCTCCTCAGAAAGAGGGATTATACTATCATTTCGCTCCCAGTTCGAATGAGTCATTCCTGAACGTATTGTTACAGAAAATCACCATCAAAGTAATTATGAATGACTGGTGGGTTTGGTAACGATCTAAGTCAACGTAGCTAGATCTTATGAAGAATCTAATTACTAAAACATCAAACAGTCGTAGATTCCTGCGTTAAGTCGATCTATTACATTTTATTTTATGAAGTTACTTTTACAAATAAAAAGAACTAATAATCATTTAATTTCTTATTAAGGATGTGATTGTCGAGTGGACTGAAAAGCAATTTGCATACTCCTGATAGTAATTGAATCCGAATTGTTACATCTTCTTCTAAGCAGGCAACGCTTCTGAGTTGTGAAGATCTTAGGTAAAACACCAATTGTAATCATCTTGCTCTTCGATATCACATCAGTATTTTAGACTGTGACATTCAATTTTCTTTGTACATATTCTATCATTGATCCCATCACTTTGCAACGTTATCCAGTTCGGGGAATAAAACGTTTTGAATTTTTAATTTTGAATAACCGTGAATATGCACAAAATAAAAGGAAGGGAAAGAGATAAAACAATAACAAGATTCGTCACAATAGCTGACAACATTAGAGCAGAAATCAAAGACACTTCCACTTGATGTATCCGAAAATTGTTTAGTATTATATCATCAATTCACAGTCGGAAGTGAAAACGTCTTGCGAAGATCAGCCAAAAATAACATCGGATTAACATTTCATAATTTTCAGTTCTTTACAGGTGAGTTATTGCTGGAATTATTTCCTTACATTATGCAAGTATTTGTTCGTGTGGATGTGTAATAACCATATTCGGTTGATCCCCGCATTCAATAAAAGGAATTAATGACAAGATAACAGAATTTATTAATAATTATTCGTATGTCGCTCCATTATGCAATGAATCCTTCCTTCATTCATACATAGACTGCAAATCATGTGATGATCACTATCATACTTTTATGCTGACTTTGATAATGATACTGTTCTCATGTTTGTGACCATGATACTGTTCTCATGTTTGTGTCCATGATACTGTTCTCATGCTTGTGACCATGATACTGTTCTCAAGCTTGTGACCATGATACTGTTCTCATGCTTGTGACCATGATACTGTTCTCATGCTTGTGACCATGATACTGTTCTCAAGCTTGTGACCATGATACTGTTCTCATGCTTGTGACCATGATACTGTTATCATGCTTGTGACCATGATACTGTTCTCAAGCTTGTGACTATGATACTGTTCTCAAGCTTGTGACCATGATAATGTTCTCATGTTTTTGACTGTGATGGTGTTCTCAAGCTTGTGACCATGATACTGTTCTCAAGCTTGTGACTATGATACTGTTCTCATGCTTGTGACCATGATAATGTTCTCATGTTTTTGACTGTGATGGTGTTCTCAAGCTTGTGACCATGATACTGTTCTCAAGCTTGTGACCATGATACTGTTCTCAAGCTTGTTACCATGATACTGTTCTCATGTTTGTGACCATGATACTGTTATCAAGCTTGTGACCATGATACTGTTCTCAAGCTTGTGACCATGATACTGTTCTCATGCTTGTGACCATGATACTGTTCTCAAGCTTGTGACCATGATACTGTTCTCAAGCTTGTGACCATGATACTGTTCTCATGCTTGTGACCATGATAATGTTCTCATGTTTTTGACTGTGATGGTGTTCTCATGCTTATCAGTAACGAATGTTGAGTTAAAGATATGACTTTCCACTTGACACGTTGCCTGCAATCTGGCTGCCGATGTTCGTGGGTTTTCTGATAAGAGCTACTTCTGCAATGCGTCCACTAGACCAATCATACAAGCTAAAGAGAGACGATTGTCAATCTCCAATCACCAATCAAAAGCTTAGAATTGCACATGTGACTGATTCTAACACAATCATACAGTGATTGAACAGTGTTTTTAAGTGAAAATGCGTGCAATCTTTGTGCCGTGTTTGTGCATTGCCACAAACTACATTTCCGTTTTGGAGGTTTTATCGTTATCTATTCCTATGCTTGCTACCACTGCAGGCAACAGCTCAAATATGATCATGTCCGCTCTACACTAACCCAAACGCACTGAATCGATCTCTATAGTGCTGCTATTGGCTACTCAATGTAGATCTATGAATTTTGATGAGACAAAAATTCATTTCTTCTTATAAAAAATGACTGAGGATACAAAAATGCTTCCGCTATGAAATGCCCGGTAAGAAATTACGTCTGATTACCCTTCAATTTTCATTTCGATACCTCGAGAGAAGGCGAAATATTTTGTGGAATCGCTGGAGTCTTTCGCGCAGCCTGTCATTCAGTAAAGACGCTCGTGTTGTGCATTCGCTGAAGCTCGTGACATATGCTTCAGAGTTCTCGTAATTTGCAGATAAGAAGCTTTTTTCATCTTAGAATCACCAACGAATGATGCTCAAAGCCAGAGACAGGTTAAGTCCCCACATTTTCGAGCCTTCAAAAGCCAACAACTAATCATCAGAAAACTTCAGACTCATCGATTGGTCAGGATTGAAAAGTTATCCCTGCTTATGTTCCACAGTTGCTCAGGGCCTCACACATGAAGTTTTCCTGTTTGGATTCACGTAAAATAAGCCCCCCAAAATTTTTTTAGCTTTTATAGAATGATCTGATCCAATAATCTGAGCTTGCTTAATTAAGCTTATTCATGCTGTCTGAGTGACTTAAACCACTTAAAACAAAACTGAAGAAACCTTCATACAATTAGGAATCGCAATTTTGTACTAGCTATCCACTTCGGATATTAAGAGTTTCTATTAATTTTCTGTCTTCTCCTTAAATATGCCTCGAGGCATATTGCTCAAAGTGCAAACTTTCAGTCTTAAAAAATTGCTCAATGCAGTTCAACATTTTGAAACTATTATCATTGCACTATTTTTTGTGATTAAAAGTTCGATTATGAACTTTCATTTTATCTTGCATTATACCATGAGCGATGGGACTATCATACAGACACGGCTCCCGTAATTGACCAAGAACATATATCATACACTGGCTGACGCTGCAGATATTCAATCGAAGTGCACCAACTTTTCGTCTCTGAGTACGCTGGCGCCCCTACCCTGAGTGTTGTCAACAAATTGTAGATGGAATTAGCAAGTCAAATTCGGAATTAATCTGATGCCACATCTGTTTGTGATGATTACTGAGAAGCGACTTGTGTCCTGCAATTATTGGGTAAATTTCACATTGAATTTCCGATCAGTGAAGATCATTTTGTGGAGATGATGCGCACCAAATAATGCTTTGTCGGTGACAAGTAAAAGTTTGTAATGATGACTTAGACTTCTTCGATAATATGAGTCTCAAAATGTCGTGAAAAATCATCGATGTTCTCATTTAGCATCCAAACTGTGAACTTGCCCTACTTGTTGCCTCATCATAGTCAAATTTAATTAAGGAAAATGTAGACGTCTCACAATATTTATCATCATGAGCACTTTCGATGCCCTAATCACAAAATTATGCAAAAAGATTCTAAATTATCTTCCACTGAAGATTATATACATCCAAATTACACAGCTATGAAAAGAGATAATGTAAAGAATATACCAGTACATACTATACACTGTAAAGCAGCACCTCCTAAAATCGAAGAAACCTGCATCCTAAGGCGCCACACACTAGAATTTTAGGAGGTTGCGTGAAATGGAATGTTGACATACTAAAGAGAACAATAACCCTAGTGCGCTAGCCTCCTAAAACGCTTTGCTTTAGGATTTTTTTTATTAGTTACGAATAGTGCCTTGCTGGTTTAGAGTGTATAAAAGTATATGCACATAGTGTCATTTGATATGAGGGCTAGATATCGACTTCTGCATGCCGACAGATGGTATTGAGTGGTATTTATTTATGTTCTTGAGATTCGTGCCCAAGACGTAGAAAATTAATCTTAAGAATTATATATTCCATCGCACTAGGCGTATCTGCTATCCAAATTTTACAAAATAAATTTCAGTTCTTTAGAAAATTTCTGGAAATAGACGGCTTTCCTGACTAATTTATTGAACAACATACATGTAAAATAAGTAAAGAGAATGAAAGTAAATAGACAGATCTCATTCATTAGTCTCGAGAAAGCAGAGGGAATCAATTTCGAGAATTTTTTTGCCGCACTGTACTTTCGAGAACTTTCAGGCCGCTGTAATGCCTCAAAATATCAAGATCCCCTGTCGTTCTTTGAAGGATCCAATTCCCTTTTTTGATAGATCAAATGTTTCTCACAATTTCCAATGCGCCCGTGGATGCAGCTATATTGGTCGGACGTCGAGATGCCTTGGTATCCGAATCGACGAACACTGTCCGAAGTGGACAGCAACAAGATCGAGCGGCCCAATAACATCAAAGCAGGCGATACGAGTATGCAAGCATCTCTAGGATTTCCAAAGTAAGTATACGTTATTGGTATATACGGAGGCTACTACTAAAGTTTTTAGCCTTGACCATTTCTGATAATTTGATAGTCACACAAATTCATTTCCGTAAACTACAGCATATATCTAAATTAAAGAACCAGTTACAAATTGATCGAATGCATTTCATGGCCACAGGATACGATTCTTCACATGCATGCTGAACATTAGTCAGTATACCGACAACCATTGTCTCTCTTCACCGCAGTCACTGTCTTTCATCATGGGGTTGAACAGACGTGATTTCCGTGCCATGATTTACTATCACTACAAGACTGGTTTGACTGCCAATGAGTCGTTTGATCGCTTGACTGTTGCTTTCGGTGATTCTGTTCCATCTTACGCAACCATCAAGAATTGGTTTGCTGAATTTTGAAGGGGAAGAAGATCAATGGATGATGAGGAGCGTTCTGGAAGGCCATTAGAATCTGTGACAGAAGAGAGTGTTGAGTGTGTGAGAACCATGATAGAAGCCGACATAAGAGTGACCTATGCAATTATTGAAAGACGTCTAGCGATTCATCATCCTCAAATCCATCGAATCCTGCATGAATTTCTTGGTGTGCGAAAGCAAACCGCTCGGTGGGTACCCCACCATTTGACTGAAGAACAAAAGACAGCTAGGGTGGAGTGGTGCATGTTCATGAAAAGCAAGTTCAGAGATGGAAGCGCGAGAGAGTTAACCAATTTTGTAAACGGTGACCAAACTTGGATTTGCCATTTCGAGCCGGAAAAGAAGTAGCAGTCACGAATCTGGTTGTTCCCTGGCGATGAACTTCCCGTCAAGTTTCGCATAGATCGAAGCTGCGGCAAGCAAATGGTCCCCACTTTCTTTTCTTCTAGCGGCCATGTTTCAACATCAATTGCTTTTTCAATATAGGGCTAAAAACTTTTATAGTGCCCCTCGTACACTTTGGGGATTTCTATCAATTCTTATAATTGAGAAAATCTTAAAAATTGAGAAAATTCTTATAATTAAGAAAAGGTCAGTCCTATTTCTCTGGTGCTGCATGCTGCAGAAATAGATCGCGTGTCAAGATCACTGAAGCCATTTTTTTATCGATTCTAAGCCCCTTCGTTATTTATCATGAAAGAATAAGTCAATGATTTGCTTCTGCCATGGACCTCGCTATTTTTTAGCTTCCATCTTATTTACAATGTTTATTTCCAGTAGTCCAATGCCTCTATTTCAGTATGATTTTTAGTGGGATTACTTTTTTACTTGATTCTGGTCCGCAATTTTCGGTATAGTATCATTTAGAATCCTTTGCATAATGACATAATCATTGAAAGCGCTCACGGTAATAAAATACATTGAGTTTATTTACTAACCAAATTACCTAAATTTAACTTCAGAATAAGAAGGGCTTTATGTACAGCAAATTGGCATCATTTAGCAAAAAAGGAGTATTTGAACCGCATCTGAACATTAACAATGGAAATCAAATCGAATCTGTGTGCTAATATTCATGGAAATTCAACCGTGCCTGTCTATTAGCAGTGGTCGTTCACTAACTGTACGTGTCTGCTAACCGTGGAAGTTTAACCGCGTCTGTCCGTTAACAGTGGAAGTTATGAAAGTGAAACCATATCTGAGTTTAATCCTCAAATCGTAAAAATCTTATCTGCATCTGAATTCAATGGCAAACGTTTGACCGTATCTGTTCGCTAACTGTATCTGTGTTAATAAAACATGAAAGTTTAGGCATATCTGACCGCTGTTTATGAAAACCTAACCGTGCATGAGTGTGAGATTGCAGTCCGGCAGCCAGAACGACTTTCTGCAGCGAAGAAGGCCGAAAATGAGACTTTCACAGAATAACGTACATCTTCTGCCTACTACGAATCTGTGCGTCTACCGCGTTTTAGTTAATTTCTCTTTTTATCAGGCAGGATCAAGGAAAAACACATGTAAACCCAATTGGACGCAGATTGCAGTTATTGGCAAATTATGAAAATTTCTATACTTTCTCATGTTAAGTGAAAAGGACCAAGCCTAGACCACCTATCATATGTATGTTACTTTATCATGCTTCTGATAGTCAATGTATGCGAGAATGTGGTTAAAGATGGACTTAAGTGCTCAAAATGCTTGTGTTTGACGACATTAGGAGGCTTGCCAAATCTGAAAGTGTCAAGCTTCATAGACAAATGTTCCAGAAAATGATGAGAAATGACATAAAGACATTCCATGTCTAAAATTATGACTCTAGACTGAGTACTTTCTGAATACTTTCAGAGAAAACATAGAAAATTTCATTTTTACCAAAAACTTCAATTTGCGTCCTATTGGATTAGTATGTGTTTTTCTCTGATCCTGTTCTACCGAGTTTTACCCAACGCATCCAATTGTCGAACACGATCAAAGAAATTACATAAGACAATGGGAAGAAGATTGAAGTTTTCAGTGAAAATGAGATTTTCTATTATGTTTTCTCTGTTTAAATGAAAACTGTAGAGACGTACATCTTGGCATGGAATATATTCAGGCCATTTCTTATCATTTTCAGTGTTTACACAGACTAAACACATTCAGATTAGGCAGCCTTCCAAATCTAGGCAAAAGCTACATTTTGTCCAATTTAAGCCACATTTAACCACATTCTCGCATGCATCACCGATCACAAGTGTGATAATAGCACATACATATGACAAGAAATGAGCTGAAGACATTCCATGTCAAACATTATGACTCCAAACTTAGTTTTTTCATTTAACAAAAGAAAGCATTCTTTTATTTCATTTTTGCCAAAAACTGTGATCTGCGTCCAATTGGATTTACATATGCTTTTCTTTGATCCTGTCTGACAAGAAGAGGCGCCGCATAGAACTCGGCAGACGCACATGCAAGGGTACATGAAGTCTCATTATCGGCCTCGTTCCCTGCAGAAACTCGTGCTGGCTTCTTGACTATGAAGTGCACATCATTCTGTGAAAGTCTCATTTTTGGTCTCTTTCCCTGCAGAAACTCGTGCTGGCTGCCGGAATATCAGGTGTACATCATTCTGTAAAAGTCTCATTGTCGGCCTCGTTCCCTGCAGACACTCGTGCTGGCTGCCGGACTATGAGGTGTACATCATTCTGTGAAAGTCTCATTTTTGGTCTCTTTCCCTGCAGAAACTCGTGCTGGCTTCTTGACTACGAGGTGTACATCATTCTGTGAAAGTCTCATTGTCGGCCTCGTTCCCTGCACAAACTCGTTCTGGCTACCGAACTATGAGGTGCACATCATTCTGTGAAAGTCTCATTTTTGGTCTCTTTCCCTGCAGAAACTCGTGCTGGCTTCTTGACTATGAAGTGCACATCATTCTGTGAAAGTCTCATTTTTGGTCTCTTTCCCTGCAGAAACTCGTGCTGGCTGCCGGACTATGAGGTGTACATCATTCTGTGACAGTCTCATTGTCGGCCTCGTTCCCAGCAGAAACTCGTGCTGTCTGCCGGACTATGAGGGGTACATCATTCTGTGAAAGTCTCATTTTTGGCCTCGTTCCCTGCAGAAACTCATGCTGCGTGCTGGCTGTCGGACTATGAGGTGTACATCATTCTGTGAAAGTCTCATTGTCGGCCTCGTTGCCTGCAGAAACTCGTGCTGCGTGCTGACTGTCGGACTATGAGGTGTCCATCATTCTGTGACAGTCTCATTTTTGGCCTCGTTCCCTGCAGAAACTCGCACTGGCTACCGGACTATATCGCTGATATCGCGTAATGGATGGATTACTGCGATTATCATTATATATGTAGACCAATGATGTCGCAGTTATTCTAATGAATTATGGAGATTTCTAGGAACCCTTAATTAAAGACAAAACAATTCCGTCATCCCCACTAACACACTCCTCAACAATTTCGCTTTCAGACTAACTTAGCCAAAGAATTTCAAACTTGAGTAATCAGATTCTTATCAAAATTTCCATTCCATTAATCCGTTTTGGTTCCTATTTCTCATTGCGATGGATGGGAAATTGGATACTTCTATCTTTTTCTGTCATCCGAAATCTATCCTTGACCGCAAACCGCGTCTGGCGATGTCCACTTGACACGCTAAATTCTCACCTCTTACAGAGCGAATTGCTATAAAGCGGAAATCAGGAATTGTTTGTTTCGACAAAATTCTGTCATTGACTCGCTGAATTCAGGTTGTGAAACTTTTCTCTTGCTCATACTACTGAATTATATGTAGGGAAATGAAGTTGAATAGTTGAGAAAATTAACATCCGGTTGTATATCAAATCCCAATCTGGTCTGAGAATTTCGCTTTTTGTTCTCTGTCATTTTCGGTGTTTCAACATTCCGATAATTCTCCAACGGTTTCCTATCAAACTAGTGAGTCGTCAAACGTGTTGTCATCGAAGAATTGTGATCACAAAAATCCGAGTGTAATAATCAGAACGAACATGCGCAGTCATCAAAAAAAATATATACTCATTGACAAAATTTTCGAAACATCTACTTCTTTAACTTCTTTCATTTTTGACTGGTATATACATGTATGTGTAATACCTTGATAATTTAGTCACAATCTCCACCAAGTCGCTAGCACAGAAAAACAACGCATGTAGCAGATTCAACTTTAATAGTGCGTGTGCCCCCCTCTAGCTCCAATACATTTAGTAATCCGAGATGGCATGGATTCACAAAGTTTCTGAATGAAAGATGTTTCAAGGAGATGCCACTGCTCTGTTAGTCTTTCAGAGAGAATCTTCAGTGACACTGGTGGAAGTGAATAGCGGTCTCTCACTCGCCGCCCAAGCTCGTCCATACTTGTTCAATGGGTGACAAGTCAGGTGAGCGTGCAGGCCAGTCAAGGGTTTGGATGTTCAATCTCCTAACAGTGGCAATGACAGCCGAGGAGCGATGTGGTTTTGCGTTGTCGTCTTGGAAGACGAGATCCTACACCCTGACCACTGGGGCAACAACAGGAAGCACAATTTCATTGAGATACCTCTCTCCAGTCAACGTGCCTTTGATGATGATTAATTTTGATAGATTCATTTGACCATAGAAATAGATTGTTTGTCTGAAGTTGACTAGAATGAAAATTGATTCACGGTTGCGGCACATCCGGGGAGCTTAGTTGGGGAATGAACCACCAATGAGAAGCTTAGAACTGCACATATGACTGACTCCGACCTAATGATGCAGCCGCTGACTAGTGTATCTAAGTCAAGATACATGCGATGTCTGTGCCACTATCTATTTCATAGAAGCTTAACTTCTATTCTAGAGGTTTTATTGCTATCTATTTCTATGAATTTGATGAAATGTTTTGTTTTGCTGGCAAGGATCTACTGCATGTTTAACACTAGAAAAACCGAGGTTGTGATTAACCTAGAAGGACCATGGTGTCAATTTTGATACCATCCTTAAAATTTAGAAAATTTCATGTCTTCATAATGTCTTGCCTGGTAGCAGGACCTCGAGTATGATTAGATGCTAAATTCTGCAATAATTCGGACTTATTTTTTTACAAATTTCCTGTGGAATTTGGAATGTGTGATAAAATTTGAGGAGAGAGACAAGAGATACATTACCACTACCGGAGACTGAAATTGATATGAATTATAAAATTTCATTTCACTGTCTACCGATGCATAAATATCTGTTCCAATAATGAAAGCGACAATAGTTCCATACCAGAAGTAACTATTGTCTCAACTTATATCAACAGTTTGGATATAAATAATGTAGGCCTAGTGGACTAGCTTTCATCGCAGAGTGCTACTATCTAGTTTTTCATGAGTCATGACTTTTGCAAGACAGGTAGTGACCGCAAGCTCTGCCACCTGTCTGCTGATATTTCCTCCTTTTTTGCGACTTTTGGCACCCATGGCATCAATATGTGTAGGCATTCTTACCATTGAGACTTTTCCAGATTCATCGATGAGTTAGAGAATGACCTGCTCTTTCGCAAAATTGCAGCTTTTATCATCTCTCTCTTTTAGAGATTCAAACTGTTGATCTTGGTGATATCGAGCATGTTTGACCATCGACGTGAAGCAGATTGAGCTGATGGTTGACGTGACACCTGCGCAAAGACGTCTAAGTACGTTATCCACATTGTAGAACTGAATCACACGTGGCTTTCTCTTGCCAGCAGGTGACGAATGCATGATGGCTAAGTGACAAACCGTCTTCTGAGCTTTGCGTTGCTATTTCACAAGCATCACTGAATTATATAGTTGCAGATAGAAATCTGAGAAATATGGAGACCGTGGAAACCTCTGCTGAAAGTTCACGGCGGTTGTTGCGAATAGCATCAACTAATGTAGCACCATGTCACTTTCATGGTCGATTACATTGAATCTCAAATGATGTAGAATGTCTTTGAAACGATTTCTTGAATAGTTTACTAAAAAATGGGTGCACAATGTATCTAGCATTTGAACCGCACATAAACATTCACCATCAATGACAGAATCGGCACTACTGTTTGCTTGCTAAGTCACGTATCAAAATTGACACCATGGTCCTTCAGGTGAGCTTGTTGTCATGGACCCCCAAAAATCTAAAAGTAGTTTAAGTGCATCTGCCAGGTTTAACACGGCAAATCAGAAAATGTCTGGACGCCACACCATCATTCGACTCGATTACATCACATTTTGGCACGTCAACAGTTAGTTTGTTGTCAAAAGTGACACATCGGTCTTTCTAGTGTTAAAGTAATCTCTTAAGATCTAGAAACTTTGACTTAGATCGGTGACTAGCTGAACAGCTGAAATGAAAATAAACAAACAACGGGCTCTCATGCTGCTCCTGCTCGCTATAACAAAACCAAATACTTTAAGTTCTATAATTTAGAAAACAGTCTGATGTAAGACTTTAATAGAATCTGTCGCTCATGCACGATAAACTACGATTTATGGTTTGCTGTCGGGGAAAATGTGGGGAACGATCAAATCATTGGTACATCAAAATCAGAGGGGCTATAAGAGCCCAGGTAAAATAGGGTTAAATGTATTCTTCTTCTTCTTCTTCAGCCGTTTTCAGTCCACTGCTTGATGAAGGACTCTACACGATGTCCCCAACCTCGTCGGTCTTGTGTTTCTCGCATCCATGTTTTTCCTGCCACTTTAGTTAGACTGTCTTCCCAACGCGTTCTCTGTCCTCCTCTTCTCGGATACCATTCTGCTACCAATTTTGTCCAACGCCCATCTTGTCTTCTTGCCAGATGTCCAGCCAGCTCCATTTCAATTTTGCTACAGTCTCCAGGACCTCACTTACTCCTCCAGGGTTAAATGTGAGGGATATTTAAGGGTTAGTTGCGGGTGGACGTTTGTGTATTGCAGCACAAACGAGTGCATCCTTAGAAGACTTGGAATGTAAGGATATCTCATCAACGAAATACATGCATATGAAAGAAGGTTGTCATTCTACGGTCTTTTGATTCGAGTGGTCAATCTATCAGAACGTGCTCAACGTAGAGGATTAGCAACATTATTTTGGTTTGCCATTGTCTGGTAATAGTCAGCTTGTGCTCAAATAAATTGCAGTAATTAAATTAGTCTCAGTGAATAATTACGCAAATGAAAAATTTTACATCTAAGGTTTTATCAATCTAATTTCAGAAATGAATGTTGATATTCAATGTTGGAGGCAAGCACACACAAAAGAGATTGAGTTTCTACTAAAAGCAATATTAGCTCTCATCTCACAAGAACTAATCTACGTTTCGTGATAAATGTTTGAAATGACATCTGTGCCGAATTGTCGATGAATAGTCATAAATATAAGTCGTACCAGAACTTTCTAAAAGCTTGCCGGGTTTGAATTCGATTATCCCCTAAAAAATTCAGCAGTCTGTTTGTCTTTTTCTGGAGAATTTTTCAGGTGATGATCGAATTCAAACCCACATGTGATCATGTGGTAAGTCATTCATTTTCTTCATGGCCAGACATGTCGGGAATCTGCTAATAAACTTTTTTTCAGATAACTTGCACATCACTTCGGCAAATATGAAATTGTATTCTTGGAACGGTGATGTTTCTATGCTAGCTCATTGTCCTCTCTCCAAAATGCCCCTTTGTCGATTGCCCATTGGATTTGCAGCGAAAAAGCAGATACATCCCTGGAATATCACACATTCTTGGGATTATCCAATCAGAGTGCAGATTTCTTCATATCCTCTCAGCGATGTCCTGACAATGGAAATCTCAGTATTGTGAGACATTCTTTACAAATTCCGCGTGAGGAACTCTTTGATTGTGCAGGAGGAAATTGATAGGAAAACTATATCGAGATAGATGGAGTTCCTGAAAATGCTTCACATATTGATGGCAATAGAGCTAATGTCGAAAGTAAATAATATTGACCACGAGATTCCAAGATATGGAAATTCGTGGGAAATCAAATCTATTGAGTAGGAAAGCAAACAAGTGTTGATTGAGCATTCCATGTCAATATTAGAGAGCACTTATGCACTGAGAATGCGGAAATCAAAACAGTGGAAGTTTGTGTTGAGTGTTTTCTAAGGAATGCTGAAGACCGAATGGTGTCCAACAAACAGTTTTAAAATTAAATGGATGATGAATGTTAAAATATAGACATTTGAAAGTCCTGATGGATGACTCTATCCATAGAGTAAGGATATATAGGTAGAGTGTCGACTCAAAAAAAGTATCTGTATACAGTGAAAATTTATATTTTTATTATTTATTTTTATTATTAGAGATTACATTGCCGTGGTCCAAAAAAATATTTGAGCAGTTTTTGAAAAAGTAAAAATTTTGCCAATTAATATAATAACGAGATGACTCTCCTCTTTATAAGTAGTATGAAACAAGTTGGATATCAAAAGGAGTGAATAGTTGCTAATAAGCATCCTAACCAAGCGGAAATTAAGCTGATTATCAAGGAAATTCCATGATCCGTATTATTATGGAAGTCTTAATGAAAAAGTAGAGATATTATTCGTGCTTTCTTGGCTGAAATGTCAAGTTTTCAATTCAATCTTCATCGGCATGATTTTATGATTCACTAAATTTACGTTTCTCTTCTTGAATCTGAATAGTGATGTGGACCGATTTACATCTTTCAAAGCTAATTGAAATCACTGTCTTTGATTATGTGATTTTGCTCTGCCAGTGACAGGTTGCCTGTGATATGATCACACTTACGAAAATTGAAGATTGAGGTTTAGCATGAGAGAGGAACCCATCGAATTGCCAATTTAGCAAAACTGCAATCATTTGCATATCTCTCAATTGGTAACACCCTGTGGGAACGAATCTGGCGAAAAGCTGGCAGATAATCAGCTACATACTATCATGCAATAGTTAAGTAATAATTTTTAGCATATTCGCTGGCGAAGTTCGCCGGCGACAATTCGCGCTCTGTATGCCACCTTTTACTTTTGACTTTCTCTCTTATCTTCTTTAGTAGTCCGCCTCTACAGCCGAGGCTCTATTTTCTCCCTCACCTCCTTGCCATTACCGACATAAGGCTAATCTATCGAAGAACTAAGTGAAGAAATAAGTGCAGACTATCATTCTATGATAATTTTAAGTATATAGAGAATCCGCTTATATCAATTTTCATAACATCTCTTGACATTCAATAATTTACAACAATGACAAATATTTGAATAATATAATAGTATTTACTGCGACATTTATAAAAAAAAATATAAAAAATAATATAAATAATATAAATAAATATAAATAAAATAAATAAATATATATATAAATAATATAAAATAATATATAAATTATAAAAAAAGATAAATAATTTTTTAGTTTAAGCCTTCGTGAATTAAAAAAGATCCCTTTTTAACAGATCAGACTGAGTATACAATATATTTTCATGTAAAGGTAATTAATATACGAACATTACTACTTACCACTAATTACGACGTAGTTGCCACAATATCCACGATTTCGCCGGTTGGCGAAAAATCAGCTCGCATTAGTAAACAAATATCTACCAACTAATTATAGCAACTTTTTCGCCATCTGTCGTTTTTTAATTTTACACATGTTTTTGGATAGATGATCACCGTTTTCACATGCGGAGATAGTTTTTACACGAAAATGAACCTTCAAAAAAATTATCCACAAAATCGCTACCTCGCCAGATAATCTGTTGATATCAGCAAGATGCGTTCCCAATTACCAACTATATCCCCCTTGAGTTCATTCAATAAAATCGAAAGTGTATACACATTGGGGATTGAATAAATGCGGAGTTATCACTCTACCTAATATACTTACTCTATGACTCTATCCATAGAAATCCGACAATTTGTAGTGATAAATCGGATCTTATTATACCTTTTCCATAGCTGTTGTCAAACTTTCCATAGTTGATGTCAATTTCTCATTCACGCAATGTTAACAAAGAATGCATTGAAATGAAGATATCTCTATCTTCACCACCATTACGTAAGTCACTATTAATTCACCACCATAACGTAAGTCACTCTAGAGCTCATCTGGTGACCATTCGAGCAAATTCATTGATTGTGTAGAATGCCATGCTGCAAGAAAAGAATACTCGAGTTTCTGTTCTTCACAGTCTCTGACAATCGTAGGAGATTCATTCCACGCGAGTAGACGCAATGCTATTGATATCAAGAACAGTGTGTGTCGGCTTGACTAGCTGGGAAGTAGCCCTACGAAATGGTGCCCTAGCCCAATCATATATTGTCCACTAGGGTACCAGAAATTATTAAAATTATTCCATATTTTAGTGCAATTCTACTGCATTTTTACTAATTGAGTTATTCATTATTTATTGATAGTTGAGTTAACACATTAGTTGCCAATGTGGCCTAAACAGGACATACATTTGATTGAATTTTTAATTATGCAAATATTTAAAAGATACAACCATGTCTCATATTCATGGAATCGACATTGAATAAATTCTGTTTACAAGTTAATTATAATTCATGTCATTAGTTCTTTGTATGAATTGGTTGGAAACATTATGTACCTACAACTTATAAAATTTGGTGTTCCTATTTGAGTTTTCTATCATTAATAAAGTAAACAAATGTTATTTTTAAAAAAGTAATACTGTTGTCTGTTGTTTATTCACGGATGGCATCATTTCGCTTTATGAGATGCATTTTGACAATTTAAAATCGTTAGCAATATTGACCAAGATCGGTGCCTAAATGATCGCTTGAAATGGCCATGAACAAACAGCTGTTGTTTATTCTGGCCTCAGTAACTTAAGATTTTTAAGGTTTATTCCATCCATGCGGGCGTGAAAGTAACAATTACCGTCAAGATGTTCTAAACTATTCAACCTAGACTTTAAGGGCTGGAAGATTCTGGAAGGTGTTCTTGTTATCAACTTTTGTCGGAAGTACTTTCTATGACATGAATTTTGCAAACTGTTTCAAATTTGCTGTGTAAATACGCGGGTACTGTACGAAGTGCATCAATATTTCATGGATGACAGTGTAAAATATAAGTCTGCAAGCCATAACATGACTTTTTTATCATAGACATCGAATCTGGGCGAGTGATTATTTAAATCGGAAATTATCGGAAGATCACAAAAGGAAATGGTTTAAATAAGTAAAAGTGAGACACGTTCATTCTACTGCCGGGATTGTGTAACGGTCAGAGATTTTCTAAGTTTAGACTATAATTCATTTTCGATCAAATTCTCTTGACATGTACCCATATTGGCTTTGCTAGAAATTGTGCTGCTGCGCATACTATTTATAGTAGACACTTGCCGGCACAGGTAGTAGGTCTGTCGGTACATTTTCAGATTTTTCGCGAAAAAATCGCGTTTATTCATACAGTGATCCCACTTTTACCAAGTTTAAGCTCTAAAAACATGAAAAAAATCGGGCAGATAGTTTGCAAAAGTAGCTTATTTGCTTGCAAGATCGCAGTTTGATGAATTGTAAAATCCAGGGAATAACAAAACCATCAATAAAATTTCTGTTTCATTTCTGTTTCAAGCCGTCAATCAGAGAGGTCCAACTTTTCAGATTCAACCTTATGTCATTCCATAACATTTCTTGTATTTTGAATTTATAGGCCCTATTACAGTACTTGGCGCGAATCTCAATGCTTGGTAAAAGCACGAGAATCGTATCTGGGTAAAATTTAACAAGCACATTGCCATAAACATGTGGTCTTGCAAAGTGAGGGGAAAAGAGCTGAGGGAACTGACTTTTCTCAGTGTACTAAATGCTGAAGCTTAGGCTTAGCTCAATATTAAGCGATGAACTAAGTCATAGAGTAAGGATATATAGGTAGAGTGTCGACTTAAAAAATTATGTATATACAGTGAAAATATTTATAGGAAAAGATTCAGTTTCTTCTGGAGATTACGTTCCCGTGGTCCAAAATATTATTTGAGCAGTTCTAAAAAAGTCAAAATTTTGCCAGTTTATATACTACCGACATGACTCCTCTATGTAAGTAGTATGCAACAAGTTGTATATCAAAAGCAATGAATATCTGCTAATAAGCATCGCAACTAAACGGAAATTAAGCTGATTATCAAGGGAGTGTCATGATTCGTTTCATAATGGAAGTCTTCATGAAAAAATCGACAACTTGTTGTGCTTTCTTGGCTGAAATTTCATATTTCTAATTCATGAAAGCAATAGCAGGTCATCGAGTTGCCAATTTAAAAAATATTACCTCTCCAAGGCTGTCATGACACGGCCGGACAATCTGTAATATAACATCACTACCTTCCGCTTTGCTATCATGATCAGTCAATTCCGTAGTAATTTCTTCAAGACTGCACAAATATGTATATCTCGCATTTTGAAACAATTCCGACTGTATCTCCCTTGAGTTCATTTAATAAAATCGAAAGTGTGTACACATTGGGGATTTAATAAATACGGAGTTACCACTCTACCTAACATACTTACTCTATGAACTAAGTGAAAGTCTGAAATCGACGAATGAACGCGTATTTGCGTGACCTGAAAAGGAGACCTCGTTCGAATGCACTGCATCCAAGCCAGCGTTCTTGCAAAGATTCAGGAATTTACCAACTGAATTTCATTTCATTCATCTGACTTGCAGTGCTGTTTCTTCATTTTCGTTCTTAAAGTGCTCTTAAAGTGCATCGTTCATGCTTTTGTAATAATATATTAGTGTACTAATTATAGTGTTATTACAGATGTATGAGCGTCATTGCGAGTGCAGATTATTAAATCCATTACATTCGCCATGAAGGGATCGGAAGAAATCCATGAGAACATTATCATAATGTCCTTTTATTGTTGACAAAACTGATGATTCTTTTGTTTACTTGTGTGGTTCGAGCACGTGATGAAGAAAGCTTTGTGTCATAAAAACTGATCACTTGCAGTCCGACAGAATTAATTGATGATGAGAATTTCCATTTCTCGTCGACGTTATATCATGTTGCATTTACATTATACTAACAGTGCTATAATTTTCGCAGTTTTCTATATCGCAGTGGATCATATTGCTCGTAATTTAGGTGGATACGGTACTCTTATATAAATTTGACAACATGTACTTCAAATGTCACAACATTGACTTCATTGACTTCATAATCGTATCGGATGTGCTTTAAGATTAGTAAAATGACAGTGTACTAGAGAATGGTTGGAATCGGCGTTTGAAGAGACATTAAAATCGGCTGGTTGTCAATCACAATAATTACTACATTGTAAGAGAATGTAGATGCAGCATGATTCAAAAGTACAGTATATATGCATATGCATTGAATTATAAGCATGAAAACAGTGCAAGTATCAGAGAGTATACGTTTACTATATGAGACAACATGTTTTATAGCAGATGTTTTGAATCGGCTCAGCAAATTCATTCCCCTTAATTACATACGTCACACTACGTAGATCGAATGGATTAATTAGTAACATGAATGAATAGGTAAATTCATCAACAAGCCACAACGCATCGAATGACCACAGTTAGGCGAAAACAATAGAATGTCGATGTACAAATTACAAAATGATAATCCAACAGCAAGCAGTGGCGTGTCCAGAAATTCCTCCAGGGTGCAGTAATTATATTCTTTTGTAACTTACTAATAACTCCAAATACTGTGTTGTAAGTCACGTTTACGTCAATTTTATTAAACACGTGCAAGCATATTGTAGATCGCAGTCGAAACGCATTCGGTCTCTATTAATTCGATCTCTCGTGTAGATTCGATTGAAATTCAATCAGATTACTTTTCTCAAGAAGGACTTCATCTCAGCATTTCATAAAAAGAAAAATTTGTATTAAGAAGTATTGACTCGCCAATGTTACGAAAAATGAGGAATCACGTTAACGTTTCACAAAACCTTTTCTGAAGCCTTCCAAATTAATTTCAAATGAAAAAGTTAGTCAATAGTTCTTGACATATTTTTACTTTGAAATCGATTTAGCTTTAAATAATTGTGAATAATTTGAAATTAAATTGAATGAAAGAACTCAATAATGATTTTTTTAATTTCTATTACCTGCTACGAATTCAAACATATTTTCTATTTTTACTTGAACTAGAGTCCTCACAATAAAAATAATTCTTCACAAAGGGATCGCAGTTATTTAAGTCAAATGGAACAATTCAATTTTGCCATGTCACAATTAGACACATTCATATAGTTATAGGCTTAAGAATAATTAACTGTAGCTAGCTGTAACTGAGACTACATCGGCTTATGAGCTTATAAAATGAAGTTTGGACTGCGCCCCACTTGAGCTGAACTGCACGAGCCGCACTGACTACAAGTGTCATACACTTTTACGTTAGTGTATGCAGAGCCGTAACTACACCCCCCGAGCCCCGTTCGGAGGGGGCCTGCGCTAAAAGGCGATGTAGTTAGGTCCGCCCTTATAAGTACAAGTACACTTAGCCAATTAAATGTGTTCGTCGGAGGAAGAGATTTTGTCAGTCTATACCATTCAGCACCACAATCTGCTCTGAAAAATATGATGTGATCTGTTTGTGAAATAAAGGAAATGACTTGATGTAGAACAACTAGGAAGTGTTGTCCTTCCAGATGACATCGTTCTTCATTGGCCATTAAGAAAAAAGGACATGCATAGATAAACACACACCGGAGACGCACACACACATCACACATGCGTCTGCACCAGTTATTCTTTAACACGTGAATGTGAGGCATTGGCGTATCGAAGCTTGCCTACGCGCATTTGGGGGGGGCCTGCAAATTTAGGGCAGTCTATTGACTTCAATACAATTATCACTTAGAAATCTCTAGTTTTTACTTATCAAATGTACTCCCATTTCATTGTGTCGTACACACACCATAACATTGAACATACATGCATACTTTAAGCTTGAAAATTCACTGAAATTAAGATCACTGTCAACATAGTCATTTGAATGCCTCAAAATTCAAGTTGTCTGTTGTGTTGTCTGGAGTCAATTGTGTTGCGAAGGTCTATGGTCTGAAAGCAAGCTACGCTACCGATAGAAATTATGTAGGTGCTTAATGGCTAGAAGTCTGAAATTGATTCTTCCCAATATCTAGCAACATTGACATCGATCGGTGCATAAATGATCGTTTGAAATAGCCATCAATATACAGCTGTTGTCCATTCTTCAACTCTAATTTAAACAAAGCGAAAAGTCGGATTTCTATGCTCTATTCCATCCGGATGCTGGCGTGAATGTCGCATTACTGTAAAAATGCTCTAATCAACGCAACCTCGACTTAAGTGACACAGTTTCTGCGACACCAAATATCATGAGATTTAGCCGTCTAGTAGAGGTCATATAATTGACTTTCGTCAAATGTACCTGCAATGGCATTTTAAATGCATCAGCTTTCTGTATGAAGAATGCGTATGACGTGCAAATCAAAATTTCATAGATGTCTATGTGAAAAGTGAATCTATGAACCAAAAAATGATAATTTTTTTCATAGACATTCAATAAGGGCTTGCAATTATTCGAATCACCAATTCGCGGCAATAATCTTCGGAGAAAAGCATTTCGTGACATCAACACTCGGTCGGTAATGATGCTTCAGTTGTAGTGAGGCCACTCCTCCTGGTGCAATGCAAAATATTTCCAATTTACCACTGACTTTCACAGGTATGATAGATTCAATGAGCCTGTGGCAATTAGAAACATTAAAGCTGTTCATCTTACTGTAAAATTGTTATATCCGTTTCAGGTCGCTATTTGACAAGAACAATACTGCGCTTGTACGTTTTGTTACTCTGATTTTGCAGATCGGTTTCGTTAGTATTTTTAGTGTTATAAAAGTCACAGTGGAGTCGGTCAGTGACGCCACCTGTCGTCCCTGTCCCGGCCTTGTTCCCTGCAAAAACTCGCCCCGTCTGCCGGACTATGAGGTGCAGATCATTCTGTGGAAGTCTCATTGTCGGCCTCGCTCCCTGCAAAAACTCGTGCTGGCTGCCGGACTATGAAGTGAACATCATTCTGTGAAAGTCTCATTGTCGGCCTCGCTCCCTTGCACACACTCGTGCTGTCTGCTTGACTATGAGGTGCACATCATTCTGTGAAAGTCTCATTGTCGGCCTCGTTCCCTGCACAAACTCGTGCTGGCTGCCGGACTATGAGGTGTACATCATTCTGTGAAAGTGTCATTGTCGGCCTCATTCCCTGCAGAGACTCGTGCTGGCTGCCGGACTATGAGGTGTACATCATTCTGTGAAAGTCTCATTGTCGGCCTCGTTCCCTTGCACACACTCGTGCTGGCTGCCGGACTATGAAGTGAACATCACTCTGTGAAAATGTCAATTTCGGCCTCGTTCCCAGCAGAAACTCGTGCTGTCTGCCGGACTATGAAGTGAACATCACTCTGTGAAAGTGTCAATTTCGGCCTCGTTCCCTGCAGAAACTCGTGCTGTCTGCCGGACTATAAGGCATCCATCATTCTGTGAAAGTTATATTTTCGACCTCGTTCCCTGCATTTACTTGTTCTGGCTGCCGGACTATGTCACATCTGTGATCGAGACTGGGATTATCTGGTGCTTTTTCTACGGAAACAAGCAAGAAAATATGCGGGGGCTGTGGAACCATCATTTTCTCATCTTCCAGCTTCACAAAGATGATTCACATACATGATGAAAGATTTACTCAAAGTTTTGTCAAAGATCTATCTGATATTGCAAAAAATCAAAGTATGTCGTCGTCGAAAGTATTCCTCCTTCTTTGATCTTGCATTTTCCATGATTTTCATGGGAACAATGCCGGCCATCTGACGCGGAAAGCTCGAAATCCTGAGATCAAAGCATTCCGACTTGGCGATGCATGTCTGCAAGACAGCTAGCGATTTATTCAACAGATAGTCTGACATTGAAATTCGTAATATCATACTCGTCATTAAAATGTATACTTTTCATATTCAATTACATTTAGTTGCTGAGATAATTACCAAGTTCTGTCTTTCAACTGTTTTTTACCCATTAAAGTCAGGAGGCAAACTACGGCACATTTTTTAAATTATATGCTCGAAATTTAACAATTGGCATGTTGTAAACATATATACACGGAATTATCAGTCGAAATCTACAACACATAGAAATTAATGTTATCGAATCGAAGAAGTTATTTAGTTATTTAGTTGAAAGAAATGTTATTCCAGAGAAGAATTATGCCAGCCAATCACATTTCCACTTGGAGTTCTTCATTTTTTCTAACAAGTTCTCTTCTCAATGAATTCCTTGGAAATGTCATCACAAAGATTTCCTTAATTAAGTAAATATTTGATTATCTAACATTTAAGTCACAGTAAACATGGAATGCACATTTGCAGTATGAAATGGCCTCAGTCAGGTTTCAATGATCGAGGGACACAGATAGGAGAGTGACTTCACCCGCAGTGTTCAAGTACTCGGCTATTGATAAAATTTTGCAGACAATCCTAAAACATTGACATTTTATTGACAAGTGAACTGCAAATCAAACCGTTGTGGAAGCAATTCCCAAAACTTGGCAGGTTCTCCGAAATTCGTCTCTCCTAGCCATTTCCATCGGTGGTTGAAAACTTTGAATTCATTAAGATTGTCAAGCTGATGGATCTCGATAATTATTCAAGCACAATGAACTCAAATGACGTCAGTATTAACAGTTTGTTGTTCAGACAAATCCAGTCAGTAGGATCTGTCTTATTAATGCTTTAGTGCAATTTGAATGTTTTCAACATAGAAATCCGACGACATGACATTATGGGAAATAATGGGCATGCATTCATGACAAAATCATAGACATGGCATGTAACTAGTAGAAAATATGCAATGCACTCTGGATAAGCGGGAATTCCGCTTAAGCAGGAGAAAAATCATGAAACATTTCCAACACATGTAAAATCCTCCGGTTAAGGGGGAAAGTTTTTGGAAGTCACTTCGCTTAAGCGGGAGAATTTTTTGGAAATTATTAATAATTAAGCCTTTTGTGGATAAATGGATCTGAACTTCTGCATTAAGTGATTTTCGATAATCTTTCAACCAAAGTCGTATTTGTGTCCGTACCACTTCTAATGCACTGTTGCGGTGCAGTAGAAAAAGTCCTTCGCTACTACATGACACGGTCGCACTGAATTAGAAGGAAAGGGATTTTTTTAATTTATGCCCACATTTCTGTTTTGACAGTTTGTGCAAAATGTAATCCTGGTGATTATTCTGAGAAATTGCAGTACTCTATGACAAAACTTGAGCCGCAAATTTGCTAAATGAATTTGCTTTTATGAAGTTTTTGTTGGTAATTGCTGGTATTGTCATTAGGGCTTGAATTGTTTTTATTGAGTTTGTTGAGTAAATCCCGTTACACATTTTGAACATTGAGCGTTGTTGTTTAAATCATTTGGGTCTGGTCTTCAAGTATCACGAATCATTCACAAATAATTAGCAGATGTCATGAAATTCATGGATATGTGCTGTACATGAATTGTTTAACTATGGGTGTGCGTTGTGCATGTATATAATTCACCGGTTCAACGGTACCTACCGATAAGCCGGTAAGACGGCTTCATATGTAATGCTCACAAATAAGCGCTAGATATTCATCCGCAAAAATCAGGCCTGCCGAGGGACGAGATTTCTTCGTTCCATTCCCATGGGATTCGTATAGGAAATCTCATTCCCACAGGATTTTTCAAATTGTGCAAATATTTCCGATAAGCCAAATATTTCTTTGATAATCCAATTGTAAGGGGACATACTATTCCACTGTAAGCCTACCATGTACATGAATAATAAGTCTACATCATATCGTAGCGTCTCCATTTTAACTTATTACCCCAATGCGGCTATGTTATTAGATAACTTAGAGCAAAGGCCTCTACATATAGACTGCAACCCTAACAAATTGTATTTCGAATATCTGAGCCAGCCTCTTTATGAGGGATCATAATATGACTTCTTTGGGTACATCTTCTCATATACTTCGGCTCAAATAAGTTGAGTTGAAATAGCTAAAGACACTATCGATGCATAAAGCGTAATACCAACATGATAGGCCTCAAAATTGCAGATCGGCTTACGCCCCGACAAAAACTGCTCCATACCAACCAATGCGAGTGACAACCATATCTGTACTTGCAGTTATTACTTTCCTAACATACTGTTCTCACTATACCGGTACCTCGTCAATCTGAAAGGATGCAGGTCTTTACAGTAGGCCTAAGTACATGCATTCGTATTTGAAAATAGACTAAAACATTTACGTGTGCAGAATTTTTAACCTGGCATATTTTCATCTTTTCACACGCATTGAAGCACTCACTACGCAATACCTTATTGAATATATGAGAAGTGTGGTATTAGTGGAAAACGATTTTCTATTGCAATAGCTGTAACCAGTAGCTGAAGTACATGTATTACGTTTAGGGGTGCGAAGATTGAAAATATATTGAAATGCAACGAAATACATGCAAGTTTACAGCAAATGCAATAAGTACGAACTTTAAATGCGCGGTTTTTTCAAGCCCAAAAAGGAACATCCAATCAGCACAAGTATTTCATTTTTGAAATATTCTGTGAGTTGAGTAGAATTTTGATGAAGGATTAGAACTTCATGCTCTCATCATGTAGTTCTTCCAAGATTCAAATCAAAATATAAATTTTTATGACTTGATTTGCAGATATGCAGCATTAAAAGATGACCCAAGTTTTGTATCACTTACCCAAGTTTGACTCAAAACCCAAGGTCCAACATTGACAAAGGCATACCCGGATTTATCACGAGCAACCACAGCACATACCTTTCTTTATTTGATCTTCTCTGGCGCATTTTTTTATTTTCAGTCATATTTTCTTTTCTAGCAACTAAATGTTTCTGAGAAAATTGCAGTTTACGAAGGAAGCAAAGCCTAACGATAATGGTGTGGAGAGACCGAACGATCTCGTTAAGTAGAATAGCGAACATCTGCTTTGTGGATGCCCCTGGAAAGTTATGACGAAACATTCAATGCAAGAAATACAATATAATAGGATGGGAGCTACTGACATTTTCTTCCTAAATTCGCGCACAAAGGGCTTATTAGCATGGATTTGTAGATCTTGAAACGCTGAATACAAAAATCAAATTCTTAAGTGTCACAACCAGTCGCTTTCGGCTATAGGCAAGGTTAAAGGATTCCATTTGGAATCCAATGATAAAATTCAAGAAATATCAATGGATTGTGAAGCACTTGGAACTTTTCGTACATTTTCTTTTGCAGAAAAGAAATTATTTATCAGAATGCCATGAAATTTTAACCATGATTGAGTTCAGAATATCAACTTTGATATAAAAGTTGAAGTGAGTCACATGATTCACTATTTGATGTTTGAGAGCCTCTATAAAATGAGTAAAATCGCCAAAATTAAGTCAAAACATGAAATTTACTCATTTTGTAGAGGCTCTCAAACATCAAATGCTGAATCATGCAACTCACTTCAACTTTTACATGTATATCAAAGTTGATATTCTGAACATGTTTGTAAGAGGGCCTCTCAACGACTTTATGTCCTGCGAAAGCTGCGTCGTTTTCTTTCGAGAAAGGAACTAAAAATGCTATATAACTGCTATATCTTGAGTGTTTTGGAATACTGTAGCCCTGTATTCATCGGGATTAATAAGAAGAACGCTTTAAAGATGGAAAGGATTGTGAAAGCTGCCTGTAATATAATCTGCGGAAAATTCTGCAAATGCATTGACTTTCCTTCAATGTGGTCTCGGCGACGTGATCATGCTCTAAGGTTGTTCCGTGACATGTCAAACCCAGACCACATTCTTCATTTCATGGTCCCTCGAAAACTTATTTATTCTGGTCATTTTGAGATCCCTTCATCAAATTCAGCCCGTCGTGCCAAATCATTCATTCATCTTTGTACATTATTTGCTTTCAATCAAATCAAGGGTGGCACTCCCCTTGAAAATGTGTTATGTATTTGAAATTGAGACAATTATGCACTGTTTGTTTTAGACTGATGATTTATTATGAGACATTTCTTTAATTACTTTGTGTACACGTATCTTATGTGAAAGTTGAGATTTTCATTTCGAATGTAAGCATATTATTATTATTATTAACTCAATAATGGTTCAAATTTCATGGCATTCTGATAAGTAGTTTCTTTTTTACAAAAGAAAATGTACGAAAGTTGACAAGTGTTTTACACAATCCATAGATATTTCTTGAATTTTATCATTGGATTCCAAGTGGAATCCTTTAACCTTGCCTATAGCCGAAAGCGACTGTTTGTGACACTTAAGAATTTGATTTTTGTATTCAGCGTTTCAAGATCTACAAATCCATGCTAATAAGCCCTTTGTGCGCGAATTAAGGAAGAGAGTGTCAGTATCACAGAATTAGTTAGGTCGTCTCTTCTTCCGTTTGACTAGAAAGGAAATATTAGAACATGTAACGTAAATGAAATGGCACAATCTCCTGACTAAATGCCATAGCTATCGAACAATGAACAGCCAAATTGTGCAAAGTTTCGGTGACTGTTATCAACCGGATCACACAGCAAAGAGACACAGACAGAGAAGTTTGTGAACGTTTTTTCGTGCGCCTGCTAACTTTTTTTGAAATGATCGGATGACCCAACATTATCGAGAAAACTTTTGCGCAATGATCTGAATTCTTCGAATCTGAAGGAGTCGTGGCGATCGGAGCATTTTGAATAAATTCAGAGCAATCCGCAAGCGACGCACGACTATTTTTCCTATCTCTGCAAGGTATCAAAAATTTCTTTTTGCCCACTTATTAAGTTCCTGCATGTGCCATTTGTTTGAATCAGTTTGCACTTCAAGCAAAGTGATGCGATAATTCTGTGGTCAGTATAGTTCCCGGACCATAATGATAACCAATATTTCCAAATAAAGGTTGTTCAATGGGTTCGCATTACGCACCGCCCCTTTCAATTATCTTTATGAATCCCATAGAACAAAAATCAATAAGTTAAGTGAAAACTAGACATATTTTTACGTTATCATATTTAAAAGATAGATGATTGCATCATCGGACCTATAGAATGTAGAATGTAATGAAAATACTTATGGATATATTTAACTCTGCCAAAGAAAATATTCAATTCACGTCGTAGATTCCAAAATAAAGAAAACTTAACTTTCTAGACTTAACTATATGGATAGAACATAACAACGTTATGTACCAAAAATATACAAAACCGTTAGCTTAGTGTAACACCCTGAAAAAGGCAGCTGGCTATCTAAACATATAAAAAATAATTTTGTTAAACAAAGTATTGATGAAGTATGAAAAAGATGTACTTTCAATTTTTACCGGAACATCTTAAAACGCAATCTGATATTAAATGCACGAATAATCTTAAGTTAAATACTTATTCTAATGCTGGAAAAGGAGAAATAAAATCCAATAAAATTGAAAGTTTTAAAATCAATAGTAGAAGTAAATGCGCACTTAAATTGCGTAGGCAACTTTGAAGCTTGTATCTATCTACTGTATCTAATTTGTAACTATTGTGGCATAATTACTTTGGGAGAAAATACTTTGTCTTTGAAAATTTCTTGAATACAAGAATTGTCTGCTGCAGAGTAACTTGGCGCCCCATTGACCTCGCAGCATTAAGTAGGAAAGTAGTTTTACATTTACAACGCTTGATGGTGCTAATACCGCCTTAGATGCTCATACATGTATGTTACGCTGATTATTTGCACAGATGGATGATGTAGAAGAATGATTACAAAGAAGATAAGAAATGGTTGTCATGTAAACGCTAAAGGAACTTTCACTAAGGATCACAAACTGCTACATAGCCCTTTTAATCGCAAAGCAAAAATATTGAAAACTAAGCCTAGCACAGTTAAAAAGAATTTCTTTGCTGTGACTTGGGATCAATTTGTACTGACAAATTAAGGATTCGAGTACATGGCAAAAATATGCGTGCAGCATTAGGTCAGTACGCTATAGTTGCTGTTCGCGTCGGTGCACCGAGAATTTTAAAAGGACACATTGAGACACTTATTAAACTGTAGCCGAAATATAAGTTGCTTCGCGTTCTAGATTGTCGTCCGATAGTGAATGAAAGCTTCAAAATCTTGAAGGTAGAGAATCTATCATACCAAATACTCATAACTTCATAAATTCAAAGCAAATTGCATATATCGATGTAGTTATGTTAAATTATCGTAAGTGCAAAATAGATGAAATTGAGGTAATAATATTTTCGGCGTGTCTTTGATATCATTTTTAATGACTTCTAAAGTCAGCTGCTCATTCAAAGTAAGGCTATTAAATTATGTTGATCTATCGTAACTTTACTTGCTCAATTTCAGTTATGTTGAAGCATCGCATCTGCTTCTTACGATGGTTCAACATAATCCATGCCTAACACATAAGATGTTTCATCAAAACTCACAATAAGTTCAAAATGTCATTGCACCAAGCATGGGAAGATTTGTAATATTGCTGAGTGAAATATCTAAGCATCATTTTACCACTATCTATGATCATACGTCATCGTCCAACCATCTAAATTTCTCTGGACAGATAGATGAGCAAAATTTGAAATCATTTTCTACATGTTCAGGCCAACCAACAGTTGTGTTACAGAAGATCGAATTTTATAGCTAATCGAAGTGATAAGTGACTATTTGAAATGAGCCTCTTGTGCGATTCCATCGAATGCAAATACCAAACAAATATATCGCTGGTGATTGTCAGCCGAAATGCTATGACAGTGTAACATCAATACATTCCTCTACATAACAAAGAAATTTGAATTTGTTGCTGCATCGAGTTAGTAGAAAGTATTATATCCCAACTAAACAGTCCGTCTTGTGCAACCTTCAATTCCACGAACTTGACTTCAATGCCACCACGAAGGACATACATCATCATCGCAAGCAAAGAAGAAAAATGGAAGAAATGAAAAAGCGTAATATAAAAGGACTGCCATCATAATGCCAATTTCTGCCTAGATGCTTCCTCAAACAACTACAAAGCCGCAATCTGGTATGGCCACGTTTTCAAATGTATATCCTGGCAATGGAAACACATCCGGAGGATTTCTTGTTTGTCGATTTTGTCTAAAATCTACAAGGAAGCCATTCTATGTGGGTTTGTGACATCTCAAAATGATCATGGATTAAAAATTGCAGAGTTGAAAAAAATTGAGTTGAAATCTTCCCTTCTGCGTCGTCGCATTATAGACTGTCGAAATATCTGAGAATGTTCGCATCTATCACAGAAAGAAATCCATTCCAACAAGCACATAATGTATTTATCATTTATCACAAGTTTTCCAAAGTTGTCAATATGATGACTTTGCATAATCTCTCTGAGTGACCAGCCAGCAATAGAAATTCGAAATCCGGTTCAATCATTTTGCACTTCGGAATGATTGACAAAGTTGCTGGGGAAACCGAAGTCAACGGACGGAAGAGCCACCCATAGCAATGACCATTGAAAGAGACAGTTTCGAGCGGAAAAGAGAATCCACCGATTCCCGCACCATGAATGTCCTGAAATCAAGAGGACCAGAAATGGATTAGGACAGTGAAATTTGCGGAGATCCTTCTTTGCATTTACTTCCATGAAAACGATGATGATGGACATAATAAGCATTTCCCACCTGAGCATCCACTTCCGAGGAGGTTGGAACAGATATGGAGCGATCCGACGTGTGATGGAGCTCTTCTGAGAACAATGACTTGGAAAAGAACATTCATATTATCTTGAGAAGTGTTTTGACTGGATACGTGAAATGACTGGAGCAAATTATTTTACCTCCATCGTCATCGCACAGAGAGTGACAAGTAAATAAAAACAATTTCCTTATTGAAGTTTTCCGGACTCAGTCTGAAAAATGTTGATGATGTATGGTAAAATATCATACAGTCAACCACAGAAGATGACATGTAAGCAGCATGTAAATGTTTGCGTGCAAAGACTGATTTCAATATGAATCCTAATAATCGAGATGATCCCAGTGGTGCTTGTTGACTTTTACTTCTGAAATGTAAAAATTGTGATTCCTGCTGCGAATGCACTGTCAAAAGTCAAAAGTCAAAAGTCAAAAGTCAAAAATGTTTATTTCCAAGAACATTGGAAAACAGGAGCATGTGTGCTCACATACATAAAAAACATAGTTTGATGGCAGAAAACAGCGTGCGGTCGGTGTTGTTAAAATATATTCTGAACAGGAAGGAGAGGAGAATTGACGAAAATAAATTTCCAGATTTCATATTTATTGATTAGTGATTTCCTTAGTTATCGTTCGCAAGTCGTTTGCTTTTTTGAGAAACCTCGCGATGGATTTTACCAGTTTTGGAGTTAAAATATTCATCAATTTATTGAATTCTGTTGTATTGCTACAGTTGCATAACAAAGGCGCTGTTTCTTGTCGTAAATTTTGATATAGTGAGCATTCTATCATGAAATGATACAGAGTCTCCACTTTCGAATTATCACATAGCTCACATAAACGCTCTTCATATCGCAGTCGATTTCCGTAACTGCCAGTTACGAAATCTAATTTATGATTTTTTTGTTCGAAATTTTTAATAATATATTGATGTCATTGTATTCAATATCAAAATTCAGATATGATTTCATAGTATTCTCAAAACCACATAATTTCTAAATAATTCAGGCCAGAATGACTATCTTTTGCTGTAGATATCCATTTTTCTCTAATGTAATGGGTCACTCGATTTTTTGCAATTCTCAAATATTTTCCTTTGTCAGCCGTTACCTGTTCGTCCCATAGATTTGTCAGGCTGAGTTTTGTAAGTAACTGCCTTATTCGCCAGCACCAAGTATATCTACTATCATGACCATCTGAAGTCATATTGAGATATATTGCATCATATACTTCTCTTATCAAACTTCTTTCATTTCTCGTAATTATTTTTATCCAATAACACATAGCTGCCTTCGAGAAATGAGCATCCATAGGACATATTCCAAATTCACCAATGAGACAATAATTGGGTGTAGTCTGCTTTAGATGGTAATATCTTTTGTAAAATTGATATTGAATTTGATCTAAACTTTTTAAATTATTAAAGAAACAGAATTCGGCACAGTACTTCATTTTTGATAACGTAAGCATCTCAAAAACACTGTCAGAAATATTAAGTTGGCAATTTTCAACATCTCTGAAGCTGCAAAACTTTTGAATAAAATTTATCATGTTATCTTTTCCACCAAACGCATCTGTGCTTCAACCATGCATTCTTTGTTGGAAGGCATTCTATGAGATTAAACTGAATAGTTGTCTAAGAAAATAGATTCTTTCTTTAAAAAAATGAAAAAACGGTGTTCAGAATATCGATATTTCATTTTTCTTAGTGACTTTTCCGCTTAATTCTTCGTAAAATCTCGCTATACATGCGTCCTAAAACCTAGTGTTCATAAATATGCATACATAATGTGCTTGACATGCATTGTGCTGGCAAAAATTTGATAATGCAGAATGACAGTCTATTTGTAAAGTAGTCAAATTTAGGATTTCTGGCAGGATCATGTAGGCAGCCAATTTCAACCTATCTGTCCAGAGAAATTTAGAAGTCGCTATGGTCCAACGAACTTCACACGAACAGTATCCACTATCTAAATGTTTGAATCATAGACTGTGTGACAGCAGTCCATTCATTTCGATTATCCGTTCAACAAAGTGACACAGCTTTCTATAGTTAAAATCGAGATCATTTTCATCAAGTTTGGATCATTCATTAGTGGCGGTTTACAAAGCCAGCTGGAAAGTTTACAGCCATGGAAAGTAGAGGCATAAAAATGTTACAAGCGGCCATACGTAAAAGCCAAAGTAAGTTTATGTTATCATATAAACTTCATGATTTTACATGAGGACAATCTACGCATTGTCTACTTTTGGCAGATTATGTTTTTTGCGTCAGTTTACAAGATAAACAAGGATGGACTAGACGTAGAATGATGCAACATTCGGCGCTTTTTCCCAATTCTTTACCAAATTCAGTCACCAAATTTCCTCACAATCCATCACTTAATGCTCAGTCCATACTACTCTAATCCTTCCATCCAAAGCACGAGTTCTCATAGTATATTTAGATTTGAATATTGAATACGAGTACAAGAAGAGCTCCGATTTCATTTTCAACCAATCACCTGCAGTCACTAATTGATCAATTAACTATGCGGACGGAAAAGGAAATTGCTCCCAATTTGTTGTTAAACAAGCCAGAATTTGTCATCAATATTGCTTAATTTACTTGATTTACTTGTATACACTATACGATCTTATATTCTAAAAACGAATGCTAGCCTACTCTGTAAATCGCTGGATACGAAAATTACATACAAACATGTACCAAAATCGCATACAATTTGAAGCCAACATGTGATACGAGATTCTAGCATGTTTACAGAGATCTGGTATGCTTTTCATGCCACATCTCACTTTCGTATGTGATTGGTATGTAGCGATACGAACTGTTCTGTCTGTGATTGGCTGTTTTACACTGAAATACGAGTCGTTGGTATGTTAAATACACGAGACTCGATGCAAATTGGTCCTCATTCGTATGTTTTCGTATGAAGAGCTTTAAGTCACATAGCAAAAGAATTTATATATTACATACTACTGTCAAATAACATTTTTCAGTAATACCAGTCGTGAATATTTCTTCTTGATAGTGTGGTATTTAACGATTAGATTTATTGTGAATTTTGTGCTATATGTCGTCGTTGCTCTTGCACAGAAACATTAACAGGACGCTTGGTTAGCTCTATTTTATGAACCAAGTTCATTAACATCAATCCATTCAAACGTTGTCTTTTTGCAACCATGTTGACTTATATATCTGAAACATAACTATTTTTGCGTTCATGAATTATAATGTGCTTTTATTTCGGATTGATAATATGCTTAATTTCAAAATTACATAATGTGTAATTGTTGCTGGTTGAATACTTATTGATTATTCATGAAATGCCTTAGACTTAGGTGCATTAAAATCGAATTCAGTATCGGAAGTATGACTCTTGAATGTCATTCATTATCTCACTACTTAGAGAACAGTAGTAACATTAGTGTGATCTTTATTGACAAAAGGCCTTAATCAGCATACTTTGGACATGATTGACGCTTTCTTTTAACATTGTGCTGGTATGGCTTTAGTATGTAAGGCATACCACATTTGAAATAACATACGAAAAGCACACAAATATGTACCAAGAGAATACAGAAATATACCAAAAAATATTTTGGTATGCACCCTTCCCTTCGTATGTGATTGGTATTGAGCGATTTACAGTGTATGGTAAAATTGCATGATGTAGTGTAGTCATAGAAAGTCCTCTGCGGGCATTCAAAACGATAATCAATGGTAATTTTCCAGTTCAGGTGTCCAATCGATAATGCCTGAAGCTCAATTTTATTCATAAAGTACTTGTATGAATTTATGTGCGAAACAATCATGCCGGTGCCTACATTCAAAAGATCAATAGCAAATTCACCAATTTATAATAAGACAATGTTCAGCTTTATTATTTGGAGTACTAGGGGAATTCTAATATTCCTAAGAATTTAAAGCAAACTTACATAGGCATCTTTTAATTTTATTTTGCCAATACTTGCAAGTGACTCTCATCACACTTAAAACCGCGCATCCCTATGAAATTTCTAATAGAATTCTTTAAAACCAGATAAAACAGAAATTATAAAGCTATTCAACAAAGGAAGTAATGGTAGGAAGTTGTATTGACTGAGCTACTAAGTCATCTGCAGACGAGATGTCGGGTTTTCAATTGATTCTTTTTGAAACATATGCATAAGAGGAAATGATTATTTTTTCAGAACATCTTAGGATAACCTTAGGACATCAGGAAATGTAGCAAAATTCAAAGCAGTGTCGCCGTTATCTACAATGTAAATCATAAAGTCCTGGGTAAGTACCAATCTGAGTACTGAATGAAAGGGTACTGAAATTACTGAACTTAAATACACATAAGTGCTAATATGATGAAACATCAAAATAGCAATGATTCACTAGGAGGGAAGGACGAGCGCAGGACAATAGCGATGCATTCATTGCATTACCATAACATCAGTTGTCACACTTCACGGCGCCGTCTCCATTGCCATTGCTCGTGTTAGCTTGCTCGATGTGCTTTGCTCCTGCTAATAACAACAACAGAGAACATTTGGTCATAGATGATAACAGCAATTCAGAGAGTATTTTCAGAAGGCAGATTATTCACCGATTCTTTCGTCGTTGAACATTAGGGCCATTGTTAGTAGTAGATATAAATTTCCATTATATTCAGGTATGGTATTTGTTATGAAAATAAACATTCATATTTTCAATCGTTGTTACTTTATTCAATATACAAATAATATATACATCTATAATGATAACTAATATATATATAAATAAATAAAAAATTAATAATAAATTATGAATAATATATAAATATATATTCAATTTTATCACTGTTCTCCAATAAGCTTAATTGAAATCCTCTGGATGTCTTATCACTGTCCTTAATGATTTTCTGATACACTTTTTAAAAAATCTGTTAAGCAACAATACGCTATTCGACTATCTGCTAGTTATATCTAAAAAGTTAAAACTGTGCAATCCATGGGGTTTTCTGTCTCGTGAAATATTTCTTATAGGCCTATATCTGTCGTTAACTTGTCTAGAAGTGATGTCAATGATTCATTTTTTCATGTGAGGCCACTGCATCCGTACGCTTATTCTCGAAGATAATTTTGTGCTTTGTCGATATATCAAATACTGCAATGTAAGATAAATTTGTCATCGGTGCTAAAGTTTTCCGGACGACACTTTCATTTTGTAGTACAATATGCAGCTTATCACGCAAAGACATGCGGGTTCAACCGACAGCTACTTTCAAAACAAATGCTAAGACGTCATGACGCAGGATCTCTTTGATAATGAGGAAGGGGAATGGCTCTTTAGCTGATTGTTTGTTTATTTTTTCTGTCAACGGCGCATGCTTAACAAAGAGTTAGTAAATTTGAAGCATGTGCATACGACTAACATTTGATTAAAAGTTAAATTTATTCTTCGATTAACTAACGTTGATCAATTTACTAATCGCTGATTACTTAGCATGAAGATGTGTATTCCCACCTTCATGTGTCAAAATTTCAACATTAGACCTACTCGGCTTCAAGCAATCTCTGTGTGATGTCGGATGACAAAAAAATCCTTCGCGCGGAAAACTAGCCGCTGAAATATCAAGATATCCTCTTAGCAAGAGGAGCAACAGCAGGGTAGGCTACCACTATCCGGGAAATGAGATTTCGTAGCCTAAAATGATTTTCTATGATCTTAAATTATCCAATTTGTGGTAGTTTTTTCACATTTTCCAACATAAGGAAATGCTAGGTTTATTTTGTGATATAGCCATGACTTTCAGAAGGATAATATTTATGATATGAAAATTCTTAGTTTGAATTGAACTGAAAAGCAGAATTGAATAATGCTCTCCTAGTTGGATCAATCATATGTAGGCCTACTACATGTTCAAAATATTTTCTCTCCAATTTGCTGTGTCTAAGTTAACAGATAAAGTGAATTCATTCTATTCCATGGCCGGAGAAACATCGCTAAACAGCACGAAAGTTAAATCTTTCATTTTTTGCTTTTCCGTTTCACTTCAACCGCAGTCCTTTGCCTAATTGGGTGATATGTTTTTCACTTTTAATTTTTGTGGTTCTTCCTATTTAATCCGAACTATTAGTCATTGTGCATTCATTGTGCATTCATTGTGCTATTACTTTCCTGCATTTTTATCATTTTGTGTTGTTTATTGTTGTCGATCCAATTACCGGACAATCACAACACACGTGACTGTGACAGTCAGCATGCGCTGAGGGCTGTAATCCACAAGTCAAGAGAAAAGTCGATTTCAATTTCCCACTACGGAAATTGTAAAACTTCATAGAATATCATTTTCACTGTTTTAGTGTTTATTAACGCTAATAACAATAATGACTATACCACATAAACAGAGTAAACAGAGTTACCACAGTTACAGCAAAATGCTAAGAGCAGAATTTCGGCAGCAAGAAATCATCTTAATGATGCTGATCTTAAACCATTTACAAGGTAGCTGTTTTTAAAACTTAAAGTTTTCATTTACAGTCGAGCATTGCTAGCAATAGTTAAAACCGGGTATACATATATTACAAGATACTGGTTGATTCAGAGTCGGAAGTGGGTCGTGGGTCATGGGTGAGGTGGGTCAAGTGCGTCACAAAATTGCGTGGGTCACGTGGGTCGTGAGTCATGCTTTTCCGAAAAGTTGGTGGGTCACGTGGGTCGTGGGTCGCATTTAGCGTGGGTCAGGTGGGTCGTGGGTCAGACTTCGTTGACCCACTTCCTACCAGTTTGACCTATGATAGATTTGACAATCTCAAATACAGTACACTTCATTTATTCGTATTCTTATCATTCATGAAAAATGATTGAGTCAGTGTCAATGAAAGGGGTGACGGATGCACACAGTCAAAATATGCAACACAATTGACTTTCACAAGCTTCATACAGTTTTGAAAGGGGGCGGAATTCACACAAATTAAAGGCTCGAAGACAATTGCTGCTGTCTGCTGAGAGATGTTGGTTGGTGGAAAGAAGTTATTTGAGTACCATTGTGTATGCTCGATTCTGTGTCGCTATGTCTGACGATGCCCATGATGTGTGACCTTGATTTCAGAGATACAGCTACTACAAGCTACTACATCATAACAAGAAACAGAATCGTTTAATTTTTTTAGAACCTTAGGCATTTGTGGTGCATGAACTTTGATTATAACATAACTTTGATGAGGTTGCATGTCTACTTGTTATATGACAAGTGATCTGATACACTTGAATCTTCATAACAATTTTTAACAACAATTTTGATACTACGAGGCCTCTACCTAGATAGACCTAGAACCTTGAATGAAAATGAAAATAGAGATGATACCAGAAAAGGAAATTGCACTCATATCATTCATCCTTGCAGCATGTGGGTGAGGTGGGTCTTGGTTCACATATGCCGTGGGTCAAGTTTCGTTGACCCACTTCCAACTCTGGGTTGTTTGCAATTTAATTCATCAAAATGTTGCTATTCGTCCACAGCAATGATAATGACCATGATGTTTTATAAAGTGCTCTTACAAGGCACTGGTGCCTTAATCTTTGTCAGCCACCGGAAGCCGTTATCATTTAGGTACTGTTCTCATAGCAGCACAAGTCCACGACATGGCATTGTTTTCAATGTGTTATGCTCCTTATTACTACATGCATAGAATGTCGGATGTGTTAATGGGCTCGTAGATATTAGAAGTTGAATAGTCGCAACATTGAGGTTTACTTAAAATCTCCTTTCCTAAACATTTGAGAAAATGATTTTCACCTGTGATTTCATCGCTGAGAATACATCTCAAGAACTTACCAATGCCAGTGAATTAGTTTTTAACATTTACGGAAGAATGCAATGTGACAGGCGCCATTATCTGAAGCACATGCTAATGAAGCACAACCCACGTGTCGCGAATGAATTTTTGGTGCCACAAACGGACTTTCTCGTCAATCTGAGGCGTCTTGAGAGTTGTCATGACAGAGTTTTCAAAAAGAAAGAAAATATTCAGAGATTTTTTTATTGAAAATTGTAATTAATTCGTAAGAATTCTAAAATTTCAAAAGCAACCAAATTTGCAAAATTGCAGAATTTGTTACTTAAAAGCAGCACTAAACCAATTTTAAAAGCATTTCAGCAGAGAAACGTAGTATAAGTGGAATAAAGAATTTCAAGATCAATATCAAATCACATTTAATATATACATACTTAATGCATGATAACTTGTCATAAATGTGAAGATTTATACAGCCGCAATGCATATGTAGAAGAAGAATTCAACAACATTCGAATGAAATAGACAGCAATGTAAACGAGCACTTTCTCGTGAAGCACAAAACCTGTCAATCAATAATTGTTATTACAGCTGGATTCCTCCAACGCAATTTCAGAGATGTTTATGAAAGAAAAGTTAAAGAAAATATTATCATCTTTGTAATTTTTCAAAACGCAACATATACAAAGAAGCAAATGTACTGTCATAAACCCAGTGCTACGACTCTAAAATAGATTTCATAAATGGATTATCACTTACTATCACCTCATGTCTTTAGTGTCACTTTCACTTATTATCGAATATCTAAGGTCGATTAGCACTTAGACAAAGGTGACTCACTTAAGCCACTTGGTCTAAGGCGACTGTCTTTAGGGCGACTACATGTAGATTTCATTCGCTCGGCTTAAATGTGTACTTCGGGTGTTTTCTATCCGACGTCACTCTCGACAGTGAAATCTGAATGTAAAGCTGTAGTGTTTAAATTAATTAAGCTGCACAGTCAAAGCCGCACGTTCTCTGGTTGATAGACGAATGTTAGATCAAGAAGACCAGGTCGAGGGCTGAGAGAATTAACTTTTAGCGACAGATCTCAATATCAGTTTGTTGCAATCTGAACACGACATGGGCTCCCCCTCATGGATATCACCAAGTTTTGCCTTAGAATTTAGAGAAGAGTTCACTCGATGAACATTTTGACCGGTAACTTGTGATGGAATGTTGGCCGAAAGATAGAATTTTGCCATTTTTGTGCAATTTCCTTTGTTATTCTACTTTATCTTGTCGTTGTACATTACTTGCAGCATTCTTCGACTAGGTTGTCCCAGAGTTTTGGCCAAAATAACGTTCTTAGATAATTTTGAGGTTCTTTTCACTTTCTTGATGGCGATGCTGACTGCTCGTTGCACTTGCCAGACGTCTTATACTGTGTCATTCGCCACGTTCTCATTATCTTTCTTTATCAATTGTTATATTCGTTGACATTCCTCCTTTTTCTCACAGAGGCTGTAGAAATTTGCTGTCTTCCGATTTCCTCTTTATCTCAATCAGTCACAAACACGTATACATCAGTCCTGATCGAACCAATGTACAACCTTTTGAACAAAAGAGAAGATAAGAATTTAATAAACTTCGAAGTTAAGGTCAGGATGTTATTTACAAGAATGCAATCCAGTGTCGTTCTGATTTGAACTCTAGAAATTTCCAGTAAAGAATTTTAATAACGCATCCATTTTCCCAACTGCTATACTTTTGAATGCGTGCTCTATTTGCCCTAAGATTGATGAACTATCTCTTCTTGTGTCATCTGTTAGCCCTGGAATTGTGATTGTAACCGAAATTCGACTACATTCTGATATTTCTGATGTTTTTGGTGGCAATAGATTACTTTAACATTCATCGTTGTGACAGAGTTAATCGCATGGGCGATGGAGTATGTATTTGGGTCAATAAGAATTTGAATTGTTATCGAGTGGTGCATCCTCCTTCTTGTAGCATCGAATTGATTATTTCGAAATTCCTGAAACTGAAGTTACTTTTGATTGCTCCCCCTAGCTTGCGATCTGCACACCTGAACGAAATTTCTGATTATTTTGAACAAGTTATTAATGAAGAATTTTCCAATTTTCCCGACTTGAATGTTATGTTGTGTTGAGATTTTAATCATTTCGATGCCATTATTTTCGAAAAGCAATTTTCTTTCTGTAATTGTGTTAAATCACCTACTCGAGAAGGTTCCTTCCTATAGTTCACATTTGGTTGAGTGACAGCATGCGCAAAAATTATCATGATAATGTTGTAATAGGCGCGCCACTTGAATCTTCTGACCATAATACTGTCGTTTTGCATGGAAAATGTTATATACCTACAGATACAGGTGTAAAGCTGTGGGGTTTGAACATTGATATCAGCATACCATATTGATATCAACATTTATTATCCATAGCTGATTTTGACATGATTTTGAGTTAAGACTGTGTCGATAAAGTTTGTGTTAATTTTTATCATTTATTTTTTACATGCCATGTCATTTATTCGTTATAAGTATGTGACTATGACAGATCGAGATAAACCTTGGCTCACTCCTTTACGTAAGTCTTAATTGATGACCGATGGAGGCTTGCAGAGAAAAAAATTGGCAACTCTACGATGATTGCAAACAAACGAATCAAGACAGATCATGAAGGCAAAGTCAGCTTGAGCAAAACGGCAATCAACTTCCCCGAAACATGTATGGAATGTGGTAGATGAGATTCGCGGTCGTTTTCAACTGAATGAAATTGAAAAACGTATCAATGAGTTTGGGAACATAGATTCTTTAGCCCAGTCAATACAGATCGAATTAAACAAAAATATGAACGAGAATGATGACGATATATTGTTTGACATACAAGACGAAGCTTGATCGCCTAATTTAGCTGTTTCTGATGTGCTTTATGAATTGTCTCATTTGGGATAAAATCCAATGTTAGTAATGGTGTCTCTACTCGACATTTACGTAAGAGCGCATTGTGATTAGCGCTGCCTATTCGTCACATTTTCACATGTCCCTTACAGATCGGAAATTTCCCTCAAAGTAGAAGATCGCAGATGTAACCCCAGTGGCTAAAAGGCGAAATCCATCCGCAAAAGGCCTATATCCTTGACATCTGTCCCCAGCAGAATTTTACTCTAAATGTCCACTCTGGAGTCCCACAGGGATCAGTAGTTGGTACCACTTTGTTTGCATGTTTCATGGGATCGCTCAACGCTTCGCCTTGTTCTAGAATGGCACTGCATGCCGACGACGTCACTTTAATTGAGCCTTTTATAAATGGACATCTTCCAAGCGACATTCCACTTGTGAGTGAATGGATTAGCTTGCATAAAATGTCCTTAAACTTGTGTAAATCGAGTCAGATCTTTTTCCAAAAGGGCACATCTTTCAAATATTTTGAGCACTGTGACATTCCTATCGTGAAAAATATGGAGATTTTGGGTGTCTACTGGAGCAGTTCTCTAGATTGAAATTTTCATTTTAATGAAATTTTGAAGCTTGTTGGTCAACGATTGTAAAGGGTGGCCCAGATATAGATTACTATTTTCAAATCCATCTAACTCGAGGTGTGGTTTACCAATCGAATTACATGATAGTCATTTTAAAGTCAAAGATGTCCCTTTTTCATTTAATGTGACTTGTTTTATATAATATTGCATCATTTTGCTACAATTTTCCATAAAAAAGTAAAGGATACAAGATGAAAACAAAACATTAGAAAGAAAAATTTAATTTATTTAGCAGTAATGTATTCATTTAACATGATTCATGTTGACTATCATTCGATATGTCCTCTGTCAATTTCATCTCTACGACTTGTTGCGAAACGTCGCTACAGGTGAAATTCTGATTTCATCAAAAATCTCCCTAACAGGAGAGTGTTCCACTGTTTTGGAATTTGGGTTGTTGAAGCTCCAATAAGCGACAGTTGTGACTGTTGATCTCGCCACTGAAATGGAAGTTGGTCTTGTCCATTCACAGGACTCCATCTAGTAGCTGAATGCCTGCATCTAAAGCCAGTTGACATAAAGTTGAAGCATTTTCTAGAGTCTAATAACATAAGGTACAGAAGTTCAATCACAAGCCTGGCCAAGGTCTTCCGCAAAGTTGTTTGCTGATCCACCGACGTCAGGTCATGCACTTGTTTGAGCTTATAAGGGTACTGATTGTTTTGATGGACAATCCTTTGCACAGTTGACCCTGAAATACCGAACTCACGAGGTGCCTTTCTTGTTAATGTCGTTGGGTGGCCAGCAAAGTTCTCCTTTGCTAACCTTACCTTTTCTGGTTTCGATACCTGCCGTCTTGACTTTGGGAGATCTTTGAGCGTTTCATGTTTAGAAGCTATCTGATGAATGCACTTAATCGTAGCAGAAGATGGAACACTTAAGCTGCGGTCAAACCTTTATCGCAAATGTCTTCTTAGAATTATTGGGGAACTTTGCACCTCATGCCAGGCTGCGATTGGAAAACGTTCTTGTAGAGTGAATCTTTCACTCATCATTAAACAGAAATGTCACTGACTGGCACTTCAATCTTGCAATGAGATTTTTTGATCGATTATTCATTGAAATTTGAATGTGAATTGATTGCGCAGTTAATGCACAATATAACATACATGACTGAGTGGATCATTGTTACTTCTTTGTTTGCTACATTGTTACTTCTCTCGCTCTTTCAAACAGGTCTGGTATAAAAATTTGACTTTTATGGAAAATGGCAAAATGTTTTACAGCATACATGGAAAAAAATTTAAGATAAGTCAAGATGTATTTTTGGAGAACGAATGTGGTGTCTTCACCTTCTAATTGACAAATGTTGCATTAGAGTATGTTTGTACTACTTGAAGCTACATGCTTTTGAAACTAGTAAGCTATGGGCCACCGTGTATGTTATTCGAACATTGAAATCTCTTCTGTCAGTTGGTCATCTGATATTTTTATACAATGCTCTTGTTGCTCCGCTCCGCTCCTGCTGTATGCGGCTCCACTTTTTGTTTTTCTTCCAAAGTGTTTTGAAAGGAAAAGTGAAAAGTTTCATCGTCGAGGACATAGAACAATCTGTGGGAATGCTTGTGTGAATAATGATCATTTTTCCTCGTTGTCCTCAAAAAGATGTGAATGGGCAGTACAATTACCCGGAAATGTGAATCCTCTCCATTGCACCCTTTGCATGATTTGATCCCTGATAGAAAAAAGACTTGTTCTGGTCAACTACTTCAGCCTGATGTTTTATCTGCTAGACGACTACATTCATTTGTTCCATGGATTTGCTCTAAATTAAATGACAACTCTTCTGAATGGTGAATAACGATTGTTTTTATCAATCGTTATTGACTTTGTTAGAAGAAGGCACATAGATTTAACTGGAAGTATTTTGAGCGCCACGGACGTTCGAGAAATGATCACACGCTTATTTGAAAAGTGTAAAAGATTTTGAGATGAATGATAAATGTTCATATTTCAAATGTGTAAAAAAAACTGTTCCTATTTTACAATTGTGGACCAATTTTTGCGATAATAACAAAATTCCCCTCACTTTAGATAGACCGTCAATTTCTAGTAATTTTAGGTATTGGTCGACATAATTGATGGACAAAATGATCGAAACCTCAATTAAAATCTACAACTTTTGATGTGGAGAGGACTGCTGATGTGGAGTTGCCGATTCAATTATTCTATCTACACTGTGTTTGCAAAAAGCAGCATGTATTAATTATTACCGTCGTACTTCCTTTGGCGATATGTCGGTGGTACGTTAAAAGCAGCTTCTCATGGATGACCGTCGTCACTTAATATGCTAATTGGGATCTCAAAACAGTCTCAGGGAAGGTTCCAAGTGTAAAATAGGTATGACCAAGGTTCCTAGAAACATCTAAAACGAAGTTTTATGTTAAATGTTAATTGCCGTTAATGAATTGCCTTTGCACAGTTTGAGTATTGGCCCTAGTAGTTTATAACAGGGTAATTCAAATAATTCAATTCGACAGCAGAAAATTGAAGAAATAAAAGGTTTTGGATAAATTCTCTCGATTGGTGGCATCGAAGAATTAATATCCATTACGGCTGCCAGGTGAAATCGATAATTAAATTTGTTTTAATGGACATAATTAATTAGAAAAGATATTTGATCCGTGGGATACAAATGATGGATAAAATAAATAAAAAAATAATAAATGATAATACTATTTGCTGTCAGGTTGTTCAATTAATTCAATTGCAATCCAGCAATCATCCCAGGTGCAAAACACTAAGGCTAATGGAAGCTAAAAATAAGAGGAATTTGAGAATGATGTTCACATTCATGATATGATAAGGTCAGGTTGCAATGCATTCCACATATGTACCAGCAGCAATGATCAACTGACATGGCTCGAAGGACAGGCTCTTTGTTATATAACGTGATGAACAATGCTAGTTTTTCCATTGAGTCATCTAACATGGATCCCATCCCTCATGTC
>CAJQUW010008414.1:0-16181 GCA_907163375.1 Prostheceraeus crozeri
TATACTAGTATATTACTTAGTATATATTATAAATATATATATTGTTGTTTTGTTTACAAGTGTTTGCTTAAACAGTTGGTTACGTTCATCAATTTATTGCATTTTTGTAAAGTTCTTTCTGTTTTTCTATATAATTGTTTTTCCACCATTGTGATCTAATACTTTGAAGGCGATGTTAAGAATACCATTTTACAAATATAATATTGATTATTGGAGACAACGTTTCGGACCTGAAAACTCGGTCCATTATTTTCATTGTAACAATATGAAGTTATGAAAGCATTTAAAAATCATGAAGTTACAACATATAAAAATATCACTATTATCAAATAACGTTTAAACATGTCGAGTTTAATCCCATATCTCGGGTTATTCTAGTGTGGGATTTCATTCTTTGATTAGAATGGCTTCACTGCGATCTGCAAAAACCTCATTGATATCTGAGAAATTTTTAGCTAGCACAGACATAAAGGTCAATGATGTTTTTGGGTTTTGTGCTGTGTGTTGCAGATGAGTGTTTGTTTGATTGAGCCATTGTTCTCGTGGTTGTGTTTTTTGGATCTGACTGACTTAACTGGTTTTGTCGTAATAGCGATGTAGTAGAGCATTGTTACAAATGTTGACTCCCCGGACATGAATAATTGGTATATCGACACGATCACCGTTGATGTTGATTTATCAAATTTAGTTTTTTATGGCTGATGACAATTTTAAGTGGGGTTTTTGTAATAAATGTCCTGACTTTTATCTTGCTGTCTTAGGTGATACTGTTGGCTTGAACACTGTCATTTACAATCTTCGTAAGTCTTTTCTCGTCTCAATTGTAGAGCTTGAAGTCAACTGTCCATCGGTAATAGAAGACCCACATCTACTGTTTCTTTTTTATCTTACCTTTTGAGAGAAATCTGTCCAAGATGGATTTTGAGTATATTTATCACACTAATGATAAAGGATAGTGTGTTGTTCACCAAAATTTGTTTTAACTGTTCTTATTTCGTTATCAAAGGATGACCAATCTGAACACAAAGACAAAGCTCGATGAATATAGCCTCTTGATGACAGAAATCTTGTAGCGCTCAGTTGTGAAGGAATTGAAATCAAAGCAAGTCCCCACCTACCCGAAACCTCTTTTCCGATAAACCGAGAATGTTGGATGATATCATCACGTTTGACAAGAAACATCCAAAAATTGTAACGTGCCATTCGTCTCAATGTCAAAGTGAATTCTAAAACCGAGTTTTCTTTGAATCTATCAATAATGAAGTTAAGATGATCGTGATTGCAAAATAAGAAAAGCCACCCCCACAACCCCCCCCCCCACCCCCCCGTATCATCAACGTATCGAAAATAACATCTCGGTTTTCACCTCACTTGGAAGATTGGAGAAAACTTGATTTTCAATGTAAGACATATAAAAATTGGCATAGAGAGGGCCAAGTGGTGAGCCCATGGAAACACCATCAATTTGCTTGTATAACTGCCCATTCCAAGTAAACGGAGTTTGGGTTGTACAAAGTAGCAATAATTTCTCCATAATAGACTTAGGTATGCTGGGGGATGGAAAATTGCTACTTTGTACAACCCAAACTCCGTTTACTTGGAATGGGCAGTTATACAAGCAAATTGATGGTGTTTCCATGGGCTCACCACTTGGCCCTCTCTATGCCAATTTTTATATGTCTTACATTGAAAATCAAGTTTTCTCCAATCTTCCAAGTGAGGTGAAACCGAGATGTTATTTTCGATACGTTGATGATACCTTTCTTATTTTGCAATCACATGATCATCTTAACTTTCATTATTGATAGATTCAAAGAAAACTCGGTTTTAGAATTCACCTTTGACATTGAGACGAATGGCACGTTACAATTTTTGGATGTTCTTGTCAAACGTGATGATATCCTAACATTCTCGGTTTATCGGAAAAAGGTTTCGGGTGGTACTTGCCTTGAATTTCAAAAAGTTTCAATTCCTTCACAACTGAGCGCTACAAGATTTCTGTCATCAAGAGCTATATTCATCGAGCTTTGTCTTTGTGTTCAGATTGGTCATCCTTTGATAACGAAATAAGAACAGTTAAACAAATTTTGGTGAACAACAACTATCCTTTATCATTAGTGGATAAATATATCAAAATCCATCTGACAGATTTCTCTCAAAAGAAGATAAAAAAGAAACAGTAGATGTGGTCTTCTATTACCATGGACAGTTGACTTTCAAGCTCTACAATTGAAGAGAAAAGACTTACGAAGATTGTAAATGACAGTGTCAAGCCAGTATCAGAAGACAGCAAGATAAAAGTCAGAATTTATTACAAAAACCTAAAATTGTCATCAGCCATAAAAACTAAATTTGATAAATCAACATCAACTGATCGTGTCGTATACCAATATTCATGTCCGGAGAACATTTGTAACAATGCTCACTACATCGGCTATACGACAAACCAGTTGTCAGTCAGATCCAAACAACACGAGAACAATGGCTCAATCAAACAACACTCATCTGCAACACACAGCACAAAACCCAAAAACATCATTGACTCTATGTCTGTGCTAGCTAAATTCTCAGATATCAATGAGTTGCAGATCGCTGAAGCCATTCTAATCAAAGAAAGAATCCCACACTAAATAAAAGAGATATGGGATTAACTAGACATTTAAACGTTATTTGATAATAGTGATATTTTTATATGTTGTAACTTATGATTTTTAAATGCTTTCATAACTTCTTTGTACTTGAAAATGGACCGAGTTTTCAGGTCCGAAACGTTGTCCAATAATCAATATTATATTGTAAAATGGTATTCTAACATCGCCTTCAAAGTATTAGATCACAAGGGAAAACAATTATATAGAAAAACAGAAAGAACTTTACAAAAATGCAATAAATTGATGAACGACCAACTGTTTAACAACACTTGTAAACAAAACAACATTTTACCAAAATACACTAATTTTCGCTTACACAATATATATATATATATATATATATATATATATATATATATATATATAGACTATAGTAAAAAGTGAGATAACTTGCGCCACTAGTCAGTATTAGTGCTGGTAGTTCGCGATATCTCTGTAATTGTCAGGCCCGTGATAGTCTAAATGTTAATGTTTGGCAGCCCCCTTCCGCAATAAGATAAAATAAAGCAACTACCTGTAATTTGCCCTATTTGGTAAAAATATTTGTTTCACTTAATCTTATTGCGGAAGAAAGGGCTCCTAGTTCCAATGTAACTGTAGCTTTTAACTGTAGCTCCGTAATGGCCAGCAAATATTTGCAAAACATGGTTAGGTCTGTGCTCTTCATCATCCACTTAGCTTCAAAGCAGTCGCGATCGTTGATATGTCACTTTATGCATGAAGGCTGTGATGATGGAGAGCGGTGCTGTCTGAAGTATTCGTGTTAACCAATTTATTTTTATAATAAAGCTACATCGTCGAAACAATTCCTTTTCTCTGCCTACACTCAGTAGATAATATTTCGGACACCATTTCTACCAGTTTATACTCAGCTACATGTTGATAAGGATCTCTATCCTTCTTGTAATTCACACATAGAGAGATAAACAGAACAGCATACATTTGTGGATGCATAAATAGCTGTTGTCACATCCCTTTAGCCTACACATTAGGTAACATATTGCAATTATCTCTACAAAGGAAATATATTCATTGTTTTCGTATTCATGATAGGTTGTAGAAGTGGGCAAAAGCTTAAAAGAGGACAAAGTGCCACCTCTATTTTCGGTCAGAATTATGTAAATATCTAATTAATCTTGAATAACACCCGTGTTTGCTCAAGTAAACTACATGCGTTGGATATTTGTGTTTTAAATATTCATAACAGGCGATTATTGGAGGTAGGCGTTTATTTGGAACATTCTGTTGAAATTTAGCCTGAAAGCATTTTGAATATTGTTGAATATTTGTCTAATTGACCAATAAGTAATTGAATTATGTCCTCTCGACTATCTATCAAGCTGCTCTGTTTGACACGGTTTTGGTAAACATCGAGCATGTTTAATTCTTTTTTTCAAATGAAGATAATTTTTTACACTTCTGAATGAAATGTGACCAATATAGTCCGGGAGCTAGCGCGAACTTGTGCAGGGAACGAGGTAGTACATAAAACTTTCACATTGCATAGTACACCTCTAACCTACTGCAAAACTTCGCGTCTGCCGGATCAGATCATTTGCTTTTCAGAAATAGAGATGATAACACAATCCTATGTATTTCCAATGGTAAAATTATTGTGACATCTGAGGTGTTGACTCCATTTTTTCGAGTTTTTGCTCATAAAAAATGTACAAGTTGGTATTTTGTTGAATTGGTTATTATAGAAATCATCTATAGATCATGATCTTTCAAATGAGCTATCATTCAGCTATCATTCATGAGCTCGCGTCTTAGGATGAATAAATCTTAGCTGTGATTTTTCATCTTTTCTGGATTAATTTCTTGTTTATAAAATAATCACAATTTGTTTATAAGTTTTATTAATAAGTTTTGGAGAGCCGGTCAAAACTATATTTACTAGCGAAATATACTAGCGAACAAGTATATTTCGCAAGCAAGATTTCTATGACATGATACAGAAGCCAAAATCAGGTGATCTATTGAAATTAACAACATATATACTTAGAAATTATAATTATTATTCGAAAATATTATTCGAATTATTATATAGAAAATATTAGAATTAGAGCTATTATACACTTAGAAATTACAGGATACATCATTTTCATTTATTAAGTAGCATCAAGGCTATAACTTTAAATGATTGAAAATATATTTCGCACAAATTTACCAACCTGCATCACCGCCACTAGCAAAGCAGGCTCAAAATCTTCTAATTCTCTCTAAGTTCATTGAGTCCACCTTATCTCTCTTATGCTCAATGCATTCCCATTGCTCTTCAGCCAATCCTTCAGAGAGTGATTGGTGGGAGAATGTGGATGCGAATCCTTCACCCTTTTACCCAATTCATTCCACGTAAGCTCGATCGGTGAAAAACTCGATCGAAAAACAGGTCAAGCTCGATCGAGACCTGTAACATGTTCATCCACAAGGGAAAGTGGTCTCATAAATTCATTAAAATTCAATAAGTTATTGACAAGCATGCGTACAGCATGTCCGTAAGATTTAAATTGCGCTTCTGTCGAAAGTCGACATGCGGTTCTAGCGCAACATTTGATGCCAACAGCAGATTTCAAGACTATTGCTAGACGCGGAACTCTCCAAAACCGATTTTTCTTCGATCTCGGTTTCCCGATCTACAACTTTTTCTGTTCACAACCAATGTATCAACCAACTCCTAACAGCTAGCATTGGCGGGGGGGGAATACATTTAAACTCCTTGCCAACAATATAATAAGCATACGTCAGCAACGAATCCTTCCAATAGCCATACATTTCACGAACTCCTCTTGGTGCTTCATCATGCAGTTTGCGACTTATGTCAAAAAGACAGTAAAATTTTGCAATTATGCGATGTTTTAACTTATCCAAACGTTGATCCTGTGTAAAAGGATGACTGATATCTCACAAGCATTTGGTTAAGCAAGATAAGGCACATAGAAATTTGTTTGAGAGTAATGTCGACTTAGAAAATTGAGCTTCTGCCATTGATTAGTAATGATAAGTGTTAGGTTTTTTTCTGTCAGGCATTTCATTGAAGCTGCCAAAGAGATCAAAACAATGAAGCAATCGGAAGGCCAAAAACAACAGCGAGAAATCATTTAGAGCGTCAGTTCAAAATATTCTGCAACAAAAGATAGACAAACTTAAATCCTTCTTTCTCCTAGCTTTAATTAGTATCGCATTATGCAAAGATATACATGTATATATAAAATGCTTTGCTGTTTCCGGACCTCTCGTGTAGTAAATAGTAATAATAATATAAATAATATGTTTATTAGGAAAGCATCATACTAAAACAGATTACCCCTGATACTAAGTGGATGATTTCTTTCTGCCGTTTATACTATCAAATTAAAATGTCGTGATTTATGTAATAATGACAAAAAAGATCCTCTCCTTCCAGCGTCAATCTCATTCTTTTCTTATGCATTTTCTCATTCACATCATTTGGTAAAATTGCAAAAACTCTTCATTACAAATGCCTTAGCCAATGTAACATATTTTCTGTATAATAGAAAATATGCGTTTTTGACTTTTTGACTTTTGACATGATACAGAGGATGTACACTGTATACACTTCAATTTGAAATCAGTCATTCCGATCTTTCCATTGAGTTCAGGTTTCACCGTTCTGATAATAGGCCTTATGTCAAAAACAGGCCTGTTTTCTTTTCTTCCCGATTCTATACTGTGAATATCTTTTGGTACAAAGAGCTATTTTAGCACTATGATCCAGTTTTCCTATCAATTCCATGATCCATTTTGTAATCGTCGAATGAAATGAAGTAACAATGACTGATTTTACATCTAACAAGACCTTCACATGTAACCAGAACTTCACTATAATCATTGAATGAAATAATGCAAGTTGACAATGGAAAGCTATAGATAGCATAATTGCTATAGCAGGCCATGGATAGACTGCAGGATCTCTGGTTCAATATCCTTAATTAGCTCTCTCCATAAATTAAAGATCAAGACGACATTAATTCTACATCACACTTAGATTTAGATTAGTCACATTTAGATTTTTACTGGGATCTCAGTTATGGTTTGAAGAATGAAGTAATATATAAAGCATGGTAAAAAACACGATTCTGTAATAAAAGTTCATTTATAAATCACGGTTTAGGCCATTATCAACAAATTTGAAGCAATATAAATAGCATGGTTTGAAAAGCCTGTCTTCAATGGCAGACTTGCTTTAATATTGTCATCTTTGTACTTTTGACAGTGTCGAAAATGGTTAAAAACTTTGACTTGTTGTAAATATGAGGTAAGCCTATCAATGTCTCACGTAAATGAGTCTATGAACATTATTGGATACAGACTGTGAAATCCATCTAAACAAACGCATTAAAGCTGGTAATCATGATAATAATGAACAATGATGCAGTTATTGGGTAAATCAAAGTCAGGTCTTAGCCAATGTCAAGGCCATAAGTAGATGGTGTACCACACTTTTCATTATTTTCGAAATCTAAAAAGAATAAAAAGCAAAGGAAGTAAATGAAGTCAATTTTTTATAGCAAGAAATTTTTTAAACAAGACATGTTTCCTTTTCGATTCTTACTGATTTCACATCGATAAGGAAATTCTGTCACATTATTCAGCAATCAAATGCTATGGTTCAATGCCTAGAAATCCGATGCTGATGTAGGACTACGAACTGATATGGACATGGAAAACAATAGCGCGTCGTCACAGAGATGAATTGCCTTGGGCCTACAGATGAAACTGCGTGTTTGGGTCTAGAGATGACACTCCTCAATAATATTGATGGTCACGGCCAGAACTAGTCTCAAGGGACAGGAAGAACAATTTTCCATCGAACGTAATGCAAATTCAAGCAGGAATTCGGACGAACCAGGAGATCGACACCAAATTAAACGTATACACAGCCAGCTAATTTAGATCATAAAGATTAGAGGGGTGTGAATAATATGTGATGGTCATCGCACTGTAGGATTCGTCGAGACCGAAGGTCGATAACTACCTTGTCCTTATTGCTTGACCACGCAGCGGAGACGAATTGCATAGTTTCAGCACGCTTCCTTACTCAATGCATCAATCAGCCATTTGGAAAATTGACTGCACAGAGCGGTCAACCCACAGAATTATATAGTTTAATCGTATCACTTTGCTAGAAGTGCAAACTGATTCAAACAGATGGCACGTGCAGGAACTTAATAAGTGGGCAAAAAGAAATTTCTAATACCTTGCAGAAATAGGAAAAATAGTCGTGCGCCGCTTGTGGATTGCTCTGAATTCCTTCAAAATGCTCCGATCGCCACGACTCCTTCAGATTTGAAGAATTCAGATCATTGCGCAAAAAATTTTCTCGAAAATGTTGGGCCCTCCGATCATTTTAAAAAAGTTAGCAGGCGCATGAAAAAACGTTCACAAACTTCTCTGTAGAACTTGACATCGTCTGTGTCTCTTTGCTGTGTGATCCGGTTGATAACAGTCACTGAAACTTTACACAGTTTGGCGTGTTTAATGTTGAACTGGCTGCTCATTGTTCGATTGCTATGGTGTTTAGTCAGGAGATTGTGCCATTTCAATAACGCTGCATGTTCCAATGCTTCCCTTCTAGTCAAATAGAAGAAGAGACGACCTGTCTAATTCTGTGGGTCAACTTATTCATCTTGTCAACACTGTTATTCAATCTGAAACAGAGCTACCGATCGAACGCTAAGTTAGCGTCCTCATAGCGCAAACCATTGTCAATAATTATTCGATTTCTATGACATAAAATAGCAATATGTTGGCTTGCCAATCGCTCCATTATAGAGTTTTTGAAGTGAACGCTACCTCAGCGTAATCATAGCGTTGTTCATCAAAATATTTACCAAGTGCTTCAGAATAACTCTGTGCTTAAAGGCGCGTTCACATTAGACCGATAACGATGACGATAACTATAACGATAAATTGAAATGAAATCGTTCTGTATATGTAACATGTAGCTGCTATATTCACATTAGACCGATTTTCTCAGCGATAATAATAGCAATGTACACAATGGAGCTCAACGATAAAATGAAATATCGTCACGATTTTATCGTTATCCGTAGAGTAGGTACATTAGGCTATACATACTTTATGTCGTTATCTTTGTCGTGCAAGTGTGAACGTGCCTTGACCACTGTAAATATCAATTGCTCTATTTCTATGTCCTGAAATAAACGTCGGTGTATAACGAATACATTGCGTGCAATAAGAAATTTAAATGCTACAGGACCATTATACGGCCAAAATTCGTATGCTGTGCATCAATGAAATAAGAGAAGTAGTGCATATTTGATAAATATTATTGCACGACGTTCATGTGACGCATTATCTACATTTATCAAATGATTTATCGCTACATGGCTGTTAAAATCTCTTATCGCGCTGTGGTTGCATATCATTTATATGTTGTATGTAAACGTTATTTCAGGACATACAGAGTTGATCATAAAAACGGACCACCTAAAATATCGTTGAAGTTCAATCGATTCTCATGCTTAACCCAATCGCATCGCCACAACGACGTGTCATACATCCATTCATGAGGCTTGCATTCTCAGCTTTAAAATGAGCCATGATAGGACTCCCATCAGTTATTGAGATTTGCTGAGCAGTGCTCAAAATATGACAAATCGCGCTACTTTTTCAGAATGAAAACATGTGAGTATGATAATGAATCAGGCACGACGAGAAAGAGCATTTCCTGACCTCTCTTTTGACATACTGGTTCATCAAAATCGGAAGAACTACTGAAAAATGAGAGATATCGTCGAAGTTTTTGACCTTTTCTGACAAAATCATGACCTTTTTTTTTTTTTTTTTTGGTTGAAAATGTTATATTCTCTCTTTTCATCAAAAGTGTTCATGTTTGTTATCTTCAGAATCCTTGCGATGTGAGGAGTACGAATACGAAAGCTATATTCATATAAGCTCAATAGTTCTTTTTCAAACTTCTCCAATATTTGTTTTCATCTCCGCAAAAGTACACAAACAATGAAGGTAAACAATCAGCAGTCGCGGTCAATGAATTGAAAGTCATGTCTTCGCTAATGTCTTGTTTTGAACCTTCGTTCATCCTACATGTTGTTTGTGTACTTTTGCGGAGATGAAAACAAATATTGGAGAAGTTTGAAAAAGAACTATTGAGCTTATATGAATATAGCTTTCGTATTCGTACTCCTCACATCGCAAGGATTCTGAAGATAACAAACATGAACACTTTTGATGAAAAGAGAGAATATAACATTTTCAACCAAAAAAAGTCATGATTTTGTCAGAAAAGGTCAAAAACTTCACGATATCTCTCATTTTTCAGTAGTTCTCCGATTTTGATGAACAGTATGTCAAAAGAGAGGTCAGGAAATGCTCTTTCTCGTCGTGTCTGATTCATTATCATACTCACATGTTTTCAATTTGAAAAATAGCGATTTTCATATTTTGAGCACTGCTCAGCAAATCCAATAACTGATGGAAGTCTATCATGGCTCATTTTAAAGCTGAGAATGCAAGCTCACGAATGATGTATGACACGTCGTTGTGCGATGTGATTGGTAAGCATGAGAATCGATTTGAACTTCAACGAAATTTACTGTAACTTGTTTTTATTTTTTCGTTCATATTGATTAGCCTTGGCCAGACTTGAAGCAGAAATAAATTAGTCCGATGAATCGTCCCATTCTCGGTTTTTGTTAGTTGAACATTTTGGGGTATTTCACAAGCGGCTTATTAACTACAACTTTTCATAATTGCTTCTATCACCCAACATTAGAAACTATTGAAATAATGAAAAAAATGAAATAATATTAAATGCCCAATAATTTGAAAGTGATGTTAGTAATACGTGAGGTAATGAGACAGTTTCAAAGAATAGTGTAGGTAACAAATCATGTAAGGTTGGGAACATTTAACTGCTCGAGACTATCCAACATCCAGATGATACTAGTCTGTACGTCACCGGTGTCGGACCATAGAAATTGACAACAATAAGACCTCTAGAATGGAAATTAAGCTTCGTGCAATGCACAATAACGGCACATAAATCGCACGCATTTTCACTTAGATACACCTGCCAACGTCTGCATCATTGGGTTAGAATCAGTCACATGAGTAAATTGAAGCTTTTAATTGGTTCTTCATGCCCCAACTTAGTTCCCTCGGATGTGCCGCGACCTTGAGTCAATTTCCATTCTAGCGAACTTCAGATAAACAGTTTATTTCTATGTGTCGGACGTGTTTTCAGCGCGCTCTTAGCCTTGTGGTCTTTGTGTTTCTGTTCTAGGCTGTTAGAGATTGTTTTTCATTAATTTTGGTATCATTCATCTCCTTATCACTTTCTATTCATTTCTGTGTCATCGGTATCCCCTGTCATTTAGTGGCTCCAAAGTTTATCGCTGTATTTCAGTCCCTTCGATTACTCCATTATCTAATCACGTTGATTCGTTGGCTTTAGTGATTAACCCCATAGCCTAAGTTTCATTGGCGTGCCGTTGTTCTATCGTACAGCGCAGCTGCAGGGTGTGCTTTGTCTTCGTAATCTGGATTCATCTCTCTGTCCCGATTTCTCTGCTGTTGAGAGTAGCTGTAGCTTGGCGTATTGTGCCCAAGTCAGATTTTCTATGTAATAACTCTCTTCAGAATTGCATCCCTACTTCGATTTCTTTGCTGATCACGACAGCGCGTTTTATAGATATCAAATTTCTTCAAAAGATAGAGCGGTCGCAGTAGTGTAGTGGTTGAGGTACCGTGTTAGACTTGTCAACCCATCGTTCATCGAGTTCAAATTCTGTGCTCTAATTTTATTTTCTTTTTGTTGTTTTGTGTGGTAGTTCACCAGTCCTTTCTATGATAATTAGCATATAATTAGCTAGTGTTGAGCTCTTACACTGTTTACTCTCTACCGTTCGTTTTTTTTGTATTATGCATCTATCCACCCCATAAGTGTGGGGCCGTTAGTGTGCATGTAGCTTGGTGTGTTTGTTTTAGAACCAGCGTATATTTTTCCCATCCATCCTACTTCGGTAACTTCGGTAACTGTCAGGGTCCTGAGTGTGGGCTTAGCCTACTATTATACTATTCTTTGTTGTGGACTGAAATCTTCTGAGTGTGGAACTCCTTTCTTATATTGTAGTTAATTCCTTTTTTTTCCCTCTTCGCATAATGCCTAGAACGGCTAAAGATTCCAAGAGTCAAAGCTTCCTCTGATCTTCTCCCTGGTAGATTCCTAACGTGCTGGTGTAATCAGCTTTCCAACTCAACAGAGATTGAGTGTTCCAACTGTCGATCTTGGATTCATTATCTCTGTCTGGGTCTTTCCTTCCGACCAGCTCTCCTATGTTATCAAATGACCGATCCCTGGCCTTTTAATCTCTGTTAAATCTTGTTGTCTCTCTCCAGAAGATTGACTCCATCAAGACCAAGTTACTGGACGGTTTCCGTCTGATGAGCATGTGTATTGCTTTGACCAGGATTGGGTTCACTGTTGCCAATTTAACTAATCCTCCCTGTTTGCCAGACTCAGGATGTTTCTCACAGTTGTGTTAGTTCCAATTGTTAAGGAAATCTTCTCAGCCAGTTCAGACAATCCTCCATTGCTTTCGAAATTTCGAAAGAATTGGAGAAAACATTTTCTCGAGACCGACTCTGACATTGAAGCTGGAATCCATGATAGCCATGATCTCTACTTCCCTCCACGAGAATACAGCTGATAAATCTCCCAGCATTCCTTGGCCTGCTCCTCTTCCCCCCGTTTCTTCCTCCCAGTTTTACACCGGTAATTTTCCTCCTCTCTCCTCAGTAGATGTCCCTGTTGATCGCTCACCTGGTGCTTTTTCAAGGTCCAGCCTCTATCGAATCAATGTATCGAATCCCACTCCGCCTATTCTCAACTTCCCGGATGGCCTGTCTTTTCCGTGAGACAGACCGGTTCGATCCCGTCCGTCCCTCCAGACTCTGGAATCTACATGCCAAATGAGCTCATCCATGACAAATTTTTTCCATGAATGATAAGGATCTGTCTTTCGGTATATCTTCAATCATTCAGTCTATTAGAAACCAGTTCTCCTTCCTCGTCATGTCCTGAACCAACTGAGGTTTATCCGTATTCGGCAAGCCGAAAGTCCAATTCTCATAGACTGGTCAGGCTGATTTTTAAATCTGCTTTCGACGCGAAGCTTTTTCAAATCACTTTCTCTTCCGTTTCTCCCCTTTTTTTGTGATTCAAGCCAGGTTCGCATTCGATCAAGCCTTTCGGCCTTCAGGACAAAAGGCTCTCCACCGTCGGCACTGCTTCGAACTGAATAAACAAGCTTCCAAGAGCGACAATGGCTCTTCGTTGTGAGGTTTTAGTCTACGGGACTCCGGGGTTATTTGGCGCTTCGTTCGCAGAGATGATGGAGCTGGCAAAGAGACTCCTCTTGGTTTGATCGTGCTTATTCAAAAAAACTGAAGAGCCCTAACCTTGCACTTAAGTTTCTTAACTTGAATGCTCGCAGCATTGTCAACAAGCTTCACATTTTTCATTCCTATATCTCTGACCTCCAACCAGATTATTATCTCTGTCACTGAAACTTGGGCAAATAAAAAATTTTAATGATGCATTTTATTTTCAAATTTCAGGCTTTAAATTATTCAGATCTGATCGTCGCAGTGGTAGTCGCGGTGGTGGTGTTTGCCTTTACATTAATGGACTCACATCAGTCTTGTGCTTTGGATGTCGCTAACAGCTCGAACTTCAGTGATTGTGGTTTGGGCTGAAGTTTTTATCCTTCAGAATAAATCTTCCATTCTTGTAGGTGTGGTTTTATCGTCCTCCTACATTTCATCAGTAGCTAATGAACAGTGTCCTATTCGAGCTCTTCCATGAAGCCTCCTCCCTTCCCCATCAGTTTAAGCTAATAAGTGGCGATTTTAATTCCCCCCCACATTGACTGGGAGACTCTTGTTTTGCACTGTTTGAGTCAGGGTTCTACCAAAAATGTCCTTTGAAACCTACAGCGAGAGAGCATATATTGGATTTAATATTCTGCTCCACTCCTGATCTTGTTACCCGCGTTTGATGTAATTGAACCTCTAGCCTCTTCAGATCACAATATGGTCTTGGCTGAACTGGGCTTTTTCTGTGCAGAAAGAAATACCAATTTATCCCTTCCAAGTCGACTCCTCGTTATAATTTTAAGGCAGGCTGATTGGGACTTTGTACCGTTCCATTTCTCGCTTCCAATAACTGGGAAAAGTTGGCATCTCAGCACAAAGATTTGTGAATGAGATAATGGGCTTCTTTTCAATCCGCTATTCACGGTGCTTTTATCGTCAGCAGTTCGCCGAACCATGAATTATCTTCGAAGTAACAGACCTTCTTGGGATTCTCCGGAAATTCGTTCTTTAAAACTACAGCGCAAGAAGGGCGGAAAACGTAATCTTCCTTGACAACCAGATCTGAAGGAGGCTAGAACGTTTGCGCAATCATACATCTAACCTCTTGAAACAAGGCAATCCGCAGATCTATTTACAATTTTTGAAATTATTCTTTGGCTAACAGTGACAATCCTAAGCGATTCTGGAACTAAGTAAAATCTAAACAAAAAGGTTCGAACCACCGTCTTGGTCCGCTTGTCGACCGTCCACTGACCGAGTAGTGTATGATCCCCTACACTCAGCTACTATTCTTGGATGATACCTACAAATCTGCTTATTTCCACCTCTGAGTCTCTTCCCATTACCCGTGCCTGTTCATAGCACAAACTGATCATTGCCTCGCTGGATGTAGTCTTCACACCTGATAGAATTCGCCTTCCACCTTATCCACATAAGAAGAATTTCCTCCTCCCCTGGCCCTGATGGCATTCAATATATCTGCTACAAACAAGGTGCTTTTTGTTCTGCGATCCACTTCTTGCTCGCTTTTTCCAGAATCTTATTTTGAGTTGGGGAATATCCCGCTATGTAGTCTGGAAGCACGCTCTGGTTACTCCTATACATAAGAAAGGTTTGGTCGCAAGAGAAGGCAGAGAATTAACCGGTCCGGTCAGCCTGACTTGTACTGCTTCCAAATTGATGGAGTCGATTGTTCGCGATCACCTGTGGGCCAGTTACTGGACCCAATATGACATAATCAAGCGCTCTCAATTTGGTTTTTCGATCCCAATTCGTCTAGCAACCCACACAGCTCTTAGAATTCACTCGAGGATTTAACATCTGTTGTGGATCGCGGTCAGTGGGCTGACGTCATCTATCCTCGATTTTGAAAAAGCGTTCAATTCAGTCCCCTCACTTTCCGTCTCCTCTCGAAATTGACTTCCTTGGGCATAGGAGGGAGACTTCTATGTTTTCTGAAAGCTTTTCTTGAGGATGAGAACTGAGGAGTGTTGTCGTGGATGGTGGTGCATTCTTCCCCCTACAGCATGATTTCTGGTGTCTCACCCAGGGATTTCCCCGCTGTATTAAAGGCCACAGATCTGTTTTGTCGCCTTTTATTAATGACATTGCATGACACCTTGACAAACTCTTCATTTATTGAAATATGCTGATGATGTAAAATTTGTACTCCGAAAATCAAGCGCACTGATCCCCTGAAAGCCAAAGAACTTTTGCAAGCTGACGCTCAAACGCTGTAACCACCTGGTCGAAGCAGAAATGGCAGCTATCGCTCAATCACCCCAAAAGTGCTCCATTCTACACTTTGGATTTCGGCAATCCAGCCTCGGACTACCGTCTGGATGGAAGTTTCCTGGAATAATTCCAAGTGGTGTCAACAGACCTTGGGAGTTCTGATTTTCAAAAAAGACCCTAAACTTTCTCTTCGGCACATTCTGACCTGTGTTCAGAAAGCGAATCGCATTGTATCTGCCATCCTCAGGAACATTCGTCTCTCGGGACGCCGATCTGCTTATTTCGTCTCTTCAAGAGCTTAGTGCTTACTCTCGCAGTATCTGCCGCGACACCCACCGCGTGTGTGTGGTCGACTGTCCGCCCTCACGACTCATATAGAATATGCCATAGATACAGTCTGGAATCCATGTCCCTGTGAATAAAGACATTCTGGCTATCGAACGTGTACAACGTCGATTCACCAAAAAGCATTCCGTGGTGCTATCCTCGTTACCCTACGAAGAAAGGACTGAGAGACTCTGATACACTCCCAACACTACAATGTCGTCGTCGGATTATGGACCTTCACAACCGTGTTCAAAATATGTAACCACCTTAACTCCCAAGTGATCCTAATTCCTTCTTCACCTTTAGTGTTTCCCCCGAACCCGTGGACATAACTACAAAATTTTTCCGCCACCCAACAAATCTGAATTGTCGGCCTATCCTTACTTTTTCCCACCGCATTAATAGATGACTGGAAACCGCCTCCCGACGATAGTGTGAACAGATGAAACAGTTTAAAACGAAAAGCTTTTTTTATGTTTTATTGTAACTTCTAATTGTTCCCTCCTGGAATGTAATTTCCCTGTCGTTGCCTCTTGGTGCTCCTTGACTTATTGGTTGTACTAAATAAATAAAATTAAAATAAAA